>OZ024731.1:42952790-43378380 GCA_964016875.1 Fallopia convolvulus | reverse complement strand
TTATCATTCACATTTCATCATTCCTTTATTCCAAGGAGGGAAAGTATGAAGATAGATATACGTTTTTCATCATTTTAACATTGAACTTGGGGAATACCAACTCAATTAAAGCACAAAATTGGACCTGCTAGTTGAGGAATAAAAGTGGAAGTTTCTTTCCCAGTTTCCCCACTGAGCTCCTCAATTCCTACTTCATCATTAACTAGGAAATGGTAATGCTGCAACCATCTGGTATCTATATGAGCCAACAAAGTAGCAAAGTAGACAGAAGCTTATAAAATCACCATTCTGATATATCAATCGTAAAAAAAATCCTGTCATCTCATCTTGTACTATAACAATTTATACATCTAAAATTGCTCTTGTAAAATTTTTCCCTTTTTTGTTTTGTCTGTTCCAAATGTTCCCTTATGGTAGTATGTTCTGTAATTTTGATTAATGGATGTAAAGCTGTGTATGTTTAAATAAATGGTTTTTTTGGACTATCAGCTGTGAAAGAGTAAAGGTTGTGGTTTTCAAAATTGTAATATTGCTCCCGGGCGTCAATAGACTAAGCATAATTGAATAAATGCCACTTTGGTTCTTTTGTATTTACTGTAGAAATGTTTGAAGCAGGTCTATTTATTAGTTTTCATTGGAAATTGTAGATCGATCTGCTTCCCTAATAAGAGATGTATCTTATGCAGAGTTTGTCAGGTCATTCTAGTGGGATTGATTCAGTGACTTTTGATTCTTCAGAAGTGCTGGTAGCTGCTGGAGCAGCTAGTGGTAGCATCAAGCTTTGGGATCTAGAAGAGGCAAAGAGTATGACATACCATTTTCATGCACATTATTCTTTCTATATATCCTATTGATGCTTTAGGTTATATTTCGTTAATGCTGGGATTTTAAATTTTGCTTGTAGTTGTTCGCACATTCACTGGACATCGATCCAACTGCATTTCTGTTGATTTTCATCCATTTGGGGAATTATTTGCATCTGGTTCTTTAGATACAAATCTTAAGATATGGGATATACGGAAAAAGGGCTGTATTCAAACATACAAAGGTCATGCACGTGGGGTAAATGCAACTAGATTTACCCCTGATGGGCGTTGGATTGTGTCTGGTGGTGGAGACAATTCTGTCAAGGTATGAAAAACATATTTTTCTTTTGCCTGTAACTGTCTATATGGGAGAAAATGTAATTCTTTGTGCACAGAGAAATTCAAACATGTGTGTAGTATTTTTAATTAACATGCAAATACTTTTTTCATAGATCAATAATCAACATGTATTTACATGAGCTACATGTTAGCAAAACAATACTGCTTTTTAAATCATTTTTAACTTCTAAATATTTTTCTCAGTAGCCTATTGGTAGTATGATTTCTTCCCTGCCTTTTGACATTTTACAAATTGAGTAAATCTTTTTATGCAAACTCATGTGACTCTTTCATCTGTGACCTGTATCCAGCTGTGGGACTTAACAGCAGGAAAGATGCTGCATGATTTTAAGTGTCATGACGGACAAGTTCAATGTATAGATTTTCATCCAAATGAGTTCCTGTTGGCAACAGGTTAGAAATCTTACAAATTGCTTAAATTATGCATATCTTGTAGTTTTTACTAGAAGCAAGTAGTTCTAAGACAATCATTTTGCGATGCACCCTGAAGGCCTGAAATTTAGTGTCTTTTTTTTTGCTGTTTGTTACTCTTTGTGTAGACCTTAGTATTTCTTTTTTAAAAAAAAACATTTTTTGCTGGTTTATCTCATTATTTATAAGTAAATTAGTGAAGAAATCAATTGGTGAATAAAGGAATGAAATCAAATGCAGAAATGAGTTAGGCAAAGCAGTCTTAACATGCATCCCTACTTAGTGTCGCTTGCTTTTTCTTGACTCTTTGAGTAGACCTCAATATTTCTTTTTTCATATGAAAACCCTTTTTCTGTTAATGAAGAAAGGAATGGATCCGGTATTCCATAATGAGAACCTGAACTATCCTATGCGTTTGTGATATTGGTGTATCTGCTATTTGGGCATCACTCTTTGGTAATGGCAGTTCACTAATGAAATGACATTGGGATGAGTGTTTTGGTTAAGTGTCAGAGACTAATTGGAACAATCAGAGGGAAATGAGAATTTGGTGATATATTTGAACATTGTTGGAGCCAATCTTGACTACTTAAAAAGTATAATTTACAAATTGTGTTTACTACTATTCCATGTTTGCCATAGCCATACCACTTGCATCATTACTTGTATCTTTGATCTTTTCATTTTCTTCCTGCTTTTAAATTTTTAGGCATACATAGCTTGATACAGTTCTGGTGTACTCTTATGAGCCAGTATTTTTCCTGTTCATACACAGGTTCTGCAGACAGGACTGTTAAATTTTGGATCTTGAAACTTTTGAGCTAATTGGAACTGCTGGAACTGAGGTAGTAATTTAGATGTAAAAGGTATTTAGAGTGCAATACTTGCAGTGTATGTGTTGGCTCAAATATTCCCTACATGCTCACATGTATGCTTCCTTTTTCTTGTTTCAATTAGTCCTCTGGAGTGCGTTGTTTGACCTTCAATCCTGATGGTAGGACTCTGCTTTGCGGATTGCGTGAAAGTTTAAAGGTAAATAAATGTGGCTATCTTTAGCAAAAACAATTATAAAGTATCTATAGGATTATTGGTTTCGAATTTTTATTCACTAAATTATTTGCAGATTTAAACTGAATTACGTGTTTTATTTAGGTCTTTTCATGGGAGCCAATACTTTGCCATGATACAGTGGATGTTGGATGGTCCACATTATCAGATCTTAATGTTCATGAGGGGAAGCTTCTTGGTTGCTCATATAATCAGAGTTGTGTTGGTATATGGGTTGTGGATATCTCGGTATGTACTGCTTTCAGGGGATTTAGAGCTACTAATGCTTGTTGATCTTATAATTTCTAGAATGCTAAACCTCACTTCTCTTTTTTCCCTAATGTTTTCAATACCTTCAAACAGAGAATCGAACCATATGCTGTTCATACACATTCAAATGTTCCTTCAGAAACAAAGTCCTCTTCTGGAAGGAACTCATCAGTGCCATCTGAAAGCAACATTAAAGTTGGTATAGGGCGATTATCAAGGTCGCAGAATTCAGATTCATTTAAGAAAGAGACAAGTCCTGTGGGAAGAGCTCCAACTCTCGCAAATCCTCTGTATGTAAATAAGAATTCTACGGCTGTGACTTGTAAGTTTCATGTTAAATTTTTTCTTAATTTCTTCTCCTTTTGGATTTTTCATTACTATGCTTGAAATTATCTTATGAATTCTAAGTTGTGTCATTGTCTCTGGTGAAGCTACTGCCGCTGTACCTGCTACCTCTCACAGGATAAGTTTAATTACTAATCCAAAGAATACAACTATTTCAACTGCAATTTCTAGAACAGTATCTCAGAGTCGAAATGCTGTGAGGTCACAGTTAGCACGAAGTTTTTCAGCCTACAGTAAGGCTGATATGGTACCTGTTATTGTGCCGAGAAATGATTCAAGATTGGACAAGGCTGGTGAAATGAAAAAAGAAAATTTTGTGGGAAGAACAACCCCACTCTCTTCACTCTCCAAATCATCTAGTTTTAGAAGGCTTTCAAACACTAAGAAACAGTCAGATGGATCTGTCGTTACCATTCTACCTGAGTCTAGGGCTGTCAAACCACTGGGACTGGACAGTGCTACAAATAAGAACATCTTGTCCTCAGTCAGGAGCTTGAGCAAAAATCTTCCTGCTTCTGAGCATATCCAGAAGGATGACAGGTCTATTGGCTTGAAACATGAAAATAAATCCATCCTAGAGCCAATTGCTGTCCATCCACAAGAAAGTTGTATGCAATTTCTTGCTTCATTTAAAATTATTTTTCCTTTGAGATTTGAGCATTTCTGATCATTAAAGTTCTATTTTATTCCTGAAAGATTGAAACTATCTTAAACTGAACACTGGTAATTTTAGTAGAGTTGACTCATTTTAAACTCTTTTTAATAAATTATGGGTTTTGAAGTCCTATCACTTTTAGTAATTAAAATCATTTACCTTAAGTAGGGCTTGAAGTCCTATCACATATAGTAATTAAAATCATTTACCTTAAGTACGGCATTGATCAATTAGTTCGATATCAGTATCTTTATCATCCTTCTGTAGCCTTACATGTAAGTGAGGATTAGATTGTCTGCTGGGGCTTAGTTAAGGTTGTGGTTCTAGTTATTTACATTATGGAGGATTAATGAGCTAGTCTTGTTGCTTAAGTGCATCTACGGCTGTGTTGCTAAGAATTGTTTTAAATTGAGAAAGATTACAAAATTGGTTCTTTTTAAATAGGCTTCTGTTCTGGGTTTGAAACACAAACAAGAGTCATGAAAAAAGAAGATCTACCCTCATGGATTAATAGGCATTTGCACATTGTTAGTTGCCACACATAGATAGACATTAGCTAAGCATGCAAGTGAGGATTAGGTTATCTGCTGGTGCTTATCTAAGGTTGTGGCTGTAATTGTTTCATTATGGATGGATAAATGAGCTAGTTTCGCTGGTTAAGTGCATATATGATTGTGTTGGTTAAAAACTGTTGAAAATTGAGAGAGATTACAATATTTGGTCTTTTTAGATAGGATGTTAATCTAGGATTGAGCAACAAACAGGGGTCAGGACAAAAGATCTACCCTTATCTATTAATATGCATTTGCACATTTCCAGTTGCGACACATAAATTGGCATTGTCCTCTCCTATTCACAAAAGTTTATAATCTCTCAAATGCTATTATCTCTTACCTTACTTTTTTCTTCTCAGATAGATTCCAGATGAATAAAACAAGCAATGATGCAAATTCATATAGAGTTCAAAAGACAGGTGTATACATCATTTGAATATTTATTGGATATTGCATCAAATTTTGGAAGATAGCATTCACTGATCTTGTTACACTAAGGCTGACTTGCTGCTCCATAAACATATACAGGAAAAATACATTCACTGGCTGCTAACTTAGAGAGGACAGAGAAATCTCCTGGTTATGACTGTCCTGCTACAGTCATCGGTGATGAATCACAACCTACTACTAACATGGTATGATTGCTTCAACCCATCACACTCTCTCTGTTTTCTCTGTTTTTACCATTCATTTTTTAGCACGTGTCTTGTAGCACATTTTATACCATGTTATTTTGTTGGATTGGTGCTGCCTGCTTCTCACTTCCTAAATATACACCCACTTTGAAGAATTTGTCTCTATAGACTGTCTGAATTTCCATGTGATTTTCAATATGTCCTACTGTTTGACCTTTGTTGACCTTTTGTTCGCTTTTGGACTTTTCACCTTTGGGTCTATTGAAAACACCTTCTCGACTTGTTCGAGGGCGCTACGTACATCCAGACACCAGACCTCGCTCTTAGGGGCTATTCTGGGTAGTGTTATTGTTGTTGTTTTGTTGAAGTTCTCTCCAATCTTCAGGATTGGGAGAGTTTGGGTGCATGATTGTAAGTATTGTATCCATAATAACTAGACTGGAATAATCTATTTGGACCATTTTTCAATATTTTTTATACAAAGGTTAATCTGGTATTCTAGTTAGATGCTGAAGACCTTTTGTACAATTTGATAGACTTTGCTGTATACAAGCCTGTATGTTGTATCACGGGTCCACCATCTCTGAAACCATTTTCGAAATTTAAATGCCTTGGGAATTTTCTTAAATATTTTGTTGATGATGGAATATACTTATCGAGAATTACCAAGCTCAAAAGCCTTGATATATCAGCTCGAAGTGTTTCTCGAAAGCTACTCGCAATCTTGTTGTAGAAAAAAAAATATGGAAAAAGATAAAGTGGCTGGGAATATTGGAAACCACCTACCCATGTCAGCAACCATGAACTTGATGGAACAACCTCGATCAAGTGGCAAATTCATCCTGAATATTTTGAGCATATGTGGGTTGAGTGAGATAAGGTCTGCTGTAGGCTTTTGTTTTGGGTCAGTTGTATCAAGTTGAAGTGGTAGTATACTGCAATATAGTGAGTGTTTATTTTCCAGAGAATGGTAGAATTAGTTTAGTCTTTATTTAGATTTGGTTCAGAGTTAAGTTTAGGAGTGGTATTTTGTTCTTTTTTTGTAATTTTGATTGAAACAATATATTTATATCATTCAGAAAATGGATTTTTTTTTTCAAATATATGCAATATTAATATTTATTTATTTATTAAATATTAAAATTTTCATGATATCAAGTTTTGTGGCTATGTTGTTTTCCCTGTTATTCATGTGATGCAAGCTTGCTATAAGTTGTCCCAATGTTTTAGAAACCTCCACTTCCCAAGCAACCTGAAATAATGAAATTCTAGTCCTAGAGGCATGAACTATTCCGTTTGAATTTCTAAGTCAGTTCCTCCTGAGCAGTAGTCAAACTTCGTGGTTGTTTGGTACTTTCAGTTTCCAGTAAAGTCCTTAATATGTCACCCATGACTTGTACATTTGCTTTGATTTTTATAGTCATATATTAGTTAAGTTTCCCATTTTTCTCCTACTTCTTTGTTTTTGATTTTGTGCTTTTTAATCCTCAGAAATCTAGATGTGGATATCCCTCAACTTCTGAAACGGAAACATTCTTTGTAAGTGATGAAGATGCTGTAGCAGACATATTGGAGAAACACGATCAGTTCATGAGCGCCATAAAAACTCGTCTGGCCAAATTGCAGGTAAACAAGCCCACTAGAAAAACAAATTCTTCTCTTACCTACTGACTGAGGGTTCTCACCCTCAGAATATTCCAGGCCTAGACACAGCTTTTTTTTGTTAGCTTTTAATACCATGGTAGCAAACTAGCAATTAATTTTTTCCTCTAAATTATAGGCATGCAACTCTTAATGCCATAGTAGCGATTTATTTTCATGTCAAGTTTCCAACCTTATCAGCGACTTTATTAGACCCTATAAGCTGAAAGTACCATATCAGCGAGTCATCATTTTTGGGAAAGTATATATTCCTGGAGATAGCAATATGAGCGGTTCCAAATATATTGAATTGAATCAGTTGAACGGCTTCTGTTGCCTATTGAAGCTCTCATCTGGAGTTGAAGTTGACTTTTTTTTATATATAAATTACTATTACCTTCACTTGATATGTTATCACTGTGGAGATTTTTTTTTGTTTTGTTATTATGATGATGATGATGATGATGATGACTGACCTTTCTACGTGTTATGCGTGCAGATCATCCAAAGATATTTGGAAAGAAATGATATCAAAACAGGAATAGGTGCACTTGAGAAGATGGGTGATCATGGTGTAAGTATATTCTTCGACATGTTCTTGAGGACTTCCTTTCTCGTGTGTTTCTCTCAGCAATGCTTACCAAGTAGTACACTGCCTCAGCTTCTCGTGTGCTTATAGGTTGTTGCAGACGTAGTCAGCTTGTTAACAGAAAGAGTTGATGTTGTTACTTTGGAAACTTGTACCGTCCTCTTGTCTCTTCTTGCTAGCCTTCTCGAGAGTGACATTGACAGGTTTATTGGATTATCCACTTTCCTATGTATTGACTTCTAAGTTCTAATGAATAAATACAAAGACCCTTTCTTAGACTGCGTCCCTTTGACAGGCGTTTAGAAGTTTCATTGGAAATGCTCATTAAGCTCGTGAGAGCATTTGGTCCAGTCATATATTCAGCTGTATCAGCATCAAAACCGATTGTTGGTGTGGATATCGAGGCAGAGCAAAGGTTTGGGAACTCTGAGCAATCTGTGTAGAATACATCTTCACTTTCTACCTATTGATCATTGTTTCTTTTTTCTCTCACTTGGGACTTCCATTGGCACATGTATCTAGGCTGGAACGATGCAACGTCTGCTTTGTTGAACTGGAAAGAGCAAAATGCCGCCTACCCTCACTCACGAGGTTAGAACCCTATAACTTCCCAGCATGTTAAAACTACATTTGGCATGAAAAGCCGATAAATCAGCTTATAAGCTTAGCCAAAATCTCACACCTTCATTTTGTCTATCTGTCTTGACAAAATCCAATAACGGTATCTTGCAGAAGAGGGAGGTTGGTTGCAAAATTGGCACAAGAACTCAGCTTTACTATGACTTCTGCAGCCGGTGAATGACGGTAAAATCTGCGTATACAGTGAATCGTTTCTCGCTTCAACTGTGATCGAGTGGGGACCGACATTATACAACAATCATAGCTAATAAGAAAGCATTCACTCGACAGACTTGTGACATGTTGGCATCTGCCTTGAATGCTGATCCAATATCCGCCTTTGTAAATCGAAATAGGTGATATGTGTATTACTCTTCTGCTCTCATTTAAAATGTTCGAAATTCTGTTTTTCTCAATATGTGTATAGAGGGCAGCATTGGGGTGTGCTGAATTGTATATTTGGCTTTTGCCTTCACAACAGAAGGCACGTTGTGCATCCCTTTGTGTCTTGGTTGCAATCAAGATGGCTTCCACAGGTTGCTTGGTGATACAAGAGGTCCATCGATTAGATGGTTTTTAGTAGTGTCTTGCATCATTTCTTGAGCTATTTTTATGATCTTTTTTCATACAGCAATGCAACACCCCACTTTTTTTTTACTTTGTAATTTTCTATTTTCTATTTATTATAAAATAAGCCTAAATTAAAGTCTAGTTTCAAAGAAGACTAGATTTTCAGGATTCTCCTTCTCTTCAATCAAAACCCTTTGAATCTCTATTCAAAATCATCTTTCAACGTTTAAACTTCTCCTCGCACACTCACTCGTTGACTCCAACCTTTGTCGGGCGTTTACCGTTCCCTATTGAAGTGCATTTCTTATCTGCACACAATCTTTCTGAATGCACTGCTTCTTTGCACACAAACTTCCTGCGTGCACTTCAATTATGCACACTTGCAAATTACGTGCACACTTATTTTGCATGCAACCCGTGTACGTGCATGTACAATTGTGAAAATAAAAAAAATGCTTATATGAATGGTGAACGTACCATGTAATCTCAACTACGTAACTCATCTTCGGAGTTTTTATCATTATCTCTCGACAATCTTTAAACAATAAGAGTATGAAGAGATTTAGATTTGAATTAGGGTTGCATACAATAGGAAATGAGAAAAGGAGGAAAAGTAAATTTAGATTAGTTTTACAATTTTTTAAAAATTAAAAACTAATTTTAAGAATATTGCATAACATGAACCTATTTACGTGTGAATGGCTTTTGAAATGCCGCAATAAAAGTTAAATGAAGACCAAAGAATCTAACTACAAGAAAGAGGATCCTAATTGAGCAGAGGCCAATCCGGATCTTCTACAATCCATCATACAATCTACGGTGCTCCACTTAATTATGAATGACTAATCTTTTTCATTTTTCATAATAAGCTCGTTCAAACGGGGCTCATTTTTCATTTTCGTAGAGGATAGTTGAGTCATGTCAGTAACATATATGAATGACTAATCTTTTTGCTAAGCTAGTGTGTGTCACGAGGTGGGAACACACGTGTGTAGGGTTTAATCAATTTTCTTGAGGCATCTCTAATCTTGCGAAATGTGACTTGCTACTTGCTAGTAACAAATTCGCCCTTAATATATAATAGACAAGACATATTTGTGAATTTTAAATACATGAATAATGATGTGGAAATTATATGAAAGACATGTTGTTAAGAGATAACTAATTAAGAGTGAATTATCCATCCATTTATATTATATTTGTTTTGTACTTGTTAGATTTTGGCCCATACGGCGATGACAGCCCTTACGACCTTAGCTGCATACTGTTGGTGATTTTAGTGTCATCAAGTAATTGTTCCCTATATGGGAACAATGTCTTTTAGTGTGATTGAGATTCATACGACACTACGAGATCTTACTTTGCTATGTCACGGGTTTGGGTGTGCGGAGTGCGCGCTCGTGTAAGCATAGTTGACGTTAGAGGGAAACATTAAGGAGAAGTTGCATTATCTGAAAAGGAACAATGTTTGTTCCCTATTGGAGAAAATAATGTCTGTTCCTTTGGAGGGAACAGTAGTGGGAACAGTAGTTCTCTGACGCATGCCTAAAATTCCGGCACTGATGAAACCCGAAATAAACCGTTGCTAGAAGACAAGAAACGGGATTCTATTATTCGATTGTGCAAACACTTGCTCTTTATTTATTGTTTTCTTACAATGAGGTTACAAACCAACGAGGTTTACAAATAAACGAGGTTTACACTTTAGACCTCCTAAGAATATTCGAGATCTCGATCTAACAAGGTTTTGAGATCTCCTAATTGCTATGAGATTCTACCACCCGCATGCCGCTTGATGGACTCTGGTGGCGAGGTCGTGTTTCGAGTTTGAGCGTGGTGATGATGGCTTGTGAGATGATGTAGCGAGGTTTTTGGTGTAAGCGGAGGCTCTTTGTGTGACTTGAAGTCTTTTTGTGGACTTCACTTGTCTGTAGCGAGGTCTTTAACGATGATTCAACACGTCGATCTTGAACGAGCAAGATAGATCTTGAGTTCAAGATGTTTTTCGACCCCTCTCCACTTACGAGGTTCTCCTCTATTTATAGAGAATTGAGGAGCCGAGTTTTGGTTATTACTCGATGTGGGACGCCCGAGATTAGGGCCTCTAATTGGTCCGGAGGTGAGGCAGTTGATGATTGGTCCGGAGGTGAGGCAATTGATGATTGGTCGGAAGGAGCGGCGACAACTGAGTGGTCCGGACGGGCGGGGGCGTCAGCCGAGTTGGCAACGAGGTCGAAACATCACTCCCGAGGTTTCGAAAGACCTCGCGGAGATAAAGATTTTGTTTAATTAAAAGATGGGTATGGTTGTGGGGCCCAGAATCCACCTTGGGAGTCCCGTAGGATCCGCTTATTCCTCGTACCCCGGGCCCACCTCCTATTTTACCATTTTGAGCACCATCAGGCACGTTGTTAATTGTTGATAACGGTCATGTAGTTGTTGTATAACTGCATTGTAACTTCCTTAATGGGTTAATAACTGATGGGTGACGTGGGTTATTGGTGATAACCTTTCGTGGCACTTGATAACCGTCGTTAACTTCTAGTAACCGCTAGTAACTGCTGGTAACCGTTCCCTGAAATAGTTTTTCCTTTGCCTATATATATGGCTATTGGGAGTTTGTTGTCTAGTTGGTTTTTACGTGGTTCACATAATCAGAGGAGAGCGTCTCTCTCCATGATTGAACTTCAAATAGAGTCTAATATCCATTGTACATGAAATCTAAGGTTCAATCTCTTTTAGGAGCCTTGTTAGAGATCGGTTGGTTTGTCTTATCTCACTTCAAATTTCGCAGATTCCCCAAGGCTATGTAGGGGGCAAAGTATTGATTTCGGAAAGCGTTTCTACGTGATTCAAACCTATATCAAGTATTGCATATGATTGATCTACTGAAGAGTCGTCTTCAACTACATCCACGAAGAGGAACTTCACGGCTTCAGCAACAGACTGTTCCATTGGTACCAGCAGATTCAAGATCTTCGGTGGGAACTATGAAGCAAGAGTCCAAGACACCTACATTCGAAATCAATATTTTGAGATCAGTCATATGGCAATGCTTTCGAGGAAGACAACCAAGTTGAAGTTGGAGAAGATCAAAGGTTTGATTGTTCTACTTAAGAACCTGAAAACCTATAAAGGTGGATCCAAATTCTCTCATGTTTAATTTTGGGAATTAAAGGGTTTTTCCCTTGATATTATTCCGATGAATGATATGTAAAGTGTGGTAATGGCTGATCCTTACCCATGTGTGATCTTTAGATCATGGAATAAGAAATTCGAACAATGGATGTGTTTTGTACACATGTTAATGTTTTCTCGTTACTTATTGAATGAGAGTTGATTGGTGTAATACCCAAGTTTGATTAATCATATATAAGAGATTAATATATGATTGTGTAAGGAAAACTGAATTTTGGATCAAATGAATTTTAGATAACTAATCTCGAGAAGGGAACGTTGAATGTTCCTTGAAATGGAACGAATCTGTTTCCGATGTATTATTATTTGTTCAAAGATATAAGTTCTATGGGAACAAGAGTCTATTACAGGAAGTTATACTTTATGGTATTTGATAGCCATATAAGATATGATCAAAGCTATGGTCATGAATTAATGATGATATATCATGGTTAAGACTACAAGAATCGAAAGAGACGTAACAAAACATCTAGACCTTAGGACAAAAATGAGGAAGATGAAATTTCCTTAAAAGGGAGATGATATGAGTCTACTATACGTTGTGTGTAGATTACTCATGATTAAATCTAGATTACTTACTTCAAGACCGTTGTTCCTTAGACATGTTACTTGAGTAAAGTCTACTAGATATTAGATTACTTAATTTAAGTCTACTGTTCCCTGGACAGATTACTTGATTAAGTCTACTGATGAAGGCCCTACTGTGATTAACAGATTGGCTATTTGACTCTACTGTGTTTATACAGATTAGTCGATTTATTTCATTTTGTACTTGTACTATATTTTTATTATATTTCTATATTGCATACTAACAATGGTGTTTGTGTAGCACGTACAATATGTATTGATTTCATGAGAATTGAAAAATTCTATGAAGGACATGGGGGAGGTCAAAGTTAATACTTGGGGTTACTGTTCCTGGGAACGATGTCATGTGATAGGAAACGTGTCTCCTGGGAATGATGTCACTTGACATGAACGCTTGTTTCTTGCTTGGAAATGTATCTCTTGATTTCTTGTCTTCTCTGATGGATTTGAGTTTCTAGATTATGCCTAATGAAGCATGATGGTATCTCAACTCAATTTGCTTATGAGTTGTTGAAAATCTAAGTGTAACAAGGAAGAGTACGAAGTTCTTTTATAGAATATACATGTTACATGATGAGTTATGGGTACTCAATTACTTGGTAAGGACCATGGATTGTGGTCTTAGTAATGACATAATTTCCTTGGGAATGGAAATGTTTGATATGAGTTGGATCATTAGATAGAGAATTATTTTCTAGAAGTGGATGGATATTTCTACTTGGAAACAGTGCCATTTCATGGGCTGTGGTGAAATGATCTAGCATTCTGATTTTGACAATTGAAACGAAATTGGTAGTGTGGGTTGTAGCCTTGTTTAAGGTCACGACTATGAATTAAAATCTACAATGTTTCGTGATGGCCGAAACAAATTTTAACTATGTGAGCAAAATATCTCTGGCCATACGGGAACGATCATTGTTACAATGTGTTATTACATGTCACATCTTTTGGATGTGAAGGTATGACATGGATCGTGACACATAGTGTGATTTTGTTGTCTTATTTCGGTCAAAACAAGTTTGGCTAATCACTTGACGAATGGGTTAGTTGTTAAGGGGATGAGATTAAAGACCCGTATAGCTTTCTAGTGATGGGATACCCAATTCCTACCTAATGAAAATTAGGGACAGAATTCAATGTGGAAAGCCCATACCTAGAAACTGTGAGCACAACATAATAATCCCCAAATGTGTGCTCTGGTTCCAACAAGTTGGAGGGTGAAGGCATAGTCTTCTTAATAGTTCCTTTAAAAAAGTGCAATTGTAGGTGCATGATTAAAGGATCTACCTATATGGACGTGAGGTTTGGCCGCTTCATGAAGCTCCGGGTTGGCTTCACATACGTTCACGAATAGATATGGACTCAAGGCCCTTAATAGAGTCAAGTAAAACTTTAGGGATGTTACGAAGCTTATGTGTGTGTTATCTTCATGCATCCAAAGTGGTTGATTGGTTCAATCCTTAGGACACCATGATTCTGGGGTGTTTGAAATGTGTAACTACACTAAGGCGAAAATTCAATCGTTTTCGACATTTTCGCTTATGCATGAGTTTGGGATAACAGCTTGCTTATTTTATGAATCAAAGATTACACTAAAATGGGGGAGGATTGTTGGTGATTTTAGTTTCATCAAGTGATTGTTCCCTATATGGGAAAAGTGCCTTTTAGTGTGATTGGGATTCATACAACACTATGAGATCTTACTTTGCTATGTCACGGGTTTGGGTGTGCGGAGTGCGCGCTCATGTAAGCATAGTTGAGGTCTAGAGGGAAACATTAAGGAGAAGTTGCATTATTTGAAAAGGAACAATGTTTGTTCCCTATTCGAGAAAACAATGTCTGTTCCTTTGGAGGGAACAGAAGTAGGAACAGTAGTTCTCTGACGCATGCCTAAAATTTCGGCACGTTGTTAATTGTTGATAACGGTCATGTAGCTGTATAACTGCATTGTACTTCCTTAATGGATTAATAACTGATGGGTGACGTGGGTTATTGGTGATAACCTTTCGTGGCACTTGATACCCCTGTTAACTTCTAGTAACTGCTAGTAACTGCTTGTAACCATTCCCTGAAACAGTTTTTCCTTTGCCTATATATATGACTATTGGGAGTTTGGTGTCGGGTTGGTTTTTACGTGGTTCACATAATTAGAGGAGAGCGTCTCTCTCCATGATTGAACTTCAAATAGAGTCAAATATCCATTTTACATGAAATCTAAGGTTCGATCTCTTTCAGGAGCCTTGTTAGAGATCGGTTGGTTTGTCTTATCTCACTTCAAATTTCGCGGATTCCCGAAGGCTATGTATGGGGCGAAATATTGATTTCGGAAAGCGTTTCTACGTGATTCAAACCTATATCAAGTTGTTCAGAGGGTATTCTTGACAACAAATAAATTTATAATCAAGACCCCGCTGAGTATAGGGGAGTCAGGATCGTTCCACGGGAAGCAAGGTTTCTTTATCTATCGACTCATAAAATAAATAAAACAAAAGCAAGCAAAACACACAAGCAACCTCGTTAATGAAGTTGTCAGCCTCGTTAACGAACCACCGAGAGTAAAAAGACCAAAATTAACGACCTAGACAGGTTCGGTACCGAGCCAACGAACTCAGTAACGAATACGATCTTGAAAAGAAATCAATTAAAACGAAAATATCCAGGACAAGGGTTACCACATCATAGTCATGCACACAAGCTCGTAAGAAGATAAATATCATGCCTTTAAATAGATAGATGCATCAACTTTCATTGACTTAGCAAGCAAATTAATATACTTATATAAACTAACTCACCCAATTGCTTGTTTCAGATCTAAAGCTTGAAACTTTCGTTTTCAAACAATATCAACCTTCAAGTTTATAACTTTCTCTTTCAATCAAGTCAATAACTCAAATTACCTCGACTTTCATCTCGGTATAAGCACAACAAACAATCTCAACAATAGATAAAAGGCACTCAACACATAATCTTACTCACCAAACATGCACAACTATGCCGGGTTTCAACCCCGACCCTAGATAAGAAGACTACTCACTAATCATGAATAAGAAACTAATAACTTTAATCAAAGAAAACATTGAAAACAAAACACTACTCAAATAAATAAAAATATCGTCTTACAGAGATTCAGAAGAAACCGAAAACACTGAAATACCGAATCAAAGAACACACTAACGACCCCGGAAACTATCGTCTACCGAGCTCCTTCGATCACGACTCCGATCCGTCCTTCTCTCTCTCGGCTCTCCAAAATCCGACTTCTCTTCTCTAAGTCAAGCTCTCTCCCTTTTCTATGCTAGATAGAAGGGTATTTATACTAAAAAGGCTTGAAACTAAAAAAGGCTAGAAACTAAAAAAGGCTAAAAGATATAAACTTTCCCAAAAAGATAGAATCTAATCTAAAAGATAGAAATAAAATCTCCAAAGATAACAAGGCCTAAAATACATAATATAATAACCCTAAAATCATAAAAAGATACTCTACCGACATGGAAATAAATTCCCGCGCAGGATCGGTGAGTCATAAAGTCAACTCTCGAACATTTTCATTTCGTGGCCTCGTTAACGAGCCTGGGCTTGGTTTTCTTCAACACTTCTCTTCCAAAAACTCTAACTTCAACTTCTTCATCTTGTATTCCTCCATCTCTTATCATAGCTCTCCAAATTCAACTCTAAACAACACGTTTTCCTTGCTAAAACCTACAAAAACACACAAAACGGAGTAGCTTCCATACTTTTCACAAAATATGCAAAACTATCCAAAAAAACATAGAACTAATCCTAAACCTATCAAAACTAAACCTAATAACCAAATAAAAGCTATAAAAAACTATACTAAAAATACGAACATCAAAATACCCCATACTTAGACTTGCTTGTCCTCAAGCAATCACTAAACAATAATCAAAACCAAACAACATACTCATCAAACTATAGCCATCATCTAAAAAGCAACATCTACACATAGAAGAAAAATAGCAAAGGACTTTTAACGTCATCACACATATGTACACCTAAAATAGACACAAGAAAATACAATCCAACCTCACAAGGGATAATGTGTTTCTCTCAACTCTCAAGTGTTTGGGCTCATAAATTCAATCTCTCAACTCTTCTTGTATACAAAAACTCATAGAAATTGGAACTTATATGACCAATACTCTCCACCCAAGATTTGTCAAAACAAGCAAAAATCATCAAGAGAACTTAGGGGGCTCAATGAAAAACTTCATAGAAGCTTCCATTCGGCCGGCTTGTAATGGGGCTTGGTAAAGACAATTAGGCGTGAAAAATATTTTGGCTATGTGGTGCTAATAATATCCGGGAATCAAAGACTCCTAAAAACTCACTCTCTCATTATGCACACTTATTTTCACTCACCCATTATTATCCTAGAAAGTCTCATAAAACTAAAGAATCTCCGACTTATCTCATAAACACTATGCACCTCTTACTTCCTTCTTTCTTCATACTTCCTATTTATCCAACTTCCTTTTTTTTTCTTTCGCTGCCTCGTTAACGAGCCACTTCCGGGTCGTTAACGAGCTTCATCGTGTACTCCTTTTTCTTACAGCTTTCCTTCAACCATCAACTTAATTTTGTGCATCTTTTGTACCAAGAGATCTTTATTATCACAACTATTAAAAACAAAAGACTTCCAATCTACCCTTCCCAATAATCCCTCAATCAAAGCAAACATTATATGCCACTTCTCTTTCTTTACACTCAAAAAAAAACATACCTCTCCAAACTAAGTCCTAATCCCCGGATAGGGTCAAGCTTATCTCGGCTAGGGAACATATTTTGTGGAGCTTAAAAATAAAAGGCTTCAGGCTAGAATTGGCTGTCAAAAGAAGGATCATGTAAGGGTGGATAAGGATAAATAGGGCTTATAAAATAAGTTCTCTATCATCTGATTTTCATAAGTAATGAACTATAAATCTTATACGGGTCTCAAGAACTAGATAACCATCACAATTCCAAGAGATAATATGCATATAGAGAGTAAATCACACAAGAAAAGAAGAGGGATTTTTAATGTTCTCCCTATAAGGCCAAAAAATTTCTCACAAGGCTAATTTTGTTGGATTGCATCACTTATGCTAAGAAGGTATATGTGCTTAATTTCATCAATTGCTATTCCTTCCTAAAAACAAGTTATTTTATATTAAGAATTCGGCTACATTCTCAAAGACATGATTGCAAGGAATTATATGATCATGCTAGCAACTACTATCATAGAACCTAAGAAAGGGATATCTATCAATTCTAAAACCTCTCTTTTTTAGACATTTTTTCAAAACTTTTTCGATTTTTTTCTTTGATTTTTTTTCATTCGATATAAAAGAACCACTTAAAACTAAGCACAAAAAACAAACAAGACACAAAAGTTTCTACTTTCTCCCACCCCATACTTAAAATTACAGTGTCCTCACTGTAAGAAAAATAAGAAGAAGGAAAGAAATAGAAAAGAAAAACACAAGAAAACAAGAAAAGAGAAAAAACAAAAACTTACAAAGTCTTAGTAGTGGAAAACAAGGAAAACGTCTTCAAGCTGGATCAACGGTTAGGTGGAGGAAAATAGTGCTCAAAGTTCCCCATGAAGTCGTACATAGTCCTCCAACGCTCCGCATCCTCTGTTTCTCTTTGACGATGCCTCTCATCCTCAAATGTCATCCGAGCTGAATAGACAGTCTCCCATCTATCCATCCTCCTATGAATGTGGTGCTACTGGAGGTGAAGCTGTTGCATCCGTGCAGAAAGATCTTTGGCCCATGGTGGCGGAATGCTCGATCCAGTGTACTCAGGCTGAGGAGGTCGTGGGTAGTGAGGCTGAAAGTGATCATGGTGAAGCACCGGGAGGTATGGCACAAGCCCATAAGAGTAGGGGTCGTTAGGAGCTGGCGGTGGGTCGGTAGATGCCCTCGGTGGTCGTTAACGACCCTGGGTGCCTCGTTAGCATCAGAGGTAGAAGGCTGGAAATGATCGTTAACGAGCCTGGTGGGCTCGTCAACAAGGATGTTGGTGCCTAAAACCTCTGTATCGAGGTCTTCTTCCTTGATGTTAAGCTTCTTAGTGCCTCCTTCAGTGTCGATCTCGGTGTCTCCCCCAGTGTTGGCCTCGTCAGTCTCTTCCTCATCATTGTCTTCATCTTCATCCATCCCATCTTCCTCTCTTTCAAACCGGGACACACACGGCCTAAGTAATATCTCATCCTCCGGCTTAGGCTCTAACGGGAATGGATGACCCGTCCACACCTCGTCCACACCTCGTACTAATCCTAAACCTATCAAAACTAAACCTAATAACCAAATAAAACCTATCAAAAACTATAATAAAAGCACGAACATCACAAGTATTGCATATGATTGATCTACTGAAGGGTCGTCTTCAACTACATCCACGAAGAGGAACTTCACGGCTTCAGCAACAAACTGTTCCCTTGGTACCAGCAGATTCAAGATCTTTGGTGGGAAATATGAAGCAAGAGTCCAAGACACCTACACATACGGAAAGATCAAGCCAACGTTTAACGTATAAATAGCATGTACAAATCAATGTTACTCAATCAAGCAAAATCAGATCCGAGTTCATAAGCTTTTCCCCCAAATTTCACAACACGTTATCAACACAAGAGATTTCTCAAAACAAAAAATACCAACTGAGTGGCTAGATCTCTTGAAGGTAGTACATATTTCATACTGCTTTCAATTTTTCAAACCAGTTTTGTAGATCATCCGTTTTATTAGTTCAATGATATGAGAGCTTGCATCAAAAATTATTTTCTCATACGAAACGAAATATTTTTGAGCATAAACCTCGGTATTTTATTAGATCTGAAAGGCTTTTACAACAAGATCGAATTTTACATTCAAGATCGAAATAAAACCCCTAGTTTACATCAGATCTAAACTAAACTTGAAAAAAAGGATTTTACATACCTAATAAATCCGAGACATGTAGATCCAGAGCATAATCCAGATGATTATATAGATAAGTGTAAGACATATGAGAGCTTCATTGAAAAATTGGTCGGAGTAATTATCCGAAGTCCTTTACCTGCCAATCAATATCCAAAACTTGTATTCACTATAACTGAAGATTCGAACGTCCGTTTCCTGAGCGGTTTGAACCTGTGCGACCGTATCAACGTCAAGATTATAAAAACCATAAAATTAATTAGCAAAGCGGAACCAAAAGGCCCTTACGTTGGCTCCGTAATCAACCCGCTAATTAATTTCGATCGTATATACCTTCACTGGAGCCCATGGCTCGATTGGCTCGATCCCTGAGCCCGCGGGTTGTCAAGTATTGCTTGGCGGTGGCTCCCGTTGTGGTTGGTGGTCGGAGGAGCTGAGGAACACCGGCGACGTCATTTGACGAGGCATGAAGATAGCCGGCGGTGAAGACGTCCTTCTCCCCGAGTCCCGTCGTTCAGACCTGATTCTCACATGGTTCTGGTCTCCTTCTTCTGCAGCACGAGCCCAAGGGAAAGAAGAGGAAGATGACGGGGCAGAGAAGGCGGGGGAAGAGGTGCAATCGGCGGTGGAGAATTCAGCTCCCGATCCGTTGTCGTTCGTCTCTCTCGGGAGCCTTCCTTTGGTTTGAAAACCAATTTTGTAGACTTTGACAAGGCTGAAAAGTAGGCCGTCCCAATCCGCTCTCTCTCTGGTTCCTTCCTAATTAAGTAAGAGAAGGCGGCATTTAAAATAAAACCCGTCTCGGAACGGGACTCGCGTTAAAGCGGTAAAATTATGTACCTCGGGTGGAAAAACTTACTAAACGGAAAATGTCCCGTAAATTATGTAGACCAATAAAACCAATTTTCCATGATTTTATCTTGCTACCTTCAATTTTTAAGGCTTCCGTTTCGTATTTTAAATTCCTTTCGGTACATAATTAAAAAGACGGCTTATCCAATAAATATTCTTTTGCCACCGAAAAATCCTAGAATTCACACCGATCCATAAAATCATTTCTTTGTGATTTTAGGATATCACCAAGAATTTTCTAGGATTTAATCTCCAACAAAAATATTGGATTAAACGTTAAAACGAACAAAGAAGTTAAAAGGATATCCGAGAAAAATTCCAAAAATATCCTTAAAAACCGCAGTTATTACATTAGTACCCCCTTAAAAATGGTTTCGTCCTCGAAACCAAGGAGAGCTCAGATCACAAGGAAGGATAGCACAAACACACACACCACCACTACAAACCTATACAGAAGTTTGTAGTATCCCCTTACAAAAAACATGTTGTTGCTTCTGCACCAGGCACAAAACAACCACTGCTTAGTTACCAAACTTTTCTTTACAACGTTCATTAACTTTGGAAAATGACTCAACATTTCCTGCCTGGTTCGTGAAGTCTTTTCTTTACCTCCGTTTATAGGCCAAGATAACCTAATCAAAGGTATTTTTCTTATTCACGATTCAACCTGGCCCTTCTTCATAGGGGTCATTTGGTTGAATATCCATCTCATTATTGTTTAGTATATGAGATATATCGAACGCATACCATCAAGGAAACATTATGGATAGAATGCACTGATGGTGGCAATGCCAACCAATAAACAATCTTACCAGTTCTTTCCAGTATCTCGAAAGATTCAACATAGCGAGTATTTACGTTGTCTTGCATTCCCCAGCAGAATATGCCTTTCAAGGCGGATACTATAAACACAACGTTGTTCTCTGCAGTGACATCAACATGCTCTCAAATTAAAACAACACACGATGGTTGTCGATTTGAGCAGTCAACACCCTTGAACGTTAGTGCGATATCAATTGTTGTTCTCTTGGCCAAGTCTGGCCCATGAAGAACCTTGTCAGCATTGTCATTCCAACAAATTGACAATCAACACTTCCAGCCTTACCAAACCTTAAAAAGAATCATTTTCTTTATCGTGAAATCAAAATTCTTGTATGTGAATTCACTCAACCTCAAACTACCATTTCAACTCGTGTGGAATTCAGAATACATGTCCTCGGGAGTTTGAATTTGTTTCCTTGCATTGCTCATCACTTTGATGAGGGAAGCCAATACTAAAATTCAATTCACTCCATAAAGCTTGATGTCACTTCTTTCAAAACTTTAGCATGAACCATCCATCTCAATCAGAGATAATAGTCTTTGGAGTTTTATGAAGATGAAAAACTTCATGCATGAACACCTCAGCTAACTTCTGTACTCTTTAAGTTATCTTAAATGCATTAGAAAGAATTCTCTAGATGAGTTTCTTAACAACCTCCCTATTACATTCTTCTTTCATTAAGTCCTGAACGACTAATGACAAGAATCTATTGTAACATCTTTCCACTTTCATTCTGAAACAGGAAGAGACTATAACATTTCATCTGGTCTTCTATGTTCAATCAGGACTTCAAAACAAACCAAACACATCAAAACAAACTCGGTGACATTTCGCTCATTTCAATCCATCAAAATTTTTATCTTAAATCCTTATACATTTACTTGCTGGCCGAAAACATATATAGACACCTGAACTTGTGCAATTTGGTCACTTGGACACCTGACCTTTGAAACGTTAACATTGAACACCCAAACTTGCTAAAGTCTACCTATTGAACACCTGCCTCTTTATTACGGGATGGTGTAAAATGCACGCGCCTATTACGTGGAAATAATTAACCAAATTAAATCCACGTAATGCCATATAAGCATAACACATTAAAAAACTAGCCACGTAATCACCTGGACACATATTACTTGGCGGGCAAAAACGAAGCATTTCTCACTTTCACGAAGGGTCGTCTCTCACAAAAAAACTCGAAGCTCTGAGGGAAGAAGAACCAGTTGAAGCAAGGAACCCTAATGCCACGCAAATCGCAAAATTGACGAAAGGAAGTAACTCGAATCTGGTAGACATCGAGATCAAGGTTAGTTTCGTGCTTGAATGAGCAAAATTGGGAGTTTTTCTGTTGAAATAGAGAATGTCATGTTTGGGTGAGATTTTGGAGTTTGGGGGTTTAGGGTTCTAGATTTCGATGGTTTAGGGTTTGCTCAGTAGAAATCTTTCTTACTCGAAGTCGATTTTGTGGAAAGCGTTTAGGGTTTTCAAAAATTCTAAAAATTTCGAAATTAGGGTTTTTTGGTTCGTGAAAGCAGAGAATTTTGGGCGTTTTAGGGTATTTTCAGCAACAAAGTCTCTTGATGTTGTTGAATGATTTTTTTCAGTTTCATACATGTCCGTTGCTTGAATGTCTTGAATGATTTTGTTCAAATTGATTCATGTCTGTTGCTTTTGTTGTACATGCTTAGGAATGGAGAAGTTGATTGAAATTGTGTGGCATCATGGAGGGAAGTTTGTGGACACACCAATTCCAGCCTACATAGATGAAATTGCAGTAGCCTATACCAAGATTGATACATATTTTCTGAGTATCCCAGAATTAGCATCTTATGTCAAAGATTTAGGCTATATGGAATAGGATGGAATATTCTACAAAACTAAGAATGATTCTGCATTTGTGGCAATGGATGATTGGTCACTAACAAATCTTGCTAAAAATCTCAAGAATGGTGATAAAGTGGATTTTTACATAAATCACACTATCATGCAACCACAGTTTTCAAATTCAGAGCCAGAGCCAATTCCTCAATATATGGGACGAGTTATAGAGGATGCAATACCCATCATAGATGATGGACAACAACCAGTTGAGAATGCCAGTGTGAATATCCAGTCTACATTGATGCTTGAGCTTGTGCTAGATAAGCCAACTGATGTAGAAGAGGTAGAAGAGGTTGCACAACCAGATCCACCAGGGAATGATGATAGAGGTGATGATGATTGTGGTTCTGATGATGATGACAAAGGTGTTGATGATAGTGGCTCTGATGATGATAGTGCTTCTGATGATGATGACAGTGGTTTTGATGATGATGATAGAGGTGATGATGATAGTGTTTTTGATGATGATGATAGAGGTGAGGATGGTAGTAGTAGTAGTACTGATGATACCATCAGTAGAGGGGTGGAGGTAAGTGATGACTCTGACATTGATGAAGAGTTAAGGGAAATTAGAAACAGAGCTAGGGAAACAAGGGCTAGAAGGCTAGAACATAGGGAGAATTTGGTGAATGTTTAAGTTACCTTAGGTGGGGTAGGTCCTGATGAGGGTTATGAGAATTGGAGTGCAAACAAAGACTACAATGGAGTGTTGGGAGGCAATGAACCCTACTATGCCAGTGAATTTGACTATAGTATTGAAAGTGACTCGAGTGAGGATGATGATTCAACACAGAAGGAGCTGAGAAGGAAGAAGAGCAGGCATGTTATGTATAATCCTGAGTGTGAGTGCTCCAGCTGGGAGTTGGATATGGTGTTTGAGAGTGTCCAATAGTTTAGGGATGCACTTGCAAAATATGCAATTGTTAAGGGTGTTAGGTTGAAGTTGAGGCCTAATGAGGCACGCAGGGTTACAGCCAAGTGTACACATGAGGGGTGTCCATGGAGAATCCATGCTAGTAAGACATTAGGAGGCCAGTTATGGACATTAGGAGGCAAGTTATGGACATGATTAGAAAGATGAATGACTTTGTTGCTGAAAAGTGGATCACTGACATTGCACCTATAACCTTGCTGAGATTAGACAAGAACAAAGACTTGGCAATGCAGTGTGACTTGTATTGGAATGGGGATCAAGGTTTCGAGGTCCAACATGGTGAGTATGGACACACTATGGACTTGAGATTGAACAAATGTAGCTGCAACAGTTGGCAATTGAAGGGCATTCTATGCCCACATGCAATCTGTGCAATGAGCCATGTGAATGTAAATCCAGACGATCATGTGGTGCATTGGTACAAAAAGGAAACCTACCTAAAAGCTTATGCTCTCCCATTGCAGCCAGTTCTGGGGATGAAGATGTGGCCAAGCTCTGATCACCCACCAGTGGAGCATCCTAAAATCAGAAAGAAGAGAGGAAGAAAAAAGGTTAACAAAAGGAAGTCTAGAGATGAGCCAAGGAAGGCTGGGAGGCACTCAAGAAATGGTATTGTGATGAGTTATTCAATTTGTAAGGCTCAAGGACATAATAAGAAGGGATGTCCTAACAAGAGTAATCCAGAGGCAACCACTACTCACACAAGAGCATCATCATCAAGGACACCAACATCATCAAGGTCTCGAGCAAGAGCTGCACCACCAGCCCAGGCTGCACCAACACCAAGTGATCCACTTGTGCCACCTCCTGCATCCAGAGGAAGAACAAGAAGCAGAGATCAATCTTTTCAGGTTTGTAAACAAGCTTCAATTATTTTTCACTTTAAACTCTTTACTAATATTGTATGTTATTTTGGGGTAATCAGGAAAGAGCTCAGTCTGAAGGTGGAATTGGAGGAAGACCTCAAAAAAGGGGAAGACTTGTGGGTCGTGGAATATATACAAACCCATCTACTGGTTTGAGACTGTTAAATGTGAGTAATTCAACTTGTTCATTTGACTATTATGTGAGGCAATTGGTCTTTATCTTACACTAATTTACTGTGTTTTGGTGTGGATTGATATCTATAGCCTGGCCTAGAAAGTGGTAGGGTTCTTAGAGCCCCAAAACCAACTAAGCATTCTAGTCAAGGAGCAGATTTTGGCGGTCTTACCAAGAGTTTGAAGTGGCAAGGTCGAGCTGCAATGCCATTAAACCAACTGCAACAAACAAGAGCTCAAGCTGCCAAGTCATTACAAGCCCCTTTTGGTAGCCAATCGAGCTCAAACCAGCCTTAGGAACCTTTTGTTTTAATGTTTATTGGAACATGCTAATAGTTCTAATTTTGTACTTATGGCTTGCCTTGAATTTATGGGATTAGCTAGGTGGAAACTGTGGCAATGAGTCACCACCATATTTTGTAAGAACCTAATGAATTTGCAAGATGTTGTTAAATATGCTACTTTAAAGCTATGAATTCGAAGATGGTTATAATGTTGGCAATGAGTTCTGATTTTCTAGCATGACAGGTGTAGTGAAATGCTGGCTTTTGCTGTCATAAAATGTTGGTTTTTGCTGTAATGAAATGCTGTCAAAATTTGTAAAAATCTGGCTTATTGCACATGTTATTTGTGAAATGCTGGCTTATTGCACATGTTCTGTGTTGTCATGAATTATTGCACATAATGAGAGCATGGATCTCAACAATTGAGAGGTAAAAACACAACAATTAGGCAACACAGTAAATTCATTAGGAAATTCTAGCCTCATTAAGAGGTTCAAGCATTACAAACACATCAATTTGCTAAAATTATGAGGTGGTAGCCTCGTAGCAAGATTTGATCAACTCAAGGAGCAAACAGTTTGCTAAAATTAAGCAACAAAATGGCCAATAAAACCACAAATAACACATTTGATCGACGCCTAGCCTTGTCCCTTTCGACTAACAACACATTCAATCGACACCTTGCCTCGTCCCTTTCGACTTCTTTCTCCTCCAACCTCCTTAGCAGACCTGAGATTATGTGCTTAGCATGTTACGGGATTGGGTCATCAATCCATGTAAAGTATCCACAACCACCATTCCTCTGCAAAAACACAAAAAATTCTAATTGAACTTAGGATTACAGATTTCAAAAAATCCCCAATTCGGCATTTCTAGGGTTTCAAGAATTCGCAAATCAATTTACAGAAATAAAAAAACACCAAATCTCGATTTCTAGGGTTCGAGTAGAAATTGGGTCAATTCGAGCTTACCCGATAGTTTGGACAACCAAAAAATCGCCTCCCTGGATTTACGACAGTCCATGAGTGCTTCATGGAAGCTAATTCGCCGCACCTACACATCGGAGTTCCAATTTCCGGTTCTGAACTCCTCCGCGATGACATGCTCGAAGAGGAAGCCATTCGGGTTCTCCAGACCTAGGATTTCCGAACCCAAAATTGCAGAAGAGTTCGATGTTTGAAGAGGAAGGAGGAAGGAGGAAGGAAGGAGGAAGGAGGAAAGAGTTCGATTTTTTTTGGGTTGCATTCTTCCATTTAATGAATTTCGGAGGAAGGAGGAAGAAGCCAGAGTTTTAAATTTTTTTTTCTTTTCTTTTGACACGTAAGCATGCATTTAATGAAAGCACTTTCCCAACCATGCGTACATACACGCGCAAAGACACGTCAGACCAGAGGTGTTCAATAGGTAGACTTTAGCAAGTTTGGGTGTTCAATGTTAACGTTTCAAAGGTCAGGTGTCCAAGTGACCAAATTGCACAAGTTCAGGTGTCTATATATGTTTTCGGCCTTTACTTGTTCCAGGATGAACTAATTAAGCAAATAAATATGCTTTCTTTGAAATAAGCCTTCAAAGCTAATCAACATAGACACACATTAACAGTCTTGAAACCAATCAATCCATGGTCTTAAATAACAATTTTTGGTGTCTTACTTTCTTGATCTTCCCCAATGATCTTAAACAATATTACTTTCCCATACTGCTTTTCCTTGATCTGATCAACAAATTTTCAATAAAAACCTAGGGAATTCACACAACCTTGTTGTCTTCCAAACTAAACCTTTAGTCCTTCTCAAATTAGTTTCTTTACAAGGATTACTTAAAATCCTTACTCCATTTCCTTTTTGAGATAAAATCTCAGTATTACTTAACCAAGAATATTGAGATTTATCCAACACATGACAAGATAATAACCTATCTTGTCAATCTTTTACATCCTTTTCTCAACCAAAACTCAGCTTGGGCATACTGACATCCAAAAGTAGTTATCTTACTTAACTACTTCAAACTAAACTCTTACGCTTTATTATCCCAACATATTGGACAATAATACCTTTAGTCCAATAATTTCCAACAAGATTGTCTTCATTGACAATTTTCAGTCTTTTTCATCAAAGAACTGTTTACACTTCACTTAATATTCTGACTTGTTGAGCAACAAAATTCTTAGGATTAAAAACATATCCTCACGTGTCCACTCTCTATATCCAACAACTTATCAGGCTGAGATTGAAAATCAATACTGATTTACGTATTCAAACTCAAGACCCATTGGAGTTCTGCTTAAAGTCCTTACTTGACTATCTTATCTCAAAGAGATTTAAGTTTTCAAGACAACCTGAAAACAAAAAACAACTAATGGAGGAATTATTAGTAGATCCTTTATTCCAAAGAAAGGATTACTACAATATCATTCCTTAGAAAGGGTTCCATTCTAGGAGTCCATATCAACTTACTTTCAAGGACAATACCGCTAAAAAAGGCAATGACTTTCTTAGGTCATGACATCAACCAAGATGAACTACTAGCAAACTGCTTAGAGAATTCCAATAATCGTTGTCTGAAAACAATCCCAAACTTTTAGAGAAATACGTAGTTACTCCATGCTCTTAATAGACCAACACAGATTTGTAAAGAATCTTACCAAATTTCTTTACTTATAATCGAACTGTTTTGAGAAGTTTGACCATACTCCTTAAATGATATAGGATACCAAGGATATACTAACTCAAAGGAGTTTTACAAGAACTAGATATAGCAATATATATAGCAATAGATATAATGCAAAAGAAAGCTTGCATCTTTTCATCTCAACCGACTATACTTGCAAAACTCATATAATTGCAAACCTTATATGATTGCCAAATCATACTAGAAACTATTCTTTAAAACACAAGGAATTATGTGATCTTATTCCACCATGTGATCAGGATGGGAAACAAAATTAAACATAATCCTTTACTGTTCTCATAGGAATAAGACATGTAATCTTGCCTTACAATGTGATCAAGATGGAAGACAAATCACATTCTTACTTACCACCATGAAAACCGTAGAAAACTTTATTCATGAATTCCGTATATCAAATCAACATTTCTTTAAAAAATTCCTACCAGAATTCTACAAAGTCATAAGATTTTTCTCAAAAGAGAAAATCACAAAACAAGTTCAAATATCCCTTAAATCATAACAGCTTGACAAGAACTCGACATAGGT
This sequence comes from Fallopia convolvulus, assembly GCA_964016875.1. Taxonomy (NCBI): domain Eukaryota; kingdom Viridiplantae; phylum Streptophyta; class Magnoliopsida; order Caryophyllales; family Polygonaceae; genus Fallopia; species Fallopia convolvulus. Next base: position 43,350,146 of record OZ024731.1, on the reverse strand, counting down.
TACTAAGATACTTGCTTTAACTTTGAATACTGTGGAAACAAAGATTAGATACTCTTTTGAAGAATTGGGCGCGTCAAGCTAATGCATCAAATAAAATTGCTGACCTTATCTTGATGATGCTTCTGACACTTTGCCCTAGTTTTGTGCTGACATTTGCACATTAGCTGGCCTTACCAACTTGACCAAAGTTTCAAATCAAAACTGAGTCTCAAAGGAGCTAAGATACTCCAACTCACTTCTGAGCCCCACATTTCCTTTCGAATGTGACACTTCATTTCCTCCTCAAGGTAGAACCTGATGACATACCTTGACTTTTCTTAAATAGACATACTGCTAGACATTTCTATAATCCATAGTATTGAGTAATCTCTGCCTGGTTTAACTCAGTCTTCTTACCCTAACTTAACTTCGCAATTTCAATAAAAGAAGTTGATTGCTTGTATCAATCTACTTGCAATCCTTAGGTAAAATATGATTTCAACATCTTCTTACACATAACAAATTCTTCCAAGGTCGATCTCAACTTGTATGTCTCCTTGACATCCCACTTTAAAGTGATGTAACAATGATATGTTACCAAAACTCAATGCTTGAGATCATCCATTTGCAGAACAATTTTCCTTCTGCAACTTAATTGTCATTTAAATTCCGATATCCAAGAGTGACTATCAAACTCTTTTGACGATTTTAAGGACTTTCTATCCTTTTACAACTTAATCCTCTCAATATAAAAAGTGAACTTTCAAACTTTGCATCTAGTTCAAAACATCCAATCCTTATATCTCTCTACATATAAGGAAATTCCTTTAATTTCCACTCTCTTTTAGCAGAAGAATGCACATGACCAAACAAGGTATTCTTAAACCTTTCTCAATTCAACATTGGTGAACAACTAAACTTCTCCTTCATTCCCTTATCTTCTTACTTAAGCATAAGGAGATTGCATATACCTTTTCATTAATTTAACTTCAAACCACATTGCAAAGGAAGAGCTTATGGTTAGGAAGCTTGCCGACAGCTTAACAGTCTCACCAGTTCCACCTTAGGCTTTGGATTTGACTGATATAAAATCTTCAAAATCCTACATAACTGAAATTATTTTTCAGCGATAAGGGCTAAGCCTTATTAACCACAATATTGAATGATTGATATTTTTCTCCCAACTATTTAAAATATCAAAGACAAATATGCTAAGATCATTCCTTAATTGATCTTCTCAAAACTAAACTTTTTCATTTCCATCCTTAAAGAAGCATAAGTCAATACCATTGGCAAATTAGACATCTCAATGTTGATTCCATTACTAGTCCATTATAGACCTCAAGTCTTTTCTCATTATCCTGAGTTGGGTATCATACATCGAAACTCCAATAACGTTGTCACATAGGTTAGTCATCTGGATATCAACAACTCATGTAATCAATTAACACTTGTGCTAAGTAGTTAATTGAACATAAACACGTCATCGATGAACTTCTTCTTGTTCAATCCATTTTGGACCAATCAACCTTATTCACAACAACCTTGGTGATTAACCACCTGTTCACAACTTAAACCGAACCAACATTCTTCCTTTCTTTCTTACTATAATCATAAGAAATCAGCATTCCATTTAGGAATCTCAATCCTCTTAACTCAAAGGATAACAACATATATGAACATCCGAGTTCGAATACTCTCAAATTCAAAATTGAACTGCATCTTCCAATAGATTAACAATTCAATCGATCCAATACTTAAGCACTTCAAAGCTCTTTAACTTCCCACTGGGCAAAGAAAAGTACAGAATATCCATGATTCTATACTATAGAGTCACAAACATAGTTGTTGAAGAAAGTTTTTAAAGACATTCCTTTTCTTTTCAGGATTCTTTTACATCCCTTCATGATCCATACTGATCTTTTTAGAATCACTCAAGACTCATAAGATTTTCCAAATCTCAACGTTGAGAATTAGAGGTTCCAACTCCATACTTCTATTGATACTCGAATTTCAAAATTCAGAAATTCCTATAAGAATATACTCGTGAAAACTCTTAATCTTATGACTTCAACGTCAAAGAAATTTACTCTAAAATTTCCTTTTTAAAGACAACACTTCAACTTTCACATTTCAAGAAAAGAAATTAACAATTTCTTTCACATACCTGTGAATCATGACGTTTTTAAACAAAACCCATAACTTGAAATCATCCATCATACGAACTTAAAATAGGAAACCTTCAAAATAGAAAGTCTTTATGAAGTACAAAACTTAACTTCAAAATCTCTCAAGAAGTTTCCTAATATGGAAGAAACGACGAGGATACAACCAATTCGGACTCTCAACAGAGAATAGGAATTTATTGAGAGCTTGGTCTAGAACCGGGTCAACTTTAGGAATCTTCACCTAATCTTACTTTGGATCCTTCTCGGAATCCATTCCCATCTCCAGGGAATCAAATGTCCACCGTAGGACCTTTTTCACAACAGCTACTACAAGCTTATTACCTCATATTCTCCAATTTCCTTTCCTCTTTCTATCTCTTCACGAGTTTGACCTCCAATCTTAACCACTTTCCATAAATGGTTCTAAAACAACACCAATATAGAATTCTCCATAATTCTATATGGAAGGATGAAAGTCTTAAGCAAGACTTAGGAACTTTTAGCTCTGATACCACTTCTGTAACACCCCCTTCCTACCCTGGAGGTATTACCGCCAGTAACCCCGATTAAGACTAAACCAAAGCTACCCAAGGCTTTAAACTGACTGAATAAACTAAAAACAAGGTAAATGAAACCATTTGAAAACCTAACAAACTTAAGTTGAATATTACAGCGGAAAAACACGTAAAAGGTCTTATACAAACCCTAACTTAAAAGAATAAATAAATAGAACAACCTTCTATTTAAACAAAATCTTCATCAAGTCTTCCTTGAGTTCTTATTTCTAAAACTCAGCTTCGCTTTGAAGTAGTTCAATCATGATCTTCACTCAAGTATAGCCATTGGAAACCTTTCTTCAACTTCTGGAGCTTCAAACATCTGAATCCGCCTCTTGAATCAACTTCCAAGAAGAACCTGATGTGTCGTAAACCAACGATGGACACCAGCCGACCATATAAAAGAAAAGAAGATGGACGGGTTAGTCTAATGATAGACTAGAAAGCGGAGAATCTAACTTGGTTCTTATGGTTGTAACTAAACAGTTGGTATCCAAATCCGATTAGACTCGGATTATGATCCAACAGTTAGAAGTCTTATAGAGAAAAAGAAGGAGACTTGCATAATCAAGAGAGAGAACACCACCGCTTGTGGTTTCTTTAAGAAGCATAAACAATTGTTGGGAACTCATATTAATCACATCACATTTTGAAAAGCCTCCGTCGACTAATCAGATTGACTTAATCAAAGTTTGATTAAGAATTATTCGTAACCGGGAGCAAGAATGGTTATCGAAAAGACTAACCATTCGGGTACATTAATGTGCCTAACGCACTTATCTTGTATTACTTCCAAAACTTTTCACAAACAACTTGGCATCTTTTAATCGGCTCGAACTACTGCCGGTGGAACACAATACTATCGAGGTCAGAGGGCCTGAATCATCCTTGAACAACGAATAGCATGGGTCCCAATGATGGAGAGATTAGAGGGCTTGTTTCATCCATAATCCACTACCAACACATATTGAATGAAACACAATACTATCGAGGTTAGAGGGCATATTTTATCCTTGAACAACGAATAGTACGGGTCCCAATGATAGAGATATTAGAGGGCTTGTTTCATCCATAATCCTCTACCTACATATATTAATAAATGCACTTAGCTAGAGTGCATAGTCACCCCTCAAGCGTAGAGCGGTCCATGGTCATGTCCTAAGTATTAGGGGATCAATATTGATACTACCTGATATGAGTTTTAAAGAGATGCTTCCGAGACTAAGCTCACATCCCTGAACTAAGTTAATCCATATCAATGTCTCAACATGAGACAACTAAACATACAAGGTCACATACAACGGACCTAAATTCAGTTCTAGCGCGAAACTGAATGAATAAGAATTCGGTCATTATTTCTAACAAAACAACAACCTATCATATTTTATTAATCATACAAGTTATTCCCAACACAAATATTAATTGGGATTCAATTCCTCATTTAATAAAAATAACGCAAGAGAGAATCGTCCACTTGCCTTAGAAGACGTGCTCAACGTCCTTAGCAATTCCAACAATAATCTTTATCATCCTTCTGACAAATATAACAAAAGGATTTCTCAGCAACGAGCTCACAGAAACACTTCTTATTTGTATTCTCAACTCCTACAACTTCCTAATCGATAAACGATTTAATTTCCGAATATCAATATATAATAAATCCTTAGTTATCATGCTTCAAGGAGCCATCTTGGCGGAATTATAACTAATTATCCGCTTCACTTTTGAAACAATTTTCTAAATAAAAATTGTTCATTAGCAATAGTGCTTTAAAATTACCAAATCTCGGATCAAACGGATTAACAACGAATCCTGAGTAGTTATCCGAAGTCCTTTACCTCCCAATCGATATCCAAAACTTGTATTCACTATAACTGAATATCCAGACATCCGTTTCCCGAGCAGTTTGAACCTGTGGGACCGTATCAACGTCAAGATTATAAAAACCATAAATTTAATTAGCAAAGAGGAACCGAAAGGCCCTTACGGTGGCTCCGTAATCAACTCGCTAATTAATTTCGATCGTATATACCTTCACTCGAGCCCATGGCTCGATTGGCTCGAGAGTGGCACGATCCCTAAGCCCAAGGGTGGTCGTTTATTGCCTGGCGGTGGATCCCGTGGTGGTTGGTGGTTGGAGGAGCTGAGGAATGCCGACGACGTCGCTTGACGAGGCATGAAGATAGCCGGCGGTGAATACGTCTTTCTCCCCGAGTCCCGTTGTTCCAACCCGATTCTCACCTGGTTATGGTCTCCTTCTTATGCAGCACGATCCCAAGGGAAAGAAGAGGAAGAGGACGGGGCAGAGAAGGCGGGGGAAGAGGTGCAATCGGCGGTGGAGAATTCAGCTCCCGATCCGTCGTCGTCCGTCTCTCTCGGGAGCCTTCCTTTGGTTTGAAAACCAATTTTGTAGACTTTGACAAGGCTGAAAAGTAGGCCGTCCCAATCCGCTCTCTCTTTGGTTCCTTCCTAATTAAGTAAGAGAAGGCGGCGTTTAAAACAAAACCCGTCTCGGGAACGGGACTCGCCTTAAAGCGGTAAACTTATGTACCTCGGGTCGAAAAACTCACTGAACGGAAAACGTCCCGTAAATTATGTAGACCAATAAAACCAATTTTCCATGATTTTATCTTGCTATCTTCAATTTTTAAGGCTTCCGTTTCGTATTTTAAATTCCTTCCGGTACATAATTAAAAAAACGGCTTATCCAATAAATATTCTTTTTCCACCGAAAAATCCTAGAATTCACACCGATCCATAAAATCATTTCTTTGTGATTTTAGGATATCACCAAGAATTTTCTAGGATTTAATCTCCAACAAAAATATTGGATTAAACGTTAAAACGAACAAAGAAGTTAAAAGGATATCCGAGAAAAAATTCCAAAAATATCCTTAAAAACCGTAGTTATTACATACTACTTGTAGCTGAGCAGAATAATGAGCTTCTTATGAAAAACCATAACATGAGGCCAACTGGTACTGCACCGTACCCTGAAACAAATGCAATGTATGCCTCTCAAAGAAATGATGGTAGGCATCAAGATAATCGTGGACAAGATGGTAATCGTGGCCGTGGCCATCGTGGCCGTGGTCGAGGTCGTGGTCGAGGTCGTGGTCGAGGACATGGCCGTGGTAGAGGTTTTGGTGATTATCAGAAGCATAACTCTCCTGATGCATCTGCTTCCAAGAGGAATGATAAGCAAATGGTCCAGAAAGGTTCTATAGGACCCTCCCAAAAGCCCAAATCTATATGTTATAGATGTGGTATGACAGGCCACTGGGCAAGAAAGAGTGTGTGACACAGCCAAACACATAGTTGAGTTGTACCAAGCTTCCTAGAAAGATAAGGGGAAGAACGTGGAGACTCATTTTGTTGACGACACTGAACCTACACCAAGTCTGGACGTATCTGATTTCATCATAGATGATGAATTTGGGATCAATGAAAATGTCAACTACTGAAAACTAGAATCTTGATCCGTGTAATACTATGTAAACATCCGAGTTCGAATACTCTCAGATTCAAAATTGAACTGCATCTTCCAATAGATTAACAATTCAATTGATCCAATACATAAGCACTTCAAAGTTCTTTAACTTCCCACTGGGCAAAGAAAAGTACAGAATATCCATGATTCTGTACTATAGAGTCACAAACATAATTGTTGAAGAAAGTTTTTAAAGACAATCCTTTTCTTTTCAGGATTCTTTTATATCCCTCATAATCCATACTGATCTTTTTAGAATCACTCAAGACTCATAAGATTTTCCAAATCTCAACGTTGAGAATTAGAGGTTCCAACTCCAAACTTCTATTGATAACCGAATTTCAAAATTCAGATATTCCTATAAGAATATACTCATGAAAACTCTTAATCTTATGACTTCAACGTCAAAGAAATTTACTCTAAAATTTCCTTTTTAAAGACAACACTTGAACTTTCACATTTCAAGAAAAGAAATTAACAATTTCTTTCACATACCTGTGAATCATGACGTTTTTAAACAAAACCCATAACTTGAAATCTTCCATCATACGAACTTAAAATAGGAAACCTTCAAAATAGAAAGTCTTTATGAAGTACAATACTTAACTTCAAAATCTCACAAGAAGTTTCCTAATATGGAAGAAACGACAAGGGTACACCCAATTCAGACTCTCAAGAGAGAATAGGAATTTATTGAGAGCTTGGTCTAGAACCGGGTCAACTTTAGGAATCTTCACCTAATCTTACTTTGGATCCTTCTCGGAATCCATTCCCATCTTCAGGGAATCAAATGTCCACCATAGGACCTTTTTCACAACAGCTACTACAAGCTTATTACCTCATATTCTCCAATCCCCTTTCCTCTTTCTATCTCTTCACGAGTCTGACCTCCAATCTTAACCACTTTCCATAAATGGTTCTAAAACAACACCAATATAGAATTCTCCATAGTTCTATATCGAAGGATGAAAGTATTAGGCAAGACTTAGGAACTTTTAGCTCTGATACCACTTTTGTAACACCTCTTTCCTACCGTGGAGGTATTACCGCCAATAACCCTGATTAAGACTAAACCGAAGCTACCCAAGGCTTTAAACTTATTGAACAAACTAATAAATGAAACCATTTGAAAACCTAACAAACTTAAGTTGAATATTACAGCGGATTAACACGTAAAAGGTCTTATACAAACCTTAACTTAAAAGAATAAATAAATAGAACAACCTTCTATTTAAACAAAATCTTCATCAAGTCTTCCTTGAGTTCTTATTTCTGAAACTCAGCTTCGGTTTGAAGTAGTTCAATCATGATCTTCACTCATGTATAGCCATTGGAAACCTTTCTTCAACTTCTAGAGCTTCAAACATCTGAATCCGCTTCTTGAATCAACTTCCAAGAAAAACCTGATGTGTCGTAAAGCAACGGTGGACACGAGCCGACCATATAAAAGAAAAGAAGATGGACGGGTTAGTGATGTGAGCCCCACCAATACGGCGATCCAAGAAGAGGAAGACATGTCTGTGCGCTCCGACGGACCCATTACTCGAGCCAGGACCCGTTTCATAGCCCGAGCCACTGCGTCCCTAATCACACGCGTCCTCACAAGCCACGACGCAGCCACCGGCGCGCACCTCACCCGGTGCGTCTCCTTCATCGATGGCGTGCCAGCACTCCAGGCCGACGCTACGCACCGCGGCACCGAGAGCCTCAGTCTCGGTGCCGTGCCAGCCACGCAGGCCGAGCACCATGCCATGCCGGTCCACCCCGGCGTGGGAACTTGAGGTTCTGGTGCGCCTCGGCTTCGACACTCGAGGTTCGGGTGCGCACCAGCCCCGTCGACGCCGAAGCCATGCCGCGCCTCGACCCGTGTCGCGACATGCCCTTGGCGCGCCGATGCATTGTCGCCACACTCGCGACTAGGCCACCGTGACCATTTATGTTTCTTAGTATTTTTAGACTTATTTCCATTCCGAAACATTTCTATTTATGTATTTCTATTTATGTCTTGGATTTTAGGCTTGATCTAGTGGTTGGGCCGCATGCTTGCATCCCCCTACACTCCCCCACGCCGTTAGTGTTCGCTAGGGTTAGGCGTGCCCTCTCCTCTATAAAAGAGGCACGCCCCCTCCATTATGGTTCACGCTTTGTTTTGATTAATGTTATGCTGTGGAGATTTCTCCAGAAAACTTCATAAAGGCGTCACCCCAATTCTCTTCTTTTATCCCATACTCTTCCGGTTTCCGTCAAACGAAGCCACCTTCTGAAATCCTTTCACTTCTTCCCTACCCAGTCTAGTCGTTAATTCGGCTCAATCCTATAAAAAACAACGTGAGAAGACCATTTATGAGTCCAAGATCGAGATCCTCTCGTGAATCCTTAACGGGGTTCACATCAATTGGCATCAGAGCCAAGGATTGCGTAAGTCTTTCTCACTCATTTACTCATTTTTTGCACGATTTTTTTTCTTTCCCATCATTGTTTTCATTTGTTTCCAAAAAAATCAAAAAAAAAAAACAGCCTTGCCCTTCTGACGTGCACTTGTTTTCGGTTCATCATATTGAATTTTCGAGCATTTGCTTGCATTCAACTTGCCTTGTTTGAATTGATTGATTGTGTGTGTCGTGCATAGTGTTGCGTGGTGCGAGATTTGGTCCGATTTGGCCTTATCTCAATCTTTCATTTTTTAGCAAGAATCTTGGGAGATCATATCTCAAAAGATCTCGTTAGTTGCCGCATATAAAAAAAATTTGTGGAAAAGCAAAGCCAAAATAAGGCAACTTATCCATTCGTGTTTCTTAAAAAAAATATATTAAAAGATATTGTGAGATACACAAGCCAAAATAAGGCAAGTATCTCACAAATATTCGGCCACTCTCTCTCTCAAATATTATCGTATCTTTCCTTGCTTGCATATCTTTGATTCTTTCCATTCTTCTAACAACACAATCTCGCCTTCCCTCTTAGGCCGAGATCTTCTCATTCTCTTCTCTCTCCCTCTCTTCGTGCCAAGGCTTCCATCAAGCCGACGCCTCTCTCTCTCTTTTCTTACTTGCTTGTGTGTTTGTCTTGCGTGTTCTTGCTCTTGTGTGTGCCTTACTTGTGCAACGTCGAGATCCTTAGCCTCTCATTCCTTTCGAGTACTTTTTGTGCAAACTAAGGGTACTTGCGTGGTGAGTCTTACAAAATCTTGACGTTCTTTTGATTGCTTGTTTTTTGGAACTTTTGAGTCGTTCATGTCTATGGTTGAAATAGGAGACGGGAGCATGGAAGGAGAGGAGACTTCCAACCCACAGGGCCTCACAAATCAACAACCAAACAACCCACCCCATGTGCCGGCGCTTCACCGAGTCTTCTCGGAACGCCCGGCGTGACGCAACCCGGTGTCGTGCCGCAGGCCGGTGTCGTGGCCGCTTCTGGCCTAGCATCGCTTGAGGCGCGCTTCTCGACCTTGGAGGGCATGCTTACGAGGTTCATCGCCCAGCCGTGACCATCCACACGCAGCCTGCTAATCCGAGCGTAACGCCACATGGCGTCTCGGCACCGCGGACTTCGGCGCAAGAGAAAGGCAAGGGCCCCTTGGTTGAAACGTCTAACCCGAATGGAATCCAAAGGTTGGAGTCCATGAAGGAAAGTCGTCCGACTAATCAGGCTCAACATTTGGAGGATGTTGTTGACGTTCATTCCGATGAGGAGTATGACTCCGAGGAGTGGCGACATCAACAAGCAAAAAAGAAGAAAAAGGAGGTCACTCCAACGCCTAAGAAAAAGAAAAACAAAGACCGAGATGACTTCAATGACGATGATTATCGAGGTCATCAAAGTCCAACAACTCCAATTTCGGATTACGAGTACTCTATAAAGGAGTACGAGGAGGATTCCGAGGAGGAATTTGACCACCCTCCGGTCCATGATTCGAAGGAGTGGATAGATCGGGATCGGGATTGAATTCCAAGACCCAAGTTGCCCGAGAACCGCGCGGTGTATGATCTGCTTGAGCGCCGTGACAACCGCGATCGGCCTCGGCGCGATGGGGATCGGCGTCGCAATAACCGAGACCGAGAGGAGCAGCGGCGCCCTCGGTGCGATGGAGACGACGAGCCTAGCGACGATGGCGACGGGCCACACCAAGTCTTTGGCCGAGGCCCCCGTCGCCGACGCACACCGCCTCCGCGTGCCAACCGGCGCGCCGATAATGAACGTCCGACGCATGTATCACGCCGCGACGTTAAGGTAAAGTTTGAAATTTTTTATGGAAATTACAACCCTGATGAATTCATTTCTTGGCTGCAGGGAACCGAACACGTGCTCAAACATTGCCATTACGAGGAGCATGAGAAAGTCGAAGTGGTGACCCTTCATTTCAAGGGTGCCGCTCGTATGTGGTGGAACCGATTCGAAGCGGATCGGGCCCGAAAGGGTAAAGCCCCCATAACCGAGTGACATCAACTTGTATTAATAATGAAGCGGAAGTTTATTCCCCCCGACTACAAGGAAAAGGTGTGGATTATGATCCAAGACGCACGTTAAGGATCCATGACTCCGGAGGATTTCTTTGCTCATTTAGAAGATTTATTCTTCAAAGTGGGCATAAGCGCTTCCCCGGGGGCGTTCCGGTCTCGCTTTATGGCGGGACTCCACCAATGGATCCGAGATCGCTTGGTAGTCTTACCGATCAAAGATTTGGAACGGTTGATACACACGGCTATGGAGCTTTACACGCAATTCAAGAGGCCGAAGTCGTCCACATATCAAAGGTACAGTTCTACCCCTAGTCCTTCCGCTTTAGGTACTAACAAGTTTGTTCCTCCTTCTCTTGCTAAATCTAAGGTAGGTACCCCAGCGACGGACTCCAAGGGCACTTCGGTTGGCCAAAACCGTGACAAGGCAGCCCCTCCCCCACAAAGGACTCGAGACATCGAGTGCTATCAATTTGATGGTCGAGGGCACTTGAAATGGGATTGCCCCAACACGAAGCGTGTGTTGTTTTCGGCTCAAACAGCAGCGTACGAGAGCGTTGACGAGGATGATTCGGAAGAGGAGAACGCGGTGCCAATTGAAGATGGTGCATATTGCGCACCATTGGACATCGACGCCGTCGTTGACAAGTTGTTGCTAGTGACGCGTCGAGCGCTTAGCATGAGGGAGGCCGTGCCCACCGATCAACGGGAAAACATTTTCCGTACTTGGTGTTTGGTCCAAAACGTCTCCCTTAGTGTGATAATTTATTCGGGAAGCTGCGGAAATTTCATATCGAGAAAGGTGGTTGACCACATCAAGTTGCCGCAATCGGACCATCCAAAGCCCTACAAACTCGCTTGGATTTCGAATGATGGTGACCATTGGATCACGAAACAGGTTAACCTTTCTTTTTCTATTGGTGTTTATTCCGATTCAGTTTTATTTGATGTCACTGACATGGACACCACCCATCTCTTTCTTGGCCGTTCATGGAAGTTTGACCGTCATGTCATTTACGATGGCAGGTTGAACACTTACATGTTCAACTACCATGGTCAACGCGTGACCATCTTACCCATGTCTCCGAGTGAAACGTTATAGGAGGAAGTCGAAAGACAACAAGCTAATGCTAGGGACAAAGCCTCGGCCGCGCCTACGCCACAATCGAACACAAACGACGCTTCTAGCCCTGGCGAGAAATTTGGAGGCGTTCCTGGTTCCAACCCCAAACATTTTGGATTACAAGTCGAATCGAGCCAGAAACGTCGATCAAAAGTGAAGGATGAGCCTCGAACGTCGGGCACGTCCTCGGCTACGCGCACCGCCGCGCCAGCGTCCTTGCCCAGCGGCGCTGGCTCGATCCAGCACCATTCCAGCGGCGCGCCTGGTGCCCCTCTGCCTCACTGGTAGGGGCCGGTTGGCCAGCATCATGGCGCCCATGGCGCGCCTCGGACGAGCGAGGACGCCGAGCCCCCACTCCTCGACTCGGTGCAAGATCGTTTATTCCTATGACGTCGGCGCGACGTGATCAAGCACATCGAGGGGCGTTTTTCTTGTTTCTTAATGTGTTCTTTGCTTAATATTACTATTGATAAGACACATGTATTACCACCCTCTATTTCTGCTTTGCTACAGGAGTTCTCGGATATTTTGCCTGTCGAGCTCCCCGATGGGTTACCACCTATTCGGGGGATCGAGCATCGCATAGATCTTATTCCCGGCGCTTCATTGCCAAACCAGTCTGCATATAGGGCGTCGCCTAAGGAAACTCAAGAGCTACAATGCCAAGTCCATTCACTTTTGGGCAAGGGTTATGTTCGTGAGTCCCTTAGCTCGTGTGCGGTCCCGGTTATCATGGTGCTGAAGAAGGATGGGTCTTGGAGGATGTGCGTGGACTGCCGTGCCATCAACCAAATCACCATCAAGTACGCCACCCGATTCCCCGCTTGGACGATATGCTAGATGAGTTACATGGTGCCGTGCTGTTTTCGAAGATTGATTTGAGGAGCGGCTACCATCAAATTCGGATGCAAAAAGGGGACAAGTGGAAGACGGCCTTTAAGACCAAACACGGTCTTTATGAGTGGTTGGTGATGCCCTTCGGCCTCACTAACACTCCTTCTACCTTTATGAGACTGATGAACTTTGTTTTGCGTAAATTGTTAGGACTTTTCGTCGTCGTGTATTTTGACGACATTTTAGTTTATAGTAAGACTTTGGACTCTCACGCAGGGCACCTTAAGCAGGTGTTAGATTGCCTCCGCGAACATTCTTTGTATGTAAATTTGGACAAATGTGTGTTTTGCTCGGATATGACGAATTTTCTTGGTTTCATCGTATCCAAGGATGGCCTACGAGTGGATTCGAACAAAATCCGGTCCATCCGTGAGTGGCCAACCCCATCGACCCCCACCATGGTTTGTTCTTTTTTGGGGCTTGCTGGTTTTTACAGGCGATTTGTCAAGGACTTTAGTTCTATCGCCGGGCCACTCCATTCTTTAACCAAGAAAGCAGCCACAATCAAGTGGATGCCGCATCACGACGCCGCCTTCGAGGCCTTGAAAGATGCTTTGTGCCGCGCACTGGTCCTGCAATTGCCGGACTTCTCAAAGCGCTTTGAGATCGAGTGCGCCGCTTCTGACTATGGTATTGGCGGCGTACTCCTTCAGGAGCAACGGCCTATCGCTTACTTTAGCGAGAAGCTAGCAGGGGCTACACTTAATTATCCGACCTATGATAAAGAGCTTTACGCTCTTATTCGGGTCCTAAAGACGTGGCAACACTATCTCTGGCCAAGCGAGTTCGTAATTCATACGAATCACGCGGCCTTGGCTTATCTCAAGAGTCAAACGACTCAGAATAGGCTCCACGCACGCTGGGTTGAATACATGGAGACGTTTCCTTACGTCATCGCGCACAAAAAAGGAAAAGAGAACGTCTTCGCCGACGCTCTCTCTAGGAGGTATATTCTTTTAACCCAGTTACATTAAAAAATGCTCGGGTTTTCTATGATCAAGGAACTATACGCCTCAGATCCGTATTTTTCCTCAATCATTAAAAACCTTTAGTATTCAAGAGTTCATGAGTCTTTCTTCTTGGACAACAAGTTCTTTTTCGAGCTGGGAAGCTTTGCATTCCGGCATCTTCGGTGAGACATTTGTTGCTCCAAGAAGCTCATGATGGCCGAGGCCACTTTGGCATAGCCAAAACGTTGGCAGCACTTCGTGAACATTTCTTCTGGCCTCACATGGCTTGAGATATTAACAAGTACTGTCAAAGTTGTGTGCCGTGTCATACTGCCAAGTCTCGATCCGAACCACATGGCCTTTACACGCCCCTACCCATTCCCGATGCCCCGTGGGAAGATCTTTCTATGGATTTTATCACGGGACTACCAATGTCGAGGCGTGGAAAGGATTCCATTTTTGTAGTCGTGGACCGGTTTTCCAAAATGGCCCACTTCATTGCATGTAAAGGGACTAATAATGTGGTGGAAATCGCTAATTTGTTCTTTGAACATGTTGTGAAGCTACATGGTATTCCTAGAACTATCGTTAGTGATAGGGATACTAAGTTTTGTGTCCACTTTTGGAAAACACTTTGGGGGAAGTTAGGAACACGACTCCTGTTTTCTACTGCTTATCACCCCCAGACTGATGGTCAAACTGAGGTGACCAATCGGACCTTGGGCACTCTTCTTCGGAAGATGCTCAAGACAAACCCACGTCGGTGGGAGGACTTACTTTGCCATGTTGAGTTTGCTTATAACAGGTCCTAATACTCTGCGACGAAGATGACCCCTTTCGAGGTGGTCTACGGGCGTAATCCTTGCACGCCCATGGACTTATTGCCCATGCCATTCAAGTCAGATGAGCATGTCGATGCGGCCAACCGCGCCGAGGATGTTCTCCGCCTCCATGAGCGCACCAAGGCCTAGCTGTTGAAACGCTCGGATCAGTACGCCACCCAACGCAACAAGGGGCGCCGTGCCTTGACCTTTGAGCCCGAATATTTGGTGTGGGTCCATTTCCGGAAGGAACGTTTTCCCACTGCCCGGAAGACGAAACTACACCCACGAGGGGACAACCCTTTCAAGGTCCTCCGACGGATCAACGACAACTCTTACATACTCGACCTCTCGGGTAAGTACAACGTTTCCGCCTCCTTCAATGTCTCAGATCACTCTCCTTAAGTGGATCCCGATCATCATGACGAGGAAACGGGGACGTTTCCCACCCAATGGGGGGAGGGTGATGTGAGCCCCACCATGACGGCGAGCCAAGAAGAGGAAGACATGTCCGTGCGCTTCAAAGGACCCATTACTCGAGCCAGGACCCGTGCCATAGCCCGAGCCAGTGCGTCCCTCATCGCGCGCGTCCTCGCAAGCCACGGCGCAGCCACCGGCGCGCCCCTTACCCGGTGCGTCTCCTTCATCGAAGGCGCGCCGGCACTCCAGGCCGACGCTACGCACCGCGGCACCGAGATCCTCAGTCTCGGTGCCGTGCCAGCCACGCAGGCCGAGCACCATGCCACGCCGGGCCACCCCGGCGTGGGAACTTGAGGTTCTGGTGCGCCTCGGCCTCGACACTCGAGGTTCGGGTGCACACCAGCCTCGTCGACGCCGAAGCCATGTCGCGCCTCGACCCGTGTCGCGACATGCCCTTGGCGCGCCGACGCCTTGTCACGACCTTATCGCGACACTCGCGACTAGGCCACCGTGACCATTTATGTTTCTTACTATTTTTAGACTTATTTCCATTCTGAAACATTTCTATTTATGTCTTGGATTTTGGGCTTGGGCTAGTGGTTGGGCCGCATGCTTGCATCCCCCAATACTCCCCACGCCGCTAGGGTTCGCTAGGGTTAGGCATGCCCTCTCCTCTATAAAAGAGGCACGCCCCCCTCCATTATGGTTCACACTTTGTTTTGATTAACGTTATGCTTTCGAGATTTCTCCAGAACACTTCATAAAGGCGTCACCCCAATTCTCTTCTCGTATCCCATACTCTTCCGGTTTCCGTCAAACGAAGCCACCTTCTTAAATCCTTTCACTTCTTCCCTACCCAGTCTAGTCGTAAATTCGGCACAATACTATCAAAACCGACGTGAGAAGAACATTTACGAGTCCAAGATCGAGATCCTCTCGGGAATCCGTAACGGGGTTCACATCAGTTAGTCTAATGATAGACTAGCAAGCGGAGAATCTGAGTTGGTTCTTATGGTTGTAACTAAACAGATTGGCATCCAAATCCGATTTGACGCGGATTATGATCCAACAGTTAGCAGTCTTATAGAGAAAAAGAAGGAGACTTGCATAATAAAGAGAGAGAACACCACCGCTTGTAGTTTCTTTAAGAAGCATAAACAATTGTTGGGAACTCATATTAATCACATCACATTTTGAAAAGCCTCCGTCGACTAATCAGATTGACTTAATCAAAGTTTGATTAAGAACTATTCGTAACCGGGAGCAGGAATGGTTATCGAATAGACTAACCATTCGGGTACATTAATGTGCCTAACGCACATATCTTGTATTTCTTTCAAAACTTTTCACAAACAAGTTGGCATCTTTTAATCGTCTCGAACTACTGCCGTGGAACACAATACTATCGAGGTCAGAGGACCTGTTTCATCCTTGAACAACGAATAGCACGGGTCCCAATGATGGAGAGATTAGAGAGCATGTTTCATCCATAATCCACTACCAACACATATTGAATGAAACACAATACTATCGAGGTCAGAGGGCATATTTCATCCTTGAACAACGAATAGTACAGGTCCCAATGATAGAGAGATTAGAGGGTCTGTTTCATCCATAATCCTCTACAAACATATATTAATAAATGCACTTAGCTAGAGTGCATAGTCACCCCTCAAGCGTAGAGCGGTCCATGGTCATGTCCTATGTATTAGGGGATCAATATTTATACTGCCTAATGCGAGTTTTAAAGAGATGCTTCCGAGACTAAGCTCACATCCCTGAACTAAGTTAATCCATATCAATGTCTCAGCATGAGACAACTAAACATACAAGGTCACATACAACGGACCTAAATCCAGTTCTAGCGCGAAACTGAATGAATAACAATATGGTCATTATTTCTAACAAAACAACAACCTATCATATTTTATTAATCATACAAGTTGTTCCCAACACAAATATTAAATGGGATTCAATTCCTCATTTAATAAAAATAACGCAAGAGAGAATCGTCCACTTGCCTTAGAAGACGTGCTCAACGTCCTTAGCAATTCCAACAGTAATCTTTATCATCCTTCTGACAAATATAACAATAGGATTTCTCAGCGACGAGATCACATAAACAGTTCTTAGTTCTATTCTCAACTCCTACAACTTCCTAATCGATAAACGATTTAATTTCCGAATATCGATATATAATAAATCCTTAGTTATCATGCTTCAAGGAGCCATCTTGGAGGAATTATAACTAATTATCCGCTTCACTTTTGAAACAATTTTCTAAATAAAAATTGTTCATTAGCAATAGTTCTTAAAGATTACCAAATCTCGGATCAAACGGATTAACAACGAATCCTGAGTAATATCCGAAGTCCTTTACTTGCCAATCGATATCCAAAACTTGTATTCACTATAACTGAAGATCCATACGTCTGTTTCCCGAGCGGTTTGAACCAATGGGACCGTATCAACGTCAAGATTATAAAAACCATAAATTTATTTAGCAAAGCGGAACCGAAAGGCCCTTACGGTGGCTCTGTAATCAACCCGATAATTACTTTCGATCGTATATACCTTCACTCGAGTCCATGGCTCTATTGGCTCGATAGTGGCTCGATCCCTGAGCCAGAGGATGGTCGAGTATTGCCTGGCGTTGGCTCGCGTGGTGGTTGGTGGTCAGAGGAGCTGAGGAATGCCGACCACGTCGCTTGACGAGGCATGAAGATAGCCGGCGGTGAAGACGTCTTTCTCCCTGAGTCCCGTCGTTCCGACTTGATTCTCACCTGGTTCTGGTCTCCTTGTTCTGCAGCATGATCCCAAGGGGGAGAAGAGGAAGAGGAAGGAGCAGAGAAGGCGGGGGAAGAGGTGCAATCGGCAGTGGAGAATTCAACTCCCGATCCGTCGTCGTCCGTCTCTCTCGGGTGCCTTCCTTTTGTTTGAAAACCAAATTTGTAGACTTTGACAAGGCTGAAAAGTAGGCCGTCCCAATCCGCTCTCTCTCTGATTCCTTCCTAATTAAGTAAGATAAGGCGGCGTTTAAAACAAAACCCGTCTCGAAACGGGACTCGCGTTAAAGCTGTAAAATTATGTACCTCGGGTGGAAAAACTCACTAAACGGAAAATGTCCCGTAAATTATGTAGACCAATAAATCCAATTTTTCATGATTTTATCTTGCTACCTTCAATTTTTAAGGCTTCCGTTTCGTATTTTAAATTTCTTCCGGTACGTAATTAAAAAGACGGCTTATCCAATAAATATTCTTTTTCCACCGAAAAATCCTAGAATTCACACCGATCCATTTAATCATTTCTTTGTGATTTTCGGATATCACCTAGAATTTTCTAGGATTTAATCTCCAACAAAAATATTGGATTAAACGTTAAAACGAACAAAGAAGTCAAAAGGATATTCGAGAAAAATTCCAAAAATATCCTTAAAAACCGTAGTTATTACATTAGTACCCCCTTAAAAATGGTTTCGTCCTCGAAACCAAGGAGAGCTCAGATCACAAGGAAGGAAAGCACAAGCACACACACCACCACTACAAACATATACAAAAGTTTGTAGTACCCCCTTAAAAAAAACATGTTGTTTCTTCTGCACCAGGCACAAAACAACCACTGCTTAGTTACCAAACTTTTCTTTACAACATTCATTACCTCCATTTATAGGCCAAGATAACCTAATCAAAGGTATTTTTCTTATTCACGATTCAACCTGGCCCATCTTCATAGGGGTCATTTGGTTAAATATCCATCTCATTATTGTTGAGTATATGAGATATATCGAACGCATACCATCAAGGAAACATTATGGATAGAATGCACTGATGGTGGCAATGCCAACCAATAAACAAACTTACCAGTTCTTTCCAGTATCTCGAAAGATTCAACATAGCGAGTATTTACGTTGTCTTGCATTCCCCAGCAGAATATGCCTTTCAAGGCGGATACTATAAACAAAACGTTGTTCTCTGCAGTGAACTCAACATGCTCTCAAATTAAAACAACACACGACGGTTGTCGATTTGAGCAGTCAGCACCCTTGAACGTTAGTGCAATATCAATTGTTGTTCTCTTGGACAAGTCTGGCCCATGAAGAACCTTGTCAGCATTGTCATTCCAACAAATTGACAATCAACACTTCCAGCCTTACCAAGCCTTAAAAAGAATCATTTTCTTTATCGTGAAATCAAAATTCTTGTATGTGAATTCACTCAACCTCAAACTATCATTCCAACTCGTGTGGAATTCAGAATACATGTCCTCGGGAGTTTTAATTTGTTTCCTTGCATTGCTCATCATTTTGATGAGGGAAGCCAATACTAATATTCAATTCACTCCATAAAGCTTGATGTCACTTCTTTCAAAACTTTAGCATGAACCATCCATATCAATCATAGATAATAGTCTTTGGAGTTTTATGTAGATGAAAAACTTCATGCATGAAAACCTCAGCTAACTTCTGTACTCGTTAAGTTATCTTAAATGCATTAGAAAGAACACTCTAGATGAGTTTCTTAACAGCCTCCCTATTACATTCTTCCTTCATTAAGTCCTGAACGACTAATGACAAGAATCTATTGTAACATCTTTCCACTTTCATTCTGAAACAGGAAGAGACTATAACATTTCATCTGGTCTTCTATGTTCAATCAGGACTTCCAAACAAACCAAACACATCAAAACAAACTCGGTGACATTTCGCTTCATGTCAATCCATCAAAAGTTTTATCTTAAATCCTTATACATTTACTTGTTCCAGGATGAACTAATTAAGCAAATAAATATGCTTCCTTTGAAATAAGCCTTCAAAGCTAATCAACAATAGACACACATTAAAAGTCTTGAAACCAATCAATCCATGGTCTTAAATAACAATTTCTGGTGTCTTACTTTCTTGAACTTCCCCAGTGATCTTAAACAATATTACTTTCCCATACTGCTTTTCCTTGATCTGATCAACAAATTTTGAGTAAAAACCTAGGGAATTCACACAACCTTGTTGTCATCCAAACTAAACCTTTAGTCCTTCTCAAATTAGTTTCTTTATAAGGATTACTTAAAATCCTTACTCCATTTCCTTTTTGAGATAAAATCTCAGTATTACTTAACCAAGAATCCTCTCAAAAAAAAACCAAGAATATTGAGATTTAGCCAACACATGACAAGATAATAACCTATCTTGTCAATCTTTTACATCCTTTTTCTCAACCAAAACTCAGCTTGGGCATACTGACATCCAAAAGTAGTTATCTTACTCAACTACTTCAAACTAAACTCTTCCGCTTTATTATCCCAACATATTAGACAATAATACCTTTAGTCCAATAATTTCCAACAAGATTGTCTTCATTGACAATTTTCAGTCTTTTTCATCAAAGAAATGTTTAGACTTCACTTAACATTCTGACTTGTTGAGAAACAAAATTCTTAGGATTAAAAACATATCCTCACGTGTCCACTCTCTATATCTAACAACTTATCAGGCTGAGATTGAAAATCAATACTAATTTACATATTCAAACTCCAGACCCATTGGATTTCTGCTTAAAGTCCTTATTTGACTATCTTATCTCAAAGAGATTTAAGTTTTCAAGACAACCTGAAAACAAATAACAACTAATGGAGGAATTACTAGTACATCCTTTATTCCAAAGAAAGGATTACTGCAATATCATTCCTTAGAAAGGGTTCCATTCTAGGAGTCCATATCAACTTACTTTCAAGGACAATTCCGCTAAAAAAGGCAATGACTTTCTTAGGTCATGACGTCAACCAAGATGAACTACTAGCAAACTGCTTAGAGAATTCCAATAATCGTTGTCTGAAAACAATCCCAAACTTTTAGAGAAATACGGAGTTACTCCATGCTCTTCATAGACCAACACAAATTTGTAAAGAATCTTACCACATTTCTTTACTTATAATCGAACTGTTTTGGGAAGTTTGACCATACTCCTTAAATGGTATATGATACCAAGGATATACTAACTCAAAGGAGTTTTACAAGATACTAGATATAGAAATAGGTATAATGCAAAAGAAAGCTTGCATCTTTTCATCTCAACCAACTATACTTGCAAAACTCATATAATTGCAAAACTTATATGATTGTCAAATCATACTAGAAACTATTCTTAATGTGATCTTATTCCACCATGTGATCAGGATGGGAAACAAAATTAAACATAATCCTTTACTGCATTCTCATAGGAATAAGACATGTAATCTTGCCTTACCATGTGATCAAGATGGAAGACACAAAACAATTTCAAATAACCATGAAAACCGTAGAAAATTTTATTCATGAATTTCGTATATCAAATCAACATTTTTAAAAAAAATTCCTACCAGAATTCTACAAAGTCATAAGATTTTTCTCAAAAGAGAAAATCACAAAACAATTTCAAATAACCCTTAAATCATAACAGCTGGACAGGAACTCGACATAGGTTACTAAGATACTTGCTTAAACTTTAAATACTGTGAAAACAAAGATTAGATACTCTCTTGAAGAATTGGGCGCGTCAAGCTAATGCATCAAATAAAATTGCTGACCTTATCTTGATGATGCTTCTGACACTTTGCCCTAGTTTTGTGCTGACATTTGCACATTAGCTGGCCTTACCAACTTGACCAAAGTTTCAAATCAAAACTGAGTCTCAAAGGAGCTAAGATACTCCAACTCACACTTCATTTCCTCCTCAAGGTAGAACCTGATGACATACCTTGACTTTTCTTAAATAGACATATGGCTAGACATTTCTATAATCCATAGTATTCAGTAATCTCTGCCTGATTTAACTCCGTTTTCTTACCCCAACTTAACTTCGCAAGTTCAATAAAAGAAGTTGATTGCTGGTATCAATCTACTTGCAATCCTTAGGTACAATATGATTTCAACATCTTCTTACTCATAACAAATTCTTTCAAGGTCGATCTCAACTTGTATGTCTCCTTGACATCCCACTTTAAAGTGATGTAACAATGATATGTTACTAAAATTCAATGCTTGAGATCATCCATTTGCAAAACAATATCCCTTCTACAACTTAATTGTCATTTAAATTCCGATATCCAAGAGTGACTATCAAACTCTTTTGACGGTTTTAAGGACTTTCTATCCTTTTACAACTTAATCCTCTCAATATAAAAAGTGAACTTTCAAACTTTACATCTAGTTCAAAACATCCAATCCTTATATCTCTCTACATATAAGGAAATTCCTTTAATTTCCACTCTCTTTTAGCAGAAGAATGCACATGACTAAACAAGGTATTCTTAAACCTTTCTCAATTCAACATTGGTGAACAACTAAACTTCTTCTTCATTCCCTTATCTTCTTACTTAAGCATAAGGAGATTGCATATACCTTTTCATTAATTTAACTTCAAACCACATTGCAAAGGAAGAGCATATGGTTAGGAAGCTTGCCGACAGCTTAACAGTCTCACCAGTTCCACCTTACGCTTTGGATTTGACTGATATAAAATCTTCAAAATCCTACATAACTGAAATTATTTTTCAGCGATAAGGGCTAAGCCTTATTAACCACAATATTGAATGATTGATATTTTTCTCCCAACTGTTTAAAATATCAAAGACAAATATGCTAAGATCATTCCTTGATTGATCTTCTCAACACTAAACTTTTTCATTTCCATCCTTAAAGAAGCATAAGTCAATACCATTGGCAAATTAGACATCTCAATGTTGATTCCATTACTAGTCCATTATAGACCTCAAGTCTTTTCTCATTATCCCGAGTTGGGTATCATACAATGAAACTCCAATAACGTTGTCACATAGGTTAGTCATCTGGATATCAACAACTCATGTATTCAATTAACACTTGTGCTAAGTAGTTAATTGAACATAAACACATCATCGATGAACTTCTTCTTGTTCAATCCATTTTGGACCAATCAACCTTATTCACAACAACCTTAGTGATTAACCACCTGTTCACAACTTAAACCGAACCAACATTCTTCCTTTCTTTCTTACTATAATCATAAGAAATCCGCATTCCATTTAGGAATCTCAATCCTCTTAACTCAAAGGATAACAACATATATGAACATCCGAGTTCGAATACTCTCAAATTCAAAATTGAACTGCATCTTCCAATAGATTAACAATTCAATCGATCCAATACCTAAGCACTTCAAAGCTCTTTAACTTCCCACTGGGCAAAGAAAAGTACAGAATATCCATGATTCTATACTATAGAGTCACAAACATAGTTGTTGAAGAAAGTTTTTAAAGACAATCCTTTTCTTTTCAGGATTCTTTTACATCCCCTCATGATCCATACTGATCTTTTTAGAATTACTCAAGACTCATAAGATTTTCCAAATCTCAACGTTGAGAATTAGAGGTTCCAACTCCAAACTTCTATTGATACTCGAATTTCAAAATTCAGAAGTTCCTATAAGAATATACTCGTGAAAACTCTTAATCTTATGACTTCAACGTCAAAGAAATTTACTCTAAAATTTCCTTTTTAAAGACAACACTTCAACTTTCATATTTCAAGAAAAGAAATTAACAATTTCGTTCACATACTTGTGAATCATGACGTTTTTAAACAAAACCCATAACTTGAAATCATCCATCATACGCACTTAAAATAGGAAACCTTCGAAATAGAAAGTCTTTATGAAGTACAATACTTAACTTCAAAATCTCACAAGAAGTTTCCTAATATGGAAGAAACGACGAGGATACACCCAATTCAGACTCTCAAGAGAGAATAGGAATTTATTGAGAGCTTGGTCTAGAACCGGGTCAACTTTAGGAATCTTCACCTAATCTTACTTTGGATCCTTCTCGGAATCCATTCCCATCTCTAGGGAATCAAATGTCCACCGTAGGACCTTTTTCACAACAGCTACTACAAGCTTATTACCTCATATTCTCCAATTCCCTTTCCTCTTTCTATCTCTTCACGAGTCTGACCTCCAATCTTAACCACTTTCCATAAATAGTTCTAAAACAACACCAATACAGAATTCTCCATAATTCTATATGGAAGGATGAAAGTCTTAAGCAAGACTTAGGAACTTTTAGCTCTGATACCACTTCTGTAACACCCCCTTCCTACCCTGGAGGTATTACCGCCAGTAACCCCGGTTAAGACTAAACCGAAGCTACCCAAGGCTTTAAACTGACTGAATAGACTAAAAACAAGGTAAATGAAACCATTTGAAAGCCTAACAAACTTAAGTTGAATATTACAGCGGAAAAACACGTAAAAGGTCTTATACAAACCTTAACTTAAAAGAATAAATAAATAGAACAACCTTCTATTTAAACAAAATCTTCATCAAGTCTTCCTTGAGTTCTTATTTCTGAAACTCAGCTTCGCTTTGAAGTAGTTCAATCATGATCTTCACTCAAGTATAGCCATTGGAAACCTTTCTTCAACTTCTGGAGCTTCAAACATCTGAATCCGCCTCTTGAATCAACTTCCAAGAAGAACCTGATGTGTCGTAAACCAATGATGGACACCAGCCGACCATATAAAAGAAAAGAAGATGGACGGGTTAGTCTAATGATAGACTAGAAAGCGGAGAATCTAACTTGGTTCTTATGGTTGTAACTAAACAGTTGGCATCCAAATCCGATTAGACTCGGATTATGATCCAACATTTAGAAGTCTTATAGAGAAAAAGAAGGAGACTTGCATAATCAAGAGAGAGAACACCACCGCTTGTGGTTTCTTTAAGAAGCATAAACAATTGTTGGGAACTCATATTAATCACATCACATTTTGAAAAGCCTCCGTCGACTAATCATATTGACTTAATCATAGTTTGATTAAGAATTATTCGTAACCGGGAGCAAGAATGGTGATCAAATAGACTAACCATTCGGGTACATTAATGTGCCTAACGCACTTATCTTGTATTACTTTCAAAACTTTTCACAAACAACTTGGCATCTTTTAATCGGCTCGAACTATTGCTGGTGGAACACAATACTATCGAGGTCAGAGGGCCTGTTTCATCCTTGAACAACGGATAGCACGGGTCCCAATGATGGAGAGATTAGAGGGCATGTTTCATCCATAATCCACTACCAACACATATTGAATGAAACACAATACTATCGAGGTCAGAGGACATATTTCATCCTTGAACAACGAATAGTACGGGTCCCAATGATGGAGAGATTAGAGGGCCTGTTTCATCCATAATCCTCTTGATCGCTCTCGGGAATGCGAGGGTCTAGAGATACAATTTATAACCCGACCCCGTTGTAGCACGAGGTGGGTGTCGAACACTCGGGAAATCTACTCGATTGAGGTGCCTAGACACTAGAAAGCTGGAAAGGAGAACTTAAAACAAAGGAAAACAAAGAGAACAGTCGGGACCGACACAAGTGTCACGTCGGGCCCGATGTTGGAGACAAGAGGAAGTCGGGACCGACGTAGGGTAAGTCGGGCCCGAGGTAGCTGGGTTTGTCGAACTCAAAGATTGAAAGTAGATCTTGGGCTTTTGGGTTCCTTCTCTAGTAGATTAAAGCTTTTCCACCCCAATTCAAGCAATAAGTGATGATCGGAAATAGGATCGAGTGCTTTCGCCCTCGTTCCAACCACTTCTACACATCGATCCTTGGGGAAATCCCCTTCCAAGCAAGGTCTTGAGATTGACACATGTTCACTTTCGCTACTTTGCCAATCACAAGCCTTGATTCCTTACTTTTGCAAGGAATTGTAGCTCTATGTAGAGTGAGTTCCTAGATCAAGCACTCAAGGCTATGGAATTGGGGTTTCTAGCCCAAACCTAGCTAGGGTTTTCCCCCATAACCCAAGATCAAGGAGATCTACTCCATATGACAAACAAAGAAAGCAAACAAATCAAAAGGCAAAGCAATCAACATCATCAATCTCAAAACAAAGCAAAGTTTCATTCACAAATCAAAAGCAATCCACAAACTCCAATCAAAGGTTTCCAAATCCGCAAGATCAAAACAAAACAAGGCTAATCCATCAAGCAAACCTATCAAATCTTCCTCTCTCTTGGCCGATTCTCTCTCTTCTCCTTCTCCTCTCCTTCCTCCTTGCTCTCCAAGTATCCTCTTGAGAGTTGGTTCCTTGCCAAGTGTGGGAACCTCCAAATTAGAAGACAAGAGAGCCTTTTATAGATTAGATGAGGGGAAAAAGTGAAAGTTCACAATTTCGTGCCTTGGAGCCCAAGTAGTCCAGTGACCGACTCGGACCGACACGGAGGACCTCGGGCCCGAGTTACTGTGCAAGTCGGTCCGAGGTTGAAACTTCAAGTCGGGCCCGAGGTTGGTTGCAACTCGGTCCGAACCTCATTCCACCTTCTTCTTGTTGGCTTTCCTCTTGTTCTTCTTCATGGCTTGGTCCTCTCTTTCCTCCTTTGCTCGGGCCTTGCTCCATGTTCCGATCCTCCTTCAAAACGACCCTTGATCCATGCCAAATTACCTACAAAACACATAAAACGCACATAGTCTCCGAATCTCATAGATATACGGGAACTAAGCTAAAAAGGAACAAAACACACAAGAAAAGGGGAAAAACAAACATATTTACAAAGGAAATCACATATGAAAACACCACCAAATAAAGAGACATCAAAATACCCCATACTTAAACTTGCTTGTCCTCAAGCAATAACAATCTAAGCAAGACCGAAACATAATCTTCAAGTAAAGCCTCATATGAAAACACATTTTAAGCACAAGTGATTGATATTCAAGCAAGATTACATCATCACACATGATTAAGTGTTCCAAGGAATAGAGTCAATGTAACTAAGCCTCACTTTAGGGATATGTGAATGTGTATCACTCATCATGTGTTTGGGTTTAGCAATGAACACTCAAGCTCAAAAATCATGCAAGTAAGGACTTTACTATTGAAGCTAATATCACCAATTCCTCCACCTAGAGATGCCTAATACAAAGTACACAAAGAATTTCGAACTTGGCTCAATGGAGGTCCTCAAAGAGGTTCCATTCGACCGGGTTGTAATGGGGCTTTTGGTATTTCTCAAGGTGGGAATTATTTGGTCTTTTGGTGCTTACAATGGGGATTGAAAAACCTAAACTCTCACCAACTTCACCAAAATTCCACAATCAATTTCACACTCACCCAAAAGTCTTAACATTTTTCCTTTCAACCCAAAAATTTCACTTAACATTCCACTTCATCTTTGCTCTTAGGCTTTATGTTGGATTTTCCACGCTTTCTACATTGGACCGACTTTCTTATGACATCGGGCCCGATGTGGCGTGTAACTCGGTCGGACCCTTTTTCTTCACTTAAGCTCTTTGCCTTCATTCCATTTTACATTTCCAACAATTTTCTTTCCTTCTTTCTTTCTTTTTCATTTTCTTTTTATGGAACAAAGATGCACTACCCACTTGATTCATAACACCATTCTTTGCCCTTAAACCCAAGAGAATCTCAATTTTTCAAATACAATCCAAACCTCTCTTCTAAAGTCCAATCCCATAAGGGTCAAGTCATATAAGGCTAGGAATAATATTTTTGAGGAGTTTAAAACAAAGGCTTAGGCTAGAACGGGGCTACAAACAAAGGATTCACTTCATGGTAGGATATGGAATATTTATATGACTAGAAGAATAAAGTTCAAAATCAATGTGACAATGCTAGGACAATTCTCATGACGGTCTTGGAAAATAGATAAACACCGCAATAGCAAGTTTTACTAAGCATGCATGAGCTAATCACACAAGAAACATGAGGGATATGCAAATATGAACAAGCATCCCTAAAATGGCCAAAAATCAATCTCACAAGGGTCACTCATACTTATTTGCATAAGAACTCATCCTAGAACTCACATGTTCAATAAAACAAGCAAGATATCATGATCACATCAAAAGCAACATCATTTTAGAGGCTAAACCATCCAAAAATATGCAAAGGAATTTACATGCTCACATCATCATTAGCTTTCATTTGGCAATCTAAGATGGGAATTTCTAGTCCAAAAACTACAAAACACAAAATCTTTTTGTTGTTTTTAACACAATTTTTCAAATTTTTATGGATTTTTTTTGGATTTTTTTTCTAAAACCAAAAACAAAGACTCATCCATTCGAAACCAAATCAATCATCCATGTCATTCATCAAACCACAAACCAAGAAACAAACATCCCAAACACAAACTAGAAACCAAAAACAAATATCCTCAAAATAACAAACACACAAGCAAGTGAAATCATGAGCACACTTACCCCCACCCCATACTTAAAATTTTGATGTCCCCATCAAACAAGGAAACCAAAACTTAAAAGCAAGAGAGAAGAGTACGAAGAGCTTACAATTTCTTTATTCTTCAATGGCATGTCTATGATCACTCGAAGGGGTTGTCACGCCTACGTCCTCTTTGGAGCCTCGCTTGCCGCTCCCTCTCGTACACTTGCTCTTGGTAGAAGTCTTGTGGTGGTGGTTGGAGTTGAGGATCCGGGCGCGTCCATTGGTCCTCACGGGAAGGGAAGTTCCCGCTCATCCATGTGTTGAAGCTATCTTGGACCCGCCACCTTTGGTCTTCCACCTCTCTAAGCTCATCCACCTCTCGCCTAGTGTAGCCGAGGGCTCGGTTCATCTCTTCTTGGCTAGCTTGGAAAGCACTTTGTTGTTGAAGCAATTGTTGTTGTTGTTGGTATATGTGTTGTTGTTGAAGATTCACTTGATGGACCTCTTGGAGAACATTCTCTTGTTGAAGTTGAAGATGGGCCATTTGGTTAGCCAAGAAGGACATGTCCACCGTTTGTTGTCGCTCGGGAAACACCATTCCCGGACCATACCATTGGGCGTAGCCTTCATAACCGCCACCTTGAGCTTGTTCTCGCCTTGCACCGCTCCCTTCTCCACGCTCATAGTGCCTCGGGACCTCATCACCATAGAAGGAACCGGACCGACTTTGAGGGAAGTCGGGCCCGACGTGTTGTGTACCTCGGTCCGCCAGTGTTGGAGCTTGGTGCGTGGCTCGGAGGTTGGCCATCAAGCCTTGGAAGCGCTCATCTTCTTCATTTTGCTCTTGATCGACGTCCATGTCCTCCCCACGAGGCGCAAACACAAAGTTATCTTGGTCGAAATCCGGTGAAGATGGAGGGGATGTAAACCGAATGTGTTGAGGTTGTTGTCGCCGCCCCTCTCTTGCACCTTCGGGGTCACCAAATGAGTGTGGCTTGCCGGCCCACACTTGGTACCAATTTTGATACCGAGAAAGATCATAGAGGTTGGCCGCCAACCGGATCGACACACCATCATAGTTCGAGTGAGGGGCCAAAGAAATCATGTAGAGCTTCTCCTTGATGATGTTGGCCTTCTTGAAATACTTCATGTTCATGTACTCAACACCATTCGGAGCCGGAGAATACTTGTTAAGATCAACTCCTAGACGCATGGCTAGCCTTGCTATCATCCCGCCGAAGTAGATCCGAGAGGAGCTTTGGAAGTCTCGCACCATCTTGACCCACTCCCATGCAAGGTTCATGGGCTTCTCGGTGTGGAAGAGCATCTCATGTAGCAACATAATCTCTTCCTTCATCGGCTTGCTCAACTCATGGCGAGCATAGATTGCACATCCCAAAACTCGCACCATGACCCGAAAAAGAGGGCTAGCAATCTCGGTTGTGGAGGCGCCCTTTCTCATCTCGCTCTTCCCGGCCACATGCCGCCACACTTGGTTCACCTTCTCGTTGTCGACGTTGGCCTCTTCTCTAGGACATGGAAACCCGAAGTAGGTAGCCAAGTCCCTAAGAGAGAGATTGTGGTCCTCATTGCCCAATTGGAAAGTGATCGCCCCTTCCTCATCCTCCAT
Organism: Fallopia convolvulus; assembly: GCA_964016875.1. Taxonomy (NCBI): domain Eukaryota; kingdom Viridiplantae; phylum Streptophyta; class Magnoliopsida; order Caryophyllales; family Polygonaceae; genus Fallopia; species Fallopia convolvulus. The sequence continues at coordinate 43,320,456 of OZ024731.1, read as the reverse complement.
ATTATCATAAGTGCATTCAAACGTGGCCATGAATTCCTAGGTGAGGGCGGGATAGTGGGTGTTGTCCCACCTTAGCATCCCGTTGAGACCGATGTGAGAGTAGCACCTTGGAAGAGCTTGATCCATGTCCATCTTCCTCACGGCTTCCCAATCAAGCCACCTTGTGTGATGCTCAAGCGCCATATACCTTGCGTAACTCTCAACTTGCTCATCCTCCTCCAAGTAGACATCATCCAACTTTGGCTCTTTCCTTGACTTCTTGGACTTCTTCCTCGGCCTTTCCGCATGAGATGATGAAGCTCTAGTCTCCATGGTACCTACACACATCCAACCAAACAAAAGGGTCCAAGATAAACTCCATACAACTCAACAAAAGCACTCATCAACACACAACAACACTTCAACACAAGGGGAACCCCATACTTAGTTTCTAAACACACATGCATCACAATCCAACATGAATCATCATGGATATCTTCTAACAATGGCTAAGCAAATGATCATACTACATCATGATTAGGCTATAGCAAACAATGAAACACATGAATCCACATGATATCACAAGAAGAGAGCAAAAACAACATGGATCGACTTCCAACCTATGTCGGGCCCGACTTACTCAACCTCGGTCCGACTTGTTGGACCGACATCCACAACTCGGTCCCGACTTTCCTAAGCACGTCGATCTCGACCTAGTTCATGCTTCGACTCTGACCTCAAATCAACCCAAATCACTCTATCATGCACTTAAAATTTCAAATTCAACCATCAAACATCCCTAATCGAAGTTCTAAATGGATCTAAGCATGCATAAACAACTTTAAAGCTCAATTTCACAAATCATGCAAATCCACCATTGATGCTCAAGCTCAAACTCTCAATCAAACATGGCATTACTCAATCTATGCAATGAAAGCACAAAATCTCCAAGGAAATAGGTAAAGATCGAGTAACACATATCGGATTTGAAGAGTATTGAACTTTTAAACAAATAATCAACTTAGAACTCAAACTTTCTCAATCTAGATCGAGATGGGGGATGAAGAACGAGATTGAACTCGAAATTTCTACTTGGAATCGGGTTAGGGAGGCCTTTTTGTGATTGGATCGAGATGAAGAAAGGGAGATGGTGGATCGAGTATGGTGAGAGGATGGGGGCCGATTTTGAGAGTGTGAGGAGGTGGGTTGTATTTTGGGAATGGTGGTTAGTATGAAGATGGTAGGTAGGTGGGGGATGGTATTTAATGGGGGAAAGGGACAAATAAGGTCAAGGGCAAAATTGGCATTCCACCTAGTCAAATCGGGTTGCACCGACTTCATGGACCGATGTCCCTATGTCGGGCCCGACTTACCTGGGCTCGATGTGGGAGTATTCGGGTCACCAATTTTTACTCCATCCTCTTGCAACTTTTTTCCCCATATTTCCATTTATATATTTCACCTCAAATCCTACACAACCTTGAAGAATACACAACACCAAAAATCCACAAAACACTAGATAGAGTTGGTTAGAGAAAAGCTAGGCTATACTAAGAAAAATCAAACTAAAATTACGAAAAGAAAGCTACTAGCTCGGGTTGCCTCCCGAGAAGCGCTCGTTTAGAGTCACTAGCTTGACTTCTTAACCTCAATCTCATGGCGGATGAAACACGGTGAATTGCTCGCCATTGTTATGCCCATTCCCATTGCCTTCATACCCATAAAACCACCAACGATGGTCTATATAGGCATGGCTCTCCGATCTCGGGCCTCTCTCATCATACTCCTCCAACGAATGAGATTTCTCCTCCTTACTTGCTCCATCATGTTCCTCTTTTCCTACACCAAAGTTATCCAAAGAATTCCTAGGAGATTCTACCAATTCATCTTTCAAGTCACTAAGGCAAATGTAGTAGTCTCCTAAGTCATCTTTCAAATCACTTAAACAAATGTAGGAATCAAAAGTTTGGGAAGAATTGTGGTCATCACCAACATCAAAAGGATATAATTAAGGATACTCTTCATTTCTCCTTGGGCTAGCATTGATCCTTGACTCATCTTGTTCCTCAACTTGCTCCAACAACTCCCTTGCTTGTATTTGTTTATTGAACCCTTCATCACTTCTCAACACAATGACCTCTCTAGTAAAATCCACTTCTTCACCTTTTCTCTTGGCACTCTCTTCAAGTTTGAGGATGGCCAAGGCGTCCGGCTCATTCAAAGCTTTGTTGAAGTGAAAATCGACCTTTTCTTCACCAATCTCAAAGGAAACCTTGCCGTTTTTGACATCAAACCTTGCCCCCGCCGTAGCTAAGAATGGTCTTCCTAAGATTATTGGGACCAAGGGGTCCTCGTGCATGTCCAAGATCACGAAATCATCGGGGACAAAGTACTTTCCAACTTGCACCGGCACGTCATCCAATATTCCCTTAGCCTTGATGATGGAACCGTCGGCCATAGTTAGGGACATATCGGCCGGCTCAATTTCACCTAAATTTTCCCTTCTCCAAATACTAACGGGCATCACCGAAACACTTGCCCCAAGGTCACATAAGGCTTGGAAGTTTTGAGACCCCACACCAATAGTTATAGCAAAGCGACCGGGATCTCCTAGCTTTTGCGGTAACTCCAAGGTCTTGACCTCAACTTGCATTTCAACTATGGACCTCTTCTTGCTCAAAATCTCCTTTAAAAACTTGGCATAGGATGGCATCTCGCTTAATGCATCGGTGAACGGGATAGAGATGTTCAAACCTTGCAAGAGTTTGAGAAACCTCTTGAACTTGTTCTCAACAACATCTTTTGGCTTCTTCGAGGAATATGGAAGAATTGTTGCACCTTGAATCTTGCTTGGATCAACCTCCTTGGACTTCCCCACTTTACTTGCAACATTTCCTGGTTGGACCGACTTAGGCACCACGTCGGGCCCGATGTTGTGAATCTCGGTCCGGGGCAGAGGAGTCGGATCGAGGTCTGGGTATGTCGGGCCCGAGTTACTCTCAACCTCGGTCCGGGGTAGAGGAATCGATCTTCTTGCTGGGTGGACTTCGGGGAACGTCGGACCCGACTTGTTGGGTTACTCGGTCCGGCTCTCTTCATCCTTCTTAGGCATGTGTGGCTCGGGTAGGTTTCGGCCACTTCTCAATCCAATTTCCCGGACTTCATTTTGATTGTTTTGAGCTCGGGGGTTCTCCTCGGGTCGGCCCGAAAGTCTCCCATTCTCTCTCGGGGCTTGAGTTGCAATTTGGGCAAATTGATTGTCGACTTTCCTCCTCCATGCACCAAACTCATTGAATTGGGTCCTCATCTCCTTGAACCCATCTCTCATCTCTTGAGCAAATGATTGTAGCTCATTGAATCCCGGTGGTCTATATGGTGGTGGCGGCGCCCTTGGCACGTTTTGGTTGAAGTTGTTGTTGTAGCCTTGAGCTTGACCGTTGTTCCACCGGCCATTGCCACCATTGTTGAAGTTGCCTCTTCCACCGAAATTTCCTCGAACATAGTTTGCCTCCTCAATTCGCTCGGCCAAGCGCACTTGGCTCTCATTCGGACAAACTTGTGTAGCATGTGCAAAAGATCCACACTCCTCACAAGCTCTAGCATTTTGCTTGTAGTAGTGGACTTGCCTCTTAAGCTTGCTCACTTCACCTTCAAGGAATTGGAGCTTCACATCTTTGTCAATGTCTTCTCCCCTTGGATCATATAACTTCCTTGCGCCTTCACCTTGAACTTTCACCTCTTTGCTAGCTTGACTCACCCCATACATGGCCTCATAATCGGATAGCTTGTCAAGTAGATCCCAAGCTTGATCCGGTGTCAAGTCTATGAACCCACAATCGGTGTGGAGATTGAGATTGTCCTTCGTTGCCGGATTGATGCCTTGGAAAAAGATGTCTTGAAGCACATATGGTTGTTGGCCATGAGTAGGACATTGGCGCAACATCTCCTTGAAACGGTCCCATGCTTCGAAGAGAGGATCATTCGGACCTTGTTGAAAGCTTGCAATTTTCCTTCTTAGCTCGGTTGTCTTTGAGGGCGGGAAGAACTTCATCAAGAAAGCATCATAGAGTGTCTTCCAAGTTGTGATTGACCTAGGGGCTTGGCTCTCGAGCCAATGTGTGGCCTTGCCCCCAAGTGACCATTTGAACGCCTTTAGAAGCACATACTCCAACGTCTCCTCGTTGGTAGAGATCGTCTCACACATGTCCACAAAGCGTTTGACGTGCTCTATGGGACACTCATGTGGACGGCCCTCGAATTGATCACGCTTGATGAGGGAAATGAATTGCGTCTTGATCTCAAAATTCTTGGCAACCTCGGGAAGCACAATAACCGGTTCGGGTACCCTCAACTCCGGATGCATGTATTGGCGTGCATTCCGGGGTAGAGCGTTGAGTTGAGCCTCGGCTCTCATCCGTTGCTCCCGTTCTCTTCTTGTCATCGCCTCTTGATTGTCCTTCTCAAGTTGCAATCTAGCCATTTCGGCCCTAAGTTGAGCCAACTCCTCATCAACATGGAGAGCTTGATTCTCCAGCCTTTTCCTTCTTCGGGCTTCTTTGAGAATACTTTCCGGATCACTTACAAACTCAAGATCAAGTGTTCCTCGAGAGGAACGAGCTAGCATACACCTACGAAACAAAGACACAAACCAAAACAAATCAAAAACAAACAAAGGGTTTGGGCTATTCCCTCACCCAAATAACTACCAAAACACAAGAAACTCACCAAATTGGCACTCAATGCACTTAGACTTCCCCGGCAACGGCGCCAATCTTTTGATCGCCTCTCGGTTGTGCGAGGGTCTGGAGATACAATTTATAACCCGACCCCGTTGTAGCACGTGGTGGGTGTCGAACACTCGAGAAATCTACTCGATTGAGGTGCCTAGACACTAGAAAGCTGGAAAGGAGAACTTAAAACAAAGGAAAACAAAGAGAACAGTCGGGACCGACACAAGTGTCACGTCGGGCCCGATGTTGGAGACAAGAGGAAGTCAGGACCGACGTAGGGTAAGTCGGGCCCGAGGTAGCTGGGTTTGTCGAACTCAAAGATTGAAAGTAGATCTTGGGCTTTTGGGTTCCTTCTCTAGTAGATTAAGGCTTTTCCACCCCAATATTGATACTGCCTAATACGAGTTTTAAAGAGATGCTTCCGAGACTAAGCTCACATCCCTGAACTAAGTTAATCCATATCAATGTCTCAGCATGAGACAACTAAATATACAAGGTCACATACAACGGACCTAAATCCAGTTCTAGCGCGAAACTGAATGAATAAGAATATGGTCATTATTTCTAACAAAACAACAACCTATCATATTTTATTAATCATACAAGTTGTTCCCAACGCAAATATTAAATGGGATTCAATTCCTCATTTAATAAAAATAACGCAAGAGAGAATCGTCCACTTGCCTTAGAAGGCATGCTCAATGTCCTTAATTTCCTTAACTCCTACAACTTCCTAATCGATAAACGATTTAATTTCCGAATATCGATATATAATAAATCCTTAGTTATCATGCTTCAAGGAGCCATCTTGGCGGAATTATAACTAATTATCCGCTTCACTTTTGAAATAATTTTTTAAATAAAAATTGTTCATTAGCAACAGTTCTTAAAGATTACCAAATCTCGGATCAAACGGATTAACAACGAATCCTGAGTAATTTTCGAAGTCCTTTACCTACCAATCGATATCCAAAACTTGTATTCACTATAAGTCTATAACTGAAGATCCAAACGTCCGTTTCCCGAGAGGTTTGAACATGTGGGACCGTATCAACGTCAAGAATATAAAAACTATAAATTTAATTAGCAAAGCGGAACGGAAAGGCCCTTACGGTGGCTCCGTAATCAACCCGCTAATTAATGAGGAAGTGGACGATCCGTCGTCGTCCCAATCCGCTCTCTCTCTGGTTCCTTTCTAATTAAGTAAGAGAAGGCGGTGTTTAAAACAAAACCCGTCTCAGAACGGGACTCGCGTTAAAGCGGTAAAATTATGTACCTCGGGTGGAAAAACTCACTAAACGGAAAACGTCCCGTAAATTATGTAGACCAATAAAACCAATTTTTCATGATTTTATTTTGCTACCTTAAATTTTTAAGGCTTCCGTTTCGTATTTTAAATTCCTTCCGGTACATAATTAAAAAGACGGCTTATCCAATAAATATTCTTCTTCCACCAAAAAATCCTAGAATTCACACCGATCCATAAAATTATTTCTTTGTGATTTTAGGATATCACAAGAATTTTCTAGGATTTAATCCCCAACAAAAATATTGGATTAAACGTTAAAACAAACAAAGAAGTTAAAAGGATATCCGAGAAAAATTCCAAAAATATCCTTAAAAACCGCAGTTATTACATACTACTTGTAGTTGAGCAGAATAATGAGTTGCTTATGAAAAACCATAACCTGAGGCCAACTGGTACTGCACCGTATCCTAAAACAAATGCAATGTATGCCTCTCAAAGAAATGATGGTAGGCATCAAGATAACCGTGGACAAGATGGTAATCGTGGCCATGGCCGTCATCGAGGTCATGGTCGAGGCCGTGTTCGAGGACGTGGTCGTTGATGATGTCCAAAACAGTAAAAGCAGAAAGTGGGCCCAGAGGGACCCCCACAGGCAGTTTAGGGACCCACGTCCATGTCCTCCGATTATTTAAAACAAAACTCTCGCCCTCGCGAGGTCTCTCAACAAATCCGGGACGAGGTCTCGACCTCGTCGCCGACTCTACTAACCCACCCGCCCACTCGAACCAATCACAAACGACTTCACTCCCGAACCAATCACCAGCGACCTCACTCCCAAACCAATCACAAGTGACCTCATTCTCTGACCAATCAAAAACCCTTATTTCGGGCATCCCACATCGAACATTGGCCTAAATTCGGCCCCCCGATTCTCTATAAATAGAGGAAAACCTCGTAGGAAGAAGGGGTCGAAAAACCACTTGAACTCAAGAACTCTCTTGCTTGTTAAAGATCGACGTGATAGGAACATCGTCAAAAGACCTCGCTACAGACAGGAGAAACCCACAAAAAGACCCCAAAGTCGCGCAGGGACCTCGTTCACGCCTAAAACCTCACTACATAAACTCACAAAACTCTCTACATCATACCCTCAAATCTACCTCGTCCTAGAATCGACCTCACAACATTTAGGTGCGATCTCGGAACCTTGTAGGAGGTCTAGGTGTGATTCTCAAAGTTGTACACCAACCTCGTAGGCTTGTAACCTCGCTACCACGGAAAAATCATAAATAAAGGAGCAAGTGCTTGCACTCAAATATAATAATCTTGTTTCTTGTCTCGTAGCGTAGCTGTTATTTCGGGTTTCATCACTGTGTGATGATGTCCAAAACAATAAAAGCAGAAAGTGGGCCCAGAGGGACTCCCACAGGTAGTTTAGGGACCCACGTCCATGTCCTTCGATTATTTAAAACAAAACTCTCGCCCTCGCGAGGTCTCTCAACAAATCCGGGACGAGGTCTCGACCTCGTCGCCGACTCTACTAACCCACCCGCCCACTCGAACCAATCACAAACGACCTCACTCCCGAACCAATCACCAGCGACCTCACTCCCAAACCAATCACAAGTGACCTCATTCTCTGACCAATCAAAAACCCTTATTTCGGGCATCCCACATCGAACATTGGCCTAAATTCGGCCCCCCGATTCTCTATAAATTGAGGAAAACCTCGTAGGAAGAAGGGGTCGAAAAACCACTTGAACTCAAGAACTCTCTTGCTTGTTAAAGATCGACGTGATAGGAACATCGTCAAAAGACCTCGCTACAGACAGGAGAAACCCACAAAAAGACCCCAAAGTCGCGCAGGGACCTTGTTCACGCCTAAAACCTCACTACAGAAACTCACAAAACTCTCTACATCATACCCTTAAATCTACCTCGCCCTAGAATCGACCTCGCAACATTTAGGTGCGATCTCAGAACCATGTAGGAGGTCTAGGTGTGATTCTCAAAGTTGTACACCAACCTCGTAGGCTTGTAACCTCGCTACCACGGAAAAATCATAAATAAAGGAGCAAGTGTTTGCACTCAAATATAATAATCTTGTTTCTTGTCTCGTAGCGTAGCTGTTATTTCAGGTTTCATCACTGGCGCCGTCTGTGGGAACCTCTTCATCCTAAGCAGCTTCCCATCTTAAGTGCAAACCTTGATTCCTTAAAAACCCCTCAAAATGGCTTGCCCAAACAATTTCTTCCTCCAACATCCCGACAATATGGCTGAGACCCCTCCATGGACGACGGAAGGTCCGTCAGGATACCCTTTTGTGGTCCCGCCAGGCTGGACGTACAACGTCCCACAAAACCCATACCCGTTCCAGGGGTATGAATAGGGTGGCGCTCCTTTCAACCAGTATCCCTACCCGGGGTACGGGCAGTACCAACAGGGCCAAGCTCCCCCATATGTCCCGATCCCCTCCCAGGGGCAACCTCACTCTGAATACGTGCTTGCGTATGTCCCGGGCTATATGCCGGGGCAGGAGGCGCCCACGAACGGATTCACCACGGAGAGACCCTCCCGAGATCCGATGCAGATCTCACGATCCCGTTCGCGACGTGCAGAAAGGCGTGACATGGAGTTGTCCGAAACAGCGGCAAGCGCGCCACGCCCTTTGGCAAGGTCAAAACCGAAGTCTGCTCGCCCATCCATCGAGAGTGGATACAAGAACCCCTTCGTGCCAGAGATCCAAGAGGCACACATGCCCAAAGGTTTCCATTGGCCGCAAATGGGACTTTACGACGGCACGGCCGACCCCGAAGACCACATAAAACACTACGCCGTCCAGATGAACGTCAACTCCTACAATGACGCCATTTTCTGTCGAATATTTCTGACCACTCTGGACAAGGCGGCAATGACGTGGTTCACCAGCCTTAAGGTCGAGTCGATAGCCTCGTTTTCCCAGCTATGCGAGTCCTTCGTCGGGCACTTAAACGGCTCAAGAAAGCGCAAGAAGAACATGCGCGATCTCCGTGGCATTGAGCAGGGAGAGAACGAGAAGCTGGGTACCTTTTTTACAAGGTTCACCACCGCGGTCGCTGAGATCGTGCAAATCGACGAGGCCTCGGTACGCGACATCCTCATGGGCAACCTTCGCCAGGGGGATTTCAAATGTCGCATTTTTCTCAAAAATCCTACCACATATGAGAGCCTGTGTGCTCGGATCACGGCACAGGTCTACGCCGAGGACGCTGCCAACTAGAGCTCGCGACCGAGGACCGACAAGGAAATCGTGATCGAGGCTAAGGGAAAAGCTAAAGTGGCTGCGCCGGCCGCGAGGGACGCGTACATGACACAAACTCACGACCGACGTGCCGATTACAAAAGCAACAACAACAACAAAAGCAACAACAATAACAGAGGCAACAACGACAATAGAAACAACAACCGCTACGACAACCGTGGCGGTGGGGGTTGGAGCTGCTTCGGCGGGAAGCCACGAGGTTACAGAGGCAAAGGTGGCCCCGCCTACAACCCAAACGAGAAAAAACGCGCCAACCCCGCGTCGGGGGCCAACCTTGTGCAACAGGAACCAACCCGGTCCTGACCAAGCAACGCAGAGCAGCAAGCTCCGCCGAGACAATCGCGCTCCGGACAAGCCGCGACGCCCGATGGGTACATCAACACCATCTCGGGTGGACCCGCGCTGGCGGGTTCGAGCCAGGCGGAAAGAAAAAGATACGCGAGGGCAAGTCACCATGAGCCCTCGGTATACAGCGTGACACAAACCTCACGGTCCCACGCGGGTATGTCCTTCACCTCCGAGGACGCCGAGGGACTCCATATGCCCCACTCCGACCCCCTGGTGATACACGCTCAATTGGGCTCGAAGATAGTGAAGCGGATACTGGTGGACACGGGTTCCTCCGTGGACATCATGTATTTTGGCGCTTTCGAGCAGTTGGGGATCTCCGCGACATCCTTGAGGCCCTACGCTGGGAAGCTCACCTCCTTCTAGGGAAACGAGGTCGATGTCGCTGGTCTCATAGACTTGTGGATGACCCTCGGTACTGGCTCGACAACGAGAACCGAGGTGATAGAGTTTACGGTGGTGCACCTGCCCTCGGCCTACAATGCAATCATCGGGAGAGTCTCCTTGATGAAATTCCAGGTGGTGGTCTCTGTCTACCACCTTAAAATGAAGTTCCCCACCAGCGGAGGTGTCGGAGAGGTGAAGGGCAACCAAGAAGAGGGCCGCGCTGCTACATGACCTCGGCTAAACAAAAATGCTCTGTGTTCATGGTAGAGACTTCAGGCGAAGCAGACCTCGAGGTTTGGGATTTCACAATACCCACTCCCGAGACAGAAAGAAGGGTGATTACCCCCTTCGAAAACAAATCAGAGAAGATCTACCTCGGGGGTTGCCTCACTGGGGATGCAGCAGCGTCACTAGAGGCCCTGCTTGCTGGGTCCTGCGACGTGTTCGCCTGGACTGCAAAAGATCTCCGAGGTGTGCCTCGGACACTAGCCCAGCACTCCCTAAACATCGACGTCGCCATTCGCCCTGTGGTGCAGCGTCGAAGAAAAATGAACGAAGAAAGGGCAACCGCCGCAAATGAAGAGGTGGCCAAGCTGCTAGCCGCAGATTTCATACATTTTGGTCCAGTATCCGAAGTGGCTGTCCAATGTCGTATTGGTCAAAAAGGCCAGCGGCAAGTGGCGGATGTGTGTAGACTTCAAGGACCTCAACAAGGCATGCCCCAAAGACAGCTACCCTCTGCCCTCGATCGATGCACTTGTAGATTCGACTGCTGGGCATGAGGTCCTGAGTTTCCTCGACGCCTACTCGGGGTACAACCAGATCTCGATGAATCTTCGTGACGAGGAGGAGACGTCCTTTATCACCCAGAGGGGGACATACTGTTACAAGGTCATGCCGTTTGGCCTTAAGAACGCCGGGGCCACATTCCAACGCCTCATCGATCGGGTTTTCAAAGACCACCTGGACAGGAACGTATTCGCCTACGTTGACGACATCGTGGTACGGAGCAAGGGCCCCGAGGAGCACCTTGCTGACCTTGTCGAGGTTTTCACCACCCTGGGACACCACCAGCTCATCCTGAACCTCGAGAAGTGCGTTTTTGGCATGTCCTCGAGGAAGTTTTTGGGATTCATGATCAGCGAACGCGGGATCGACGTCAACCCCGCCAAAATAGAATCTATCCTCGCAATGAGGTCTCCCCGATCTCGTACCGAGGTACAAAGACTCAACGACGCTGTAAATTACTTGGGGAGGTTCTGCTCCCGTCTAGCGGACAAGTCCCTCCCATTCTTTGTCGCCCTCAAAAAGAATGACAAGTTCATCTGGGACGAGAGACTCGAGACTGCTTTCTCCGAGTTAAAGATCTTCCTCACCAAGCTCCCCACCTTGTCACCTCCACATGCGGGCGAAGACTTGCAACTATATGTGGCGGTGAGTCCAGAGACCGTCAGCGCGGTGCTCACAAGAGAAGCCATGCACCCGGTATACTTTGTGAGTCGCGTGCTCCAGCCTGCGGAGCAGAGATACTCCCCGACAGAAAAGATGGCGCTGGCTGTAGTGACCGCCGCAAGAAGCCTACGCCCATACTTCCACGCACATCCCATCCAGGTTCTGCATCAGCCCGCTCTCTCCGGACGTATGACCAAGTGGGCCGTCGAGCTCTCCGAGTTCGACATCAATTACCTCCCAAGAACCGCGACGAAGGGACAAGCCCTCGCCGACTTTATGGTGGAGGTCACCTTCCCCGAGACAGACACAAGCTCGGACGAATGGAGAGTGTTCGTTGATGGCTCACGATGTGACGCCGGTGGCGGGGCCGGGGTATTCCTCGCTGGCCCCTCAATCGAGACGGAGTATGCTCTCAACTTCGCCTTTGATGCCACCAACAACGACGCCGAGTATGAGGTCATGATCGTCGGGATCGAGATGGCGCTACTTAACGGAGCCCGCAAAATCAGGGTCTACACAGATTCCGAATTGGTGGCACGACAACTCAACGGCCAATACGACACCAGGACAGGTTTTCTGCCCACCTACCGAGCAAAAGTCAAGGCCTTGGTCTCATGCCAAGAAACCTTCGCGGTGGAGTCAATCCTGCGGGCCTCAAACATAAAAGCAGATGCCCTCGCCAGGTTAGGCTCCGCGCTTCCCTTGGATGTGGGGAACCGTGTGATGGTGGAGAGAAAGCTCTCACGAAGCGTCGATAGCGAGGTCATGTCCATAAGGACCGAGGACAGGAGGTTCCCGGTAACGAGGTATATACAAAGCGGCATCCTCCCAGAGGACCCCGCGCTGGCCAGGAAACTAAAAATGCAAGCTGCCCGCTACTGCGTCGTCGTCGACCAGCTTTATCGACGGGGCTACGCTGAACCCAACCTGTTGTGCATACCACCCGAGACCACGGACCACGTCCTCTACGAGGCCCACGAGGGAGTTTGTGGAGTGCACCCTGGGTGGAGGTCTTTGGCACACAAAATCGTCCATTTGGGATACTTCTGGCCCACTCTCCGACAAGATGCAAAGGCTTACGTCCAAAGATGCGTCGGATGCCAGAAACACGGGAACGTCCAGCACACCCCGACGACTCCCCTCCGCAGCATTCACGCGCCATGCCCATTCGCGATATGGGGAATGGATATTTTAAGCCCTTTCCCTAAAGCTGCTGGCCAAGTGCAATACATTTTGGTCATCGTAGACTACTTCACGAAGTGGATCGAAGCACAGGCAATGGCAAAAATCACCGGGGCAAAGGTCTGCAAATTCCTATGGAAGAACCTCGTCTGTCGTTTCGGTGTCCCCATGACAATCATGACCGACCATGGTCCCCAATTCGATTGCGAAGAGACTCGGACTTTCTGCTCTGAACTGGGCATCGACCTTAAATTTTCCTCTGTGGCTCATCCCCAGTCCAATGGCCAGGTAGAAAACGTTAATGCCCGCATCCTGACAGACCTCAAAAAGCGCCTAGGCATGGCACAAGGTCGCTGGGCCGAATTACTTCCACTCGTCCTCTGGACGTATCGCACGACCTCGCGCCGCGCAACGGGCGAGACCCCCTTCGCTCTTACCTACGGGGCGGAAGCCCTCGTTCCCGTAGAAACCCTGATTCCATCGGCAAGGGTGTTGCTCGCCTCTCGGATGCGAGGGTCAAGAGATACAATTTATAACCCGACCCCGTTGTAGTACGTGGTGGGTGTCGAACACTCGGGAAGTCTACTCGATCGATGTGCCTAGATACTAGGAAGCTAGAAAGGAGAGCATAAAACAAAGGAAAACAAAGAAAACAGTCGGGACCGACACTGAGGTCACGTCGGGCCCGAGGTTGGCGACAAGAGGAAGTCGGGACCGACACTGGGTAAGTCGGGCCCGAGGTAGCTGGGGATGTCGAACTTCAAAGGTTAAAAGTAGATCTTGGGCTTTTGGGTTCCTTCCCTCGTAGATTTAGGCTTTTCCACCCCAATTCAAGCAAAGAGTGATGATCGGACTAGGATCGAGTGCTTTTGCCTTTGTTCCAACCACATCTACACCTCGATCCATGGGAAATCCCCTTCGAAGCAAGGTCTTGAGATTGACACATGTTCACTTTCGCTACTTTTCCAATCTCAAGCCTTGATTCCCAACTTTCGCAAGGAATTGTAGCTCTATGTAGAGTGGGTTCCTTAGATCAAACACTCAAGGCTATGGAATTGGGGTTTCTAGCCTAAACCTAGCTAGGGTTTTTCCCCATAACCCAAGATCAAGGAGATCTACTCCATGTGACAAGCAAAGAAAGAAATCAAATCAAAAGGGAAAGCAATCATCATAATCAATCTCAAAACAAAGCAAAGTTTCATTCAAATCCAAAGCAATCCACAAATTCCAATCAAGGGTTTTCAAATCCACAAGAACAAAGCAAATCAAAGCAAATCTACCAACAAAACCTATCAAGACTTCCTCCCTTGGCCGATTCTCTCTCTCTTCCTTCTCCTCTCCTTCCTCCTTGCTCTCCAAGAATCCTCTTGGCTCCCTTGGAACCCCCTTTTTGTGTGTGTGTGTGAGGGAACCCTAACTTAGAAGACAAGAGGGCCTTTTATAGATTAGATGAGGGGTAAAAGTGGAAGTCCACAAATTCGTGCCTTGGAGCCCAAGTAGTTCGGTGACCGACTCGGACCGACACGGAGGACCTCGGGCCCGAGTTACTGTGCAACTCGGTCCGAGGTTGGAGACTTCAAAGTCGGGCCCGATGTGGTTGCAACTCGGTCGTGGCCTCGTTCCACCTTCTTCTTAGTTGGCTTCTCTTGTTCTTCTTCATGGCTTGCTTCTCTCCTTCCCGCTTTAGCTCGGCCTTTGCTCCATGTCTCGACCCTCCTTCAAATCGATCCTTGATTCATGCCAAATTACCTACAAAACACACAAAATGTGCGTAGTCTCCGAATCTCATAGAAATACGGGAACTAGGCTAAAAAGGAACAAAACGCACAAGAAAAGGGGAAAAAGAAACATATTTACAAAGGAAATCACATATGAAAACACCACCAAATAGAGAGACATCAAAATACCCCATACTTAAACTTGCTTGTCCTCAAGCAATAACAATGTGAGCAAGACCGAAACATAATCTTCAAGTAAAGCCTGGTATGAAAACACATTTTAAGCACAAGTGATCGATATTCAAGCAAGATTACATCATCACACGTGATTAAGTGTTCCAAGGAATAAAGTCAATGCAACTAAGCCTCACTTTAGGGATATGTGAATGTGTATCACTCATCATGTGTTTTGGGTTTAGCAATGAACACTCAAGCTCAAAAATCATGCAAGTAAGGACTTTACTATTGAAGCTAATATCACCAATTCCTCCACCTAGAGATGCCTAATGCAAAGTACACAAAGAATTTCGAACTTGGCTCAATGGAGGTCCTCAAAGAGGTTCCATTCGGCCGGGTTGTAATGGGGCTTTTGGTATTTCTCAAGGTGGGAATTATTTGGTCTTGTGGTGCTTACAATGGGGATTGAACAACCTAAACTCTCACCAACTTCACCAAATTCCACAATTACTTTCACACTCACCCAAAAGACTTAACATTTTCCTTTCAACCCAAAATTTCACTTAACATTCCACTTCATCTTTGCTCTTATGCTTTTTGTTGGATTTTCAACACTTTCTACATTTGGACCGACTTTCTTATGACATCGGGCCCGATGTTGCTTGTAACTCGGTCGGACCATTTTCTTCACTTAAGCTCTTTGCTTTATTCCACTTTACATTTCCAACATTTTCTTTCTTCCTTTTCTTTCTTTTTTTTTCATTTTTGTACAACAAAGATGCACTACCCACATGATTCATAACACCATTCTTTTGCCCTTAAACCCAAGAGTATCTCAACTCTTCAAATATAATCCAGACCTCTCTTCTAAAGTCCAATCCCATAAGGGTCAAGTCATATAAGGCTAGGAATAATATTTTTTGAGGAGTTTCAAACAAAGGCTTAGGCTAGAACGGGGCTACAAACAAAGGATTATCTTCATGGTAGGATATGGAACATTTATGTGACTAGAAGAATAAAGTTCAAAATCAATGTGACCATGCTAGGACAATTCTCATGACGGTCTTGGAAAATAGATAAACACCGCAATAGCAAGTTTTACTAAGCATGAATGAGCTGATCACACAAGAAACATGAGGGATATGCAAATATGAACAAGCATCCCTAAAATAGCCAAAAATCAATCTCACAAGGGTCACTCATACTTAGTTGCATAAGAACTCATCCTAGAACTCACATGTTCAATAAAACAAGCAAGATATCATGATCACATCAAAAGCAACATCATTTTTAGAGGCTAAACTATCCAAATATATGCAAAGGAATTTACATGCTCACATCATCATTAGCTTTTATTTTGGCAATCTAAGATGGGAATTTCTAGTCCAAAACCTACAAAACACAAAATCGTTTTGTTGTTTTTAACACAATTTTTCAAATTTTTTTTTTTTTTTGAATTTTTGCAAAAATTTCTCTAAAACCAAAAACTCATCCATTCTAGACCAAATTAATCATCCATGTCATTCCACAAACCAATAACCAAACATCCCAAATACAAACTAGAAACACAAACTAAATATCCTCAAAATAACAAACAAACATAAACAAGTGAAATCATGAACACACCTACCCCCACCCCATACTTAAAATTTTGATGTCCCCATCAAACAAGGAAATCAAAACTTAAAAGCAAGAGAGAAGAGTATGAAAAGCTCACAATTTCTTATTCTTCAATGGCATGTTTAGGATCACTCGAAGGGGTTGTCACGTCTACGTCCTCTTTGGAGCCTTGCTTGCCGCTCCCTCTCGTACACTTGCTCTTGGTAGAAGTCTTGTGGTGGTGGTTGGAGTTGAGGCTCCGGGCGTGTCCATTGGTCCTCACGGGAAGGGAAGTTCCCGCTCATCCACGTGTTGAAGCTATCTTGGACCCGCCACCTTTGATCTTCCACCTCCCTAAGCTCCTCCACCTCTCGTCTAGTGTAGCCGAGGGCTCGGTTCATCTCTTGTTGGCTAGCTTGGAAAGCACTTTGTTGTTGAAGCAATTGTTGTTGTTGTTGGTACATTTGTTGTTGTTGGAGATTCATTTGATGGACCTCTTGGAGAACATTTTCTTGTTGAAGTTTGAGATGGGCCATTTGGTTGGCTAAGAAGGACATGTCCACCGGTTGTTGTTGCTCGGGGAACACCATTCCCGGAACGTACCATTGGGCATAGCCTTCATAACCGCCACCTTGAGCTTGCTCTCGCCTTGCACCGCTCCCTTCTCCACGTTCATAATGCCTCGGGACCTCACCACCATGGAATGAACTAGACCGACGTTGAGGGAAGTCGGGCCCGACTTGGTGTGTACCTCGGTCCGCCAGTGTTGGAGCTTGGTGCGTGGCTCGGAGGTTGGCCATCAAACCTTGGAAGCGCTCATCTTCTTCATTTTGCCCTTGATCGACATCCATGTCCTCCTTCCTCACGGCTTCCCAATCAAGCCACCTCGTGTGGTGCTCAAGCGCCATATATCTTTCATAATTCTCCACTTGCTCATCATCCTCCAAATAGACATCATCCAACTTCGGCTCTTTCCTCGTCTTCTTGGATTTCTTCCTTGGCCTTTCCACATGAGAGGATGAAGCTCTTGTCTCCATGGTACCTACACACATCCAACCATACAAAAGGATCCAAGATAAACTCCATACAACTCAACAAAAGCACTCATCTACACACAACAACATTTCAACACAAGGGAACCCCATACTTAGTCTCTAGACTCACATGCATCTCAATCCAACATAAATCATCATGGACATCTTCTAACAATAGCTAAGCAAATGATCATTCTACATCATGATTAGGCTATAGCCGACAATTAAACACATGAATCCACATGATATCACAAGGAAGAGAGCAAAAACAACATGGATCGACTTCCGACCTATGTCCGGCCCGACTTACTCAACCTCGGTCCGACTTGTTGGACCGACTTCCACAACTCGGGCCCGACTCTCTTGGGCACCTCGATCTCGACCTAGTTCATGCTTCGAGTTCTAGCCTCAAATCAACCCAAATCACTCTATCATGCACTTAAATTTCAAATTCAACCATCAAACATCCCTAATCGAAGTTATAAATGGATCTAAGCATGCATAAACAACTTTAAAGCTCAATTTCACAAATCATGCAAATCCACCATTGATGCTCAAGCTCTCAATCAAACATGGCATTACTCAATCTATGCAATGAAAGCACAAAATTTTCAAAGAAATAAGTAGAGATCGAGTAACACATACCGGATTCGAAGAGTATTGAACTTTTAAACAAATAAGCAACTTAGAACTCAAATTTCCTCAATCTAGATCTAGATGGGGGATGAAGGACTATATTGAACTCGAAATTTCTACTCGGAATCGGGTTAGGTAGGCCTTTTTGTGGTTGGAACGAGATGAAGTAGGGAGGGTGTGGATCGAATATGGTGAGGGGAGGGGGAAAGGGGCGGCCGACTTTGAGAGTTTTTGAGGGAGAGGGGTTGTATTTTGGGAATGGTAGTTGATAATGAAGATGGTAGGTAGGTGGGGGATAATATTTTAATGGGGGAAAGGGACAAATTAGGTCAAGGGCAAAATTGGCATTCCAACTAGTCAAATCAAGTTGGACCGACTTCATGGACCGACGTCCCTATGTCGGGCCCGACTTACCTGGGCTCGATGTGGGAGTATTCGGGTCACCAATTTTACTCCATCCTCATGCAACTTCTTTCCCATATTTCCATTTAAATATTTCACCTCAAATCCTACACAACTTTGAAGAATGCACGACACCATAAATCCACAAAACACTAGATAGAGATTGGTTAGAGAAAAGCTAGGTTAAACTAAGAAAAATCAAACTAAAATTACGAAAAGAAAGCTACTAGCTCGGGTTGCCTCCCGAGAAGCGCTCGTTTAAAGTCACTAGCTTGACTTCCTAACCTCAACCTTATGGCGGGTGAAACACGGTGAATTGCTCGCCATTGTTATGCCCTTTCCCATTGCCTTCATACCCATAAAACCACCAACGATGGTCTATATAGGCATGGCTCTCCGATCTCGGGCCTATCTCATCATACTCTTCCAACGGATGAGATTTCTCCTCCTTACTTGCTCCATCATATTTTTCTTTTCCTACACCAAGGTTATCCAAAGAATTCCTAGGAGATTCTACCAATTCATCTTTCAAATCACTAAGGCAAATGTAGGAGTCTCCTAAGTCATCGTTCAAATCACTTAAACAAATGTAGGAATCAAAAGTTTGGGAAGAATTGTGGTCATCACCAACATTAAAAGGATATAAGTAAGGATACTCTTCATTTCTCCTTGGGCTAGCATTGATCCTTGACTCATTTTGATCCTTGACTCATTTTGATCCTTGAATTGCTCCAACAACTCCTTTACTTGTATTTGTTCATTGAAGCTTTCATCACTCCTTAGCACAACGACCTCTCTAGCAACTTCCACTTCTTCACTTTCTCTCTTGGCACTCTCTTCAAGTTTAAGGATGGCCAAGGCGTCTGGCTCATTCAAAGCTTTGTTGAAGTGAAAATCGACCTTCTCTTCCCCAATCTCAAAGGAAACCTTGCCGTTCTTGACATCAAACCTTGCCCCCGCCGTAGCTAAGAATAGTCTTCCTAAGATTATTGGGACCAAGGGGTCCTCATGCATGTCCAAGATCACGAAATCATCGGGGACAAAGTACTTTCCAACTCGCACCGGAACGTCATCCAATATTCCCTTGGCCTTGATGATGGAACCGTCGGCCATAGTTAGGGACATATCGGCCGGCTCCATTTCACCCAAATTTGCTCTTCTCCAAATGCTAGCGGGCATCACCGAAACACTTGCCCCAATGTCACATAAGGCTTGGAAGTTTTGAGACCCCACACCAATAGTTATAGCAAAGCGACCGGAATCTCCTAGCTTTTGCGGTAACTCCAAGGTTTTGACCTCATCTTGCATTTCAACTATAGACCTCTTCTTGCTCAAAATCTCCTTTAAAAACTTGGCATAAGATGGCATCTCGCTCAATGCATCGGTGAACGGGATAGAGATGTTCAAGCCTTGCAAGAGTTTGAGAAACCTCTTGAATTTGTTCTCAACAACATCTTTCGGCTTCTTCGAGGGATATGGAAGAATTGTTGCACCTTGAATCTTGCTTGGATCAACTTCTTTGGACTTCCCTACTTCACTTGCAACATTTCCTGGTTGGACCGACTTGGGCACCATATCGGGCCCGATGTTGTGAATCTCGGTCCTAGACAAAGGAGTCGGATCGAGGTCTGTGTACGTCGGTCCCGAGTTGTTCTCGGCCTCAGTCCGTGGTGAAGGAGTCGATCTTCTTGCTGGGTCGACTTCGGGGAACGTCGGACCCGACTTGCTGGGTAAGTTGGTCCGACTCTCTTCATTCTTCTTAGGCATGTGTGGCTCGGGTAGGTTTCGGCCACTTCTCAATCCAATTGCCCGGACTTCATTTTGATTGTTTTGAGATCGAGGGTTCTCCTCGGGTCGGCCCGGAAGTCTTCCATTCTCTCTCGGGACTTGAGTTGCAATTTGGGCAAATTGATTGTCGACTTGCCTCCTCCATGCACTAATCTCATTAAATTGGGTCCTCATCTCCTTGAACCCATCTCTCATCTCTTGAGCAAATGTTTGTAACTCATTGAATCCCGGTGGCTCCCTTGGCTCGTTTTGGTTGAAGTTGTTGTTGTAGCCTTGAGCTTGACCGTTGTTCCACCGGCCATTACCACTATTGTTGAAATTGCCTCTTCCACCGAAATTTCCTCGAACATAGTTTGCCTCCTCAATTCGCTCGGCCAAGCGCACTTGGCTCTCATTCGGACAAACTTGTGTAGCATGTGCAAAGGATCCACACTCCTCACAAGCTCTAGCATTTTGCTTGTAGTAGTGGACTTGCCTCTTAAGTTTACTCACTTCTCCTTCAAGGAATTGGAGCTTCACATCCCTATCAATGTCTTCTCCCTTTGCGTCATATAACTTCCTTGCACCTTCGCCTTGAACTTTCACCTCCTTGCTAGCTTGACTCACCCCATACATGGCCTCATAATCGGATAGCTTGTCAAGTAGCTCCCAAGCTTGATCCGGTGTCAAGTCTATGAACCCAAAATCGGTGTGGAGATTAAGCTTGTCCTTCGTTACCGGATTGATGCCTTGGAAAAAGATGTCTTGAAGCACATATGGTTGTTGGCCATGAGTAGGACATTGGCGCAACATCTCCTTGAAACGGTCCCATGCTTCGAAGAGAGGATCATTCGGACCTTGTTGAAAACTTGCAATCTTCCTTCTTAACTCGGTTGTCTTTGAGGGAGGGAAGAACTTCATCAAGAAAGCATCATAGAGTGTCTTCCAAGTTGTGATTGACCTAGGAGCTTGGCTCTCGAGCCAATGTGTGGCCTTGCCCCCAAGTGACCATTTGAACGCCTTTAGAAGCACATACTCCAATGTCTCCTCGTCGGTGGAGATCGTCTCACACATATCCACAAAGCGTTTGACATGCTCTATGGGACACTCATGTGGACGGCCCTCGAATTGATCACGCTTGATGAGGGAGATGAATTGCGTCTTGATCTCAAAATTCTTGGCAACCTCGGGAAGCACAATAGCCGGCCCGGGTACCCTCAACTCCGGATGCATGTATTGGCGTGCATTCCGGGGTAGAGCATTGAGTTGAGCCTCGGCTCTCATCCGTTGCTCCCGTTCTCTTCTTGCCACCTCCTCTTGATTGTCCCTCTCAAGTTGCAATCTAGCCATTTCGGCCCTAAGTTGAGCCAACTCCTCATCAACATGGAGAACTTGATTCGCCATCCTTTTCCTCCTTCGGGCTTCCTTGAGTATACTTTCCGGATCACTCACAAACTCAAGCTCAAGTGTTCCTCGGGAGGAACGAGCTAGCATACACCTATGAAACAAAAACACAAACCAAAACAAATCAAAAACAAACAAAGGGTTTGGGCTATTCCCTCACCCAAATCACTACCAAAACACAAGAAACTCACCAAATTGGCACTCAATGCACTTAGACTTCCCCGGCAACGGCGCCAATCTTTTTGATCGCCTCTCGGATGCGAGGGTCAAGAGATACAATTTATAACCCGACCCCGTTGTAGTACGTGGTGGGTGTCGAACACTCGGGAAGTCTACTCGATCGATGTGCCTAGATACTAGGAAGCTAGAAAGGAGATCATAAAACAAAGGAAAACAAAGAAAACAGTCGGGACCGACACTGAGGTCACGTCGGGCCCGAGGTTGGCGACAAGAGGAAGTCGGGACCGACACTGGATAAGTCGGGCCCGAGGTAGCTGGGGATGTCGAACTTCAAAGGTTAAAAGTAGATCTTGGGCTTTTGGGTTCCTTCCCTAGTAGATTTAGGCTTTTCCACCCCAATTCAAGCAAAGAGTGATGATCGGACTAGGATCGAGTGCTTTCGCCCTCGTTCCAACCACATCTACACCTCGATCCATGGGGAAATCCCCTTCGAAGCAAGGTCTCGAGATTGACACATGTTCACTTTTGCTACTTTGCCAA
Source organism: Fallopia convolvulus (assembly GCA_964016875.1). NCBI lineage: Eukaryota > Viridiplantae > Streptophyta > Magnoliopsida > Caryophyllales > Polygonaceae > Fallopia > Fallopia convolvulus. The sequence continues at coordinate 43,298,371 of OZ024731.1, read as the reverse complement.
TCTCAAGCCTTGATTCCCAACTTTCTCAAGGAATTGTAGCTCTATGTAGAGTGGGTTCCTTAGATCAAACACTCAAGGCTATGGAATTGGGGTTTCTAGCCTAAACCTAGCCTACTCCATGTGACAAGCAAAGAAAGCAATCAAATCAAAAGGGAAAGCAATCATCATAATCAATCTCAAAACAAAGCAAAGTTTCATTCAAATCCAAAGCAATCCACAAATTCCAATCAAGGGTTTTCAAATCCACAAGAACAAAGCAAATCAACCAACAAAACCTATCAAGACTTCCTCCCTTGGCCGATTCTCTCTCTCTTCCTTCTCCTCTCCTTCCTCCTTGCTCTCCAAGATTCCTTTTGGCTCCCTTGGAACCCCCTTTTTGTGTGTGTGTGAGGGAACCCTTTCTTAGAAGACAAGAGGGCCTTTTATGGATTAGATGAGGGGTAAAAGTGGAAGTCCACAAATTCGTGCCTTGGAGCCCAAGTAGTTCGGTGACCGACTCGGACCGACACGGAGGACCTCGGGCCCGAGTTACTGTGCAACTCGGTCCGAGGTTGGAGACTTCAAAGTCGGGCCTGATGTGGTTGCAACTCGGTCCTGACCTCGTTCCACCTTCTTCTTAGTTGGCTTCTCTTGTTCTTCTTCATGGCTTGCTTCTCTCCTTCCCGCTTTAGCTCGGCCTTTGCTCCATGTCTCGACCCTCCTTCAAATCGATCCTTGATTCATGCCAAATTACCTACAAAACACATAAAATGTGTGTAGTCTCCGAATCTCATAGAAATACGGGAACTAGGCTAAAAAGGAACAAAACGCACAAGAAAAGGGGAAAAAGAAGCATATTTACAAAGGAAATCACAATGAAAACACCACCAAATAGAGAGACATCAGGTGTACAACTTCGACGAAAAAGAAAACGAGGCCAACCTCAAGGTCGAACTGCAGTTCCGAGATGAAATCCGCGAGGTGGCGGACCTACGCTCTAGAGAATACAAGCGGCGTGTCGCCGTGTATCACGACAAGAAGGTCAGACCTCGCATCTTGGCCACAAGAAACCTCGTGCTAAGAAGAACCGAAGGGGGAAAATTGGACCCTAACTGGGAAGGACCCTACATCCTCGGAGAAGAAGTCGCGCCCGGGGCTTTCAAACTCAGGGACGACGAGGGGCGCACACTAAGCAAAACGTGGAACGTCGCGTGACTCAAAAAATATTACATGTAAAAACTCGAAACCTCGTTGTTCCTCACAGTTGGTAAATGAAGGATTGCAGGCTTTTCTAAAAATGCTCCCTCCCTGAAAAGTCCCACCCCTCGCTTCTCGCTTGGGGTTGGAGAATCTCGTTGAAAAGGTCCACCCCTCGCTTCCCGCTTGGGGTTGGAGAATCTCGTTGAAAAGTTCCACGCCTTGCTTCCCGCTTGGGGTAGGAGAATCTCGTTGAAAAGTTCCACCCCTCGCTTCCCGCTTGGGGTAGGAGAATCTCGTTGAAAAGGTCCACCCCTCGCTTCCCGCTTGGGGTTGGAGAATCTCGTTGAAAGAAGTTCCACCCCTCGCTTCCCGCTTGGGGTTGGAGAATCTCGTTGAAAGAAGTTCCACCCCTCGCTTCCCACTTGGGGTTGGAGAATCTCGTTGAGAAGTTACACCCCTCGCTTCCCGCTTGGGGTTGGAGAATCTCGTTGAAAAGTTCAACCCCTCGCTTCCCGCTTGGGGTAGGAGAATCTCGTTGAAAAGGTCCACCCCTCGCTTCCCGCTTGGGGTTGGAGAATCTCGTTGAAAGAAGTTCCACCCCTCGCTTCCCGCTTGGGGTTGGAGAATCTCGTTGAAAAGTTCCACCCCTCGCTTCCCGCTTGGGGTAGGAGAATCTCGTTGAAAAGGCCCACCCCTCGCTTCCCGCTTGGGGTTGGAGAATCTCGTTGAAAGAAGTTCCACCCCTCGCTTCCCGCTTGGGGTTGGAGAATCTCGTTGAGAAGTTTCACCCCTCGCTTCTCGCTTGGGGTTGGAGAATCTCGTTGAAAAGTTCCACCCCTCGCTCCACTCTTGGGGTTGGAGAATATCGCTTGAAAGAAATTCCACCCCTCGCCTTCCGCTTGGGATACGAACGAGGTTCGTGGACCCCCTAAAACGCCAGGATTCGCGAACGATTATTTTTAGGTTGGAACGAACGCCCAGAACAACGAGGTCCGAACAGAGGCTCACGACATCGTTGCAGGACAACAACGCTCGGTGTGGTCCGAGCCCCACAAAAGATGTGACACTCGAACCATGGGGTTGGACGGTACGCAAGAAAATCAAACAAACAAACGAACAAGCATAGGAAAAGAAAACCAGAACATAAAGAAGAGGATGTTTTGATTACAGACCCCGTAGGGTCACCCAAAAAAAAAAGAAAAAAGAAAGAGATGTTTTAATTACAGACCCCGTGGGGCCACCAAAAAAAGAAGAGGTCTTCATTTCTTCGAGTTTTCAGCCTCAGGACCGGTAAGATCAATAGTTCCGCCCTTGGAGGTTTCAGCAGGGGCAGCGGAGGCTTCAACAGGGACGGCGGAGGCAAGAGGCGCGGGCGCTTCGGTCACGGGCTGAGGTCTCGTGGAGGTCAACTCCGGTTTCTCTCCATTAAGCTCCACCTCGGGGGGCACGGTGCTGGACACGGTCCCGTCCTCGTTAAGGAAGAACTCGCATTCCCCCTCGGGATCCTCCGACCCCAACTCCCCCATGGTTTCATTATAGTTGGGGTTGAAAAAGACAATCTGGGGGTCGAGGTGCCCATACTTGGCCACCGCCTGTTTGACGCCCATGCGGACCGCCTGGTGGAACATTTTCCTCACACTCTCCACCAGTTCCGCCTTGTACTCCTCCGAGTCCACATACCTAGGACCCGCGTTAACAATCTCCTCGTTGAGCTCAACAATACGCCCCTCGAGGCGCCGGATCTCCTCCTCGGCCCTCAGAAACTCCGCTTCCTTCGCCTTGAAGAATTCATGTTCGGCGGAGAGCTTGCCCCGAAGCCCCTCAACCTCGCCCCGCATAACAGAGGCCTCTTCCTTCGCCCTTTTCACCTCGTCCTTCTCCGCCTTTACCTCCTCCCTCGCCGCGGCCTCCGCGGCCTTAGACCTCTCCGCAACCTCGGCCAGCTCTTTGGCCTGTAGCTCGCACACCTCGCTGCGGCTTCGAAGCGCCGCTTCCATCTTGTCCATCCTCGAGTGAGCGAGGGCGATGCGACTCCGGTTGTAATTATCAAAAAAGGTGTGCTGCAAATTCACAGGAGGGTGAGAAAAGAAACAAGAAAGAGACAGGAATTAAAAACACAAAAACGAAAAAGCTTACCATGGCCGAGTACCGAGCGGCCTCGTCGTGAAGCGCCACCTCGGTGAGGTTGTTGGCCCACGCGACCTCCTCCATGTAATCCCCCCGGGCCCACTCCAACGGGGCCCCTCTGATAGGTCCAGGGCAGTGAAACCTGGCGGGATGGGGGCCTGCGTCCCCGCGACTTCGCCCCTCGAAGTCAAATGCAGGGATGAGTTCCAGATCCCGCGAGCCTCGTTGATGGTCGCCCGACCGGGATTTCTTCTTCTTCTCCACGGGGGAAGACCCCGCTTCCTTCCTTTTTCGCCCGGCCTTGTCATCAGACGCCCGAGGTGGATGGGTGGTCCCCTTCGCGGTGGCCCCTTTCGACGGACCTACCTCAGGCCTTTTCTCCCCTTGGGGCGGCCCCGCGACGTCCCACTGCGACGCCCTCGCGACGTTCCCCTTGGGCAGGACTCCCCCAGTCGCGGCCGTCGGCGGAACAGGTCCCGACTGCGTTATGCCTGTCCTCGCCTGCGAGCTCGACTCGTTAATTGAAATCCCCTTGAGAACCCGGGGAGCAGGGGCTTTGGAACTAGAAGTCAAAGGCTGTTTCCCCTTCGACTTCGCGGTAAGAGCGTGCAGAAGATCCACTGTCAAGAAAGAAGGGGTAAAAAAGAAAAAAAAGGTTAAGACGAGGTCAGAAACAAATATAACGAGGTTTATAACCTCGTAACCTTACGAGGAAAAAGAAAGCAATCAGAGAAATAATGATAATAAAATACCCTCTCCGCCATCGCGAGGAGGGAAACTGAGGCTCAGCCCGGCCCGCTCAAGCCGGTCCTGAGAAAGGTAACGCTCGTATGGCGCCTGGTACGCTGTGGCGTACCGAGCCTTGAGTGCCTGGAACTCAGCGACCTTGTACGGGCACACGCATCTCTCGTAGTTACCCGGTGCCACAGGGAAATTAAGGTATCTCCCGCTGCGGTCTCGGACCAAAAACCATTTAGGTTTCCACGTCCCGACGTTCGACTAGGTCGTGATGATTTTGACATTTGACGTGCTGAGGTTAACCAGGGAACATCGAGGTTCTCTCCTCGCCAAGACTAACGCCGACAATCGTTGAGGTTCGGCTCGTCCAGAAGCTCACGGCTTCGAATTGTGTAGGCACACAACAACCGCCGGGCATTCTGGAACAACTGGGCGGGACAGACGCCCATGGCCCACAAGAAATCAACGATGTGCTGGGCCAAGGGCAGCCTAAAGCCCGCTTGGAGACTGACGAGGTGCACAACCGCACACCCCTCATAGAACGCCAGGGGTCGTCCCTCCCTCGGGCCAGGGGAAGTCCTTAGCTATGTCCGCGAGGTCGTCCAGCTTTAGATCGGTGGCCACCCCCTCGGACAGATAGGCCTCGGGAGTGCTCGAGCTCATTGGAATTCGTTCTTCGAGGACGATAGGAGTGTCGGACACGGCGTCGGTAATATAGGCCTCGGGGAAGCTCGATGGCACGTACGCAGCCGAGGCTGAGGCAATTGCCGCGTCCAACCTCGTCTCGACCTCGGCGGCGATCACATCAGGAGAAGAAGAGGAAGCCATTTCAACACCAGAATATATGCGCAGACGGGGAAAGTACGAATTGATCGAAACAGCGGAGTCGCTGGATGAGGGCTCGCTGAAGACCAACGAAGGGGAACTTGGGTTCTGAGAATCACTAGGCTCTACACTTCCTACAGATTCGGAGGCCTCCTGATAGAAATTCTCTTGAAAATTAAAGACAAAGTCGGGCGGTGGGCTCGCAGAGGCTCTCCTAGGCATGAAAAGACAACGTCCAGGCCGCGAAAAGCTAGCACCTGGAAAAGAAAAGGTCAGTAAGACACCAAGGGCAAGGCAACCAAAGAGAAAAAACACGAAGTCGTAACTTTGGAAAGAAGGAAGAACGAGGTCAAGCCCGAGATCGAAGAACGAGATCATGACCCCGGGAAAGAAGGAAGAACGAGGTCAAGCCCGAGATCAAAGCACAAGATCATAACCTCGAAAACAAAAAAGCACGAGATCATAACCTCGAAAAGGAAAAAGCACGAGATCATAACCTCGCGAGGAAATGGGCACGAGATCGCAACCTCGGGGAAAAAAGCAACGCGAGGTCATAGAGGAAAAGGCCACGTGGCATCCTACGAGCTACTCTGACAGGATAGGACGGCAAAGAAGAATTTGAAGCGCCAAAAGAAAGGAAAGAGAAAGAAGGCCAACCAACGGTGGAAGCCAGCGGTGGAAGCCCAAACGTCCCGTCAATCAGACATCATGACGTCTGGGCTCTCGAGGGTTTTCGAAATTCGAAAAGTGGTGGGCGAAGAAGCGGAAGTTTAACCGCCACCCCAAGAACAACAATAAAAACAAAAACCCAACGGTACCCTCACGGCGGCGACCGCCCCTCACCACCGTCTCACCACCACAACACTAGCAAAATACACCAGGAAACGACCACCGCCTCCCGAAGCGTAACACAAAAAAGAAAAGCAAAACGAAAAGAAAAGGGAGGAGAAGAAAAACCAAGAGGAAACAAAGGCACTACAGAGCAAGAACCACCCTCAACACCGCCGCGCCGCCAACAAAGAAGCACCTAGAAATCACCAACACCCACCCAGATGCAAAATGAAACAAGGAAAGAACAAAGAAAAATGACAAGAGCAAACGCCAAAAAAAAAACACACACACAACCCTGCCTTCGCCGCTTCGCCACCGTGACACTGGCACGAAACACCAGGCGACACACCGTCGCCTTTACAAAACACAGGGCAAAAAGTGAACGAAGGAAGAATCGAAGGCAAAAAATACCGAAAGACAGGAGGAAGAAGATCAAGAACTTACTTGTTTAAAAGTCAGCAAACGAGAGGCGGTGGCGCAACTGGCAAATGGCGAAAAGCTCGTCGGAAACCGTCTGGAGAAACCGCTCAAAAGAAACCGAAGAGATGAAGAGAGAAAAGGAGCGAAAATGTTGGAAAGAGAAGATGAGGGGGAGGCGTGTGAAATACGCCCTTATAAAGAGCAGATTTGGGCCTCCCCCACTCCCGAAAGGCTTTTTGAGCCTGTCTCACCTGGACGTCCCACTAAGCAAGGTATGGCGAAAAGGCCCAAGAATCTTCATCCGTGCAGAACAGGAAGAACACCCAAGTACAGAGCCTCACACCTCGCAAAATGCCCTCCCAACCTCGAGAACTTCATAACCTCAAAAAAGCCCCGCATCTCGCGGATCCAGGGAACTTATGCCCTGCGGCCCTCGGGGCGAGGCCCCCAGGCCATGGGGTTGTGATGATGTCCAAAACAGTAAAAGCAGAAAGTGGGCCCAGAGGGACCCCCACAGGCAGTTTAGGGACCCACGTCCATGTCCTCCGATTATTTAAAACAAAACTCTCGCCCTCGCGAGGTCTCTCAACAAATCCGGGACGAGGTCTCGACCTCGTCGCCGACTCTACTAACCCACCCGCCCACTCGAACCAATCACAAACGACCTCACTCCCGAACCAATCACCAGCGACCTCACTCCCAAACCAATCACAAGTGACCTCATTCTCGGACCAATCATAAACCCTTATTTTGGGCATCCCACATCGAACTTTGGCCTAAATTTGGCCCCCCGATTCTCTATAAGTAGAGGAAAACCTCGTAGGAAGAAGGGGTCGAAAAACCACTTGAACTCAAGAACTCTCTTGCTTGTTAAAGATCGACGTGATAGGAACATCGTCAAAAGACCTCGCTACAGACAGGAGAAACCCACAAAAAGACCCCAAAGTCGCACAGGGACCTCGTTCACGCCTAAAACCTCACTACAGAAACTCACAAAACTCTCTACATCATACCCTCAAATCTACCTCGCCCTAGAATCGACCTCGCAACATTTAGGTGCGATCTCGGAACCTTGTAGGAGGTCTAGGTGTGATTCTCAAAGTTGTACATCAACCTCGTAGGCTTGTAACCTCGCTACCACGGAAAAATCATAAATAAAGGAGCAAGTGTTTGCACTTAAATATAATAATCTTGTTTCTTGTCTCGTAGCGTAGCTGTTATTTCGGGTTTCATCAGCCGTGGTAGAGGTTTTGGTGACTATCAGAAGCATAACTCTCCTGATGCATCTGCTTCCAAGGGGAATGATAAGCAAATGGTCCAGAAAGGTTCTACAGGACCCTCCCAAAAGCCCAAATCTATATGTTATAGATGTGGTATGACAGGCCACTGGGCAAGAAAGAGTGTGTGACACAGCCAAACACATAGTTGAGTTGTACCAAGCTTCCTAGAAAGATAAGGGGAAGAACGTGGAGACTCATTTTGTTGACGACACTGAACCTACACCAAGTCTGGACGTATCTGATTTCATCATAGATGATGAATTTGGGATCAATGAAAATGTCAACTACTGAAAACTAGAATCTTGATCCGTGTAATATTATTGTAAAATATTGCATTATGATTTCCCTTATCAGCATCCTTGTAAAATACTATGTATCATAAATAAATCTGTTTTTTTTATGTTTTTAATTTTGGTTTTCTTTATCTTGAAGATACATGGAAACGATTAAAGATACATCAAGTAGCAAGCATCAATGCCTAGTGGATTGCGCTACTACACACACCATATTGAGAAATAAAGAATACTTTACTCAATTAACTTTACTTGAAGCAAATGTTAAAACAATCCCTGGTGTGACAAAATTAACCGAAGGCTCTGGTAGAGCTTGTGTTTTGCTCCCTAAAGGAACAAAACTGATCATAAATGACACATTATATTGAAGTAAGTCTCAAAGAAACTTACAAAGCTTTAAAGATGTGCGTCGGAATGGTTTTCATGTAGTAAAAAACAATAAAGAATATTTGTGCATCACAAAACTATTACGTGTCAAGAAGCAGATTTTAGAAAAACTGCCAGCCCATTCTACTGGACTTTATCACACATATATAAGTCCAATAGAGACAAATGTAACATCTTATGAGAAATTAAATGATAAAAGGATGTTTACATTATGGCATGATCGTTTGGGTCATCCGGGTAATGGAATGATGCATAAAATCGTTGAAAGTTCAACTGGGCATTCAATAAAGAAAGCAAGTGTCCTTAAATCAAGTGACTTTAACTGTAGTGGTTGTTCACTTGGTAAACTAATCATCAGACCTTCCAAGAATAAATTGGGGATTGAAAATCCAACGTTTTTAGAACGAATACAAGGTGATATTTGTGGACCGATAGTCCCACCATGTGGACCATTTCGATACTTTATGGTATTAATTGATGCATCGACAAGATGGTCACATGTTACCCTATCAACAAGAAATACAAGTTTTGCTAAACTCCTAGCACAAATCATTCGCTTACGAGCTCAATTTCCGGATTATACAATCAAAAGAATCTGACTTGATAATGCAGGAGAATTTACTTCCCAAACATTCAATGACTATTGTATGTCAATTGCGATTACAGTTGAGCATTCGGTGGCTCATGTTCACACACAAAATGGTCTTGCTGAATCTCTGATTAAACGAATACAATTAATAGCTAGACCATTATTGATGAAGTCTAAACTGCCAACATCAGTTTGGGGACATGCTATATTACATGCCGCAGCTCTGGTCCGATTAAGACCTACTGCATATCATAAGTATTCTCCGTTACAATTAGTGACTAGTAAAGAACCAAATATATCACATTTAAAGATATTTGGTTGTGCAGTTTATGTTCCTATTGCTCCACCACAATGCACAAAAATGGGTCCCCAAAGAAGATTGAGAATATATGTTGGTTTTGAATCTCGATCAATTATTAAATATCTTGAACCAACTACCGGTGACCTATTTACGGAAAGATTTGATGATTGTCATTTTAATGAAAATAAATTTCCAAATCTTGGTGGAAAAATACATAAAGAAATTACTTGGAATGCTTCATCGTTATATTATCTTGATTTACGTACAAAAGTGTGTGAACAAGAAGTACAAAAGATTATACATTTGCAGAGTATAGCAAATCAATTACCTGACTCATTTACAAATACAAAGAAAGTGACAAAGTCACATGTGCCAGCTGTAAATGCCCCTGAAAAAATTGAAATTCATGTTGGACAACTAGATAAGATTCCTGAAAAGAAATGTATAGAGCGTCGAAAACGCGGCTGCCCGCCTGGATCAAAAGATCTAAAACCAAGAAAGAATAGACGGTTGAATAATCCAAATGAAGCCGCACCGATTTCCTATTCAGGGGGAGAACATGATAAAAATACATCTGAAAATCTAGGAAATGTGTCAAAAATGAAAACTGTTCCGGATAGGAACAAAATAGAGAATGCTCCGGACAAGAACAAAATGGAACCGGATCCGGATAAGGACAAAAGCATTGATAATTACAAAATTGCAGTAAATTATGTCTATTCTGGAATACAGTGGAACAGGAAAGACCTTATCCTTGATGAGGTGTTCGCATACTCTGTTGCCACCGAAATAGTGGTTGATGACGATGACATTGAACCAGAAACTATTGATGAGTGTCGTGCTAGACATGATTGGCCAAAATGGAAAGAGGCTATGCAAACTGAATTAAAATCGCTTGAAAAGCGTAACGTTTTTGGCCCAATAAAGCCCACACCAAATGGCTTGAAACCAATAGGCTATAAATGGGTATTTGTACGAAAGCATAATGAGAAAAATGAAATTGTGAGATATAAGGCAAGGCTTGTAGCTCAAGGTTTTTCTCAGATACCCGGGATAGATTATGAGCAAACATTTTCCCCTATAGTTGATGCAACTACATTAAGATTTTTAATTAGCCTAACAATTTTAGAGGAACTACAAATGCGACTTATGGATGTCGTAACTGCATATTTATATGGATCACTCGATAGTGATATTTACATGAAAGTTCCTGAAGGATTAAAACTACATGAGGTATATAAAACAAAATCTCGGGAAATGTTTTCTATAAAACTGCAAAGATCATTATATGGTCTAAAACAATCTGGAAGGATGTGATACAACAGGCTTAGTGAATATCTTCTTAAGGAAGGATATCAAAATGATACCGTTTGTCCATGTGTTTTCACCAAACGATCCAAAAATGGATTCACTATTATTGCAGTATATGTTGATGATTTAAATATTATCGGTACATCCGATGAACTTGAAAATGCTGCAAAATACCTGATGAAAGAATTTGAAATGAAAGATCTTGGAAGAACCAAATTTTGTCTCGGTTTACAAATTGACACGTGAAGGATGGAATTTTCATTCATCAAACAAATTACACCGAGAAAATTTTGAAAAGGTTCTACATGGACAAAGCACATCCATTGAATTCATCCATGATAGTTCGTTCTTTTTAGTATACAGGATGATCAATTCAGACCTCGAGAAGATGATGAAGAGATTCTTGGTCCTGAAGTTCCCTACCTAAGCGCAATTGGTGCATTAATGTATCTCGCAAACAATACAAGACCAAATATTACTTTTGTTGTAAGTTTGTTATCAAGATACAACTCATTACCAACAAGACGACATTGGAACGAAACTAAACATGTGTTTCGATACCTTCGAGGTACTCTTATTGGATATGCAGTTGCAGGATATCTATCAGATCAACACAAAGCAAAATCTCAAAATGGTTATGTATTCACGTATGGAGATACGACGATCTCATGGAAGTCAATCAAGCAAACGGTTACCGCTACATCATCAAACCATGCAGAAATAATCGCTCTTTATGAAGCGGGGAAAGAATGTGTCTGGTTAAGATTAATGATTGGATACATACAAAAAGAATGCAAAATAAGATCAATTGTAGGTAATCCAACCATGATATATGAAGACAATTCTGCATGTGTCACACAAGTCAAAGGGGGCTACATCAAAGGAGATCGGACAAAGCACATTTCACCAAAGTTGTTCTCAACTCATGATTTAGAGAAGGAAGGCAAGATCGAAATCCAGCAAATCCGATCAAGTGAAAATGTTGCAGATTTGTTCACAAAATCCTTACAACCCAAGAAGTTTGAAGAACTTGTTTACAAGATCAGAATGCGCAGATTTCGAGAAGTACGTTGATTTCAGGGGGAGAATTATACGCATTGCACTCTTTTTCCCTTCGTTCAGGTTTTTTCCAACTGGGTTTTTCCTAACAAGGTTTTTAATGAGGCAATACAATGAAAGTGTATAAGACAAGCTGTACTCTTTTTCCCTGTGCTATGGTTTTTATCCCACTGGGTTTTTCCTAGCCATGTTTTTAACGAGACAGCATATACATAACCCTAAAATGAAGAGATGGATATTCAAGGGGGAGTGTTAAGAGATAATTAATTAAGAGTTTATACTTGTTAGATTTTGACCCATGCGGTTTGATAGCCATACAGCGATGACGGCCTTACGGCCTTCTATTATCTTTAGCTGCATACGGCAAGATCAAGCCAACTTTTAGCCTATAAATAGCATGTACAAATCAATGTAATTCAATCAAGCAAAATCAGATCCGAGTTCATAAGCTTTTCTCCCAAATTCCACAACAATGTCAAAAATATGCAATAATAATACAAATGTTGAAACATCCTTCAATATTGTAGTTGTTTTGTGAGGTACTAGCACATATCTAGCTGTTTTGTAAGATACGCAATTCTCTAGCCGTTCTTTTTCAACATTATTTTCATCCTTTCGTTTGCAATGAAAATATCTTCTGCATCCATATAAGCATTTAACTACATGAAAGAGAGAGAGATGGAAGTCTGTTCTTGGATCCGCACTAAGGTTACATGTTACAGCTCGCTTCTTAATCCTAGTAAATGGCCGACCCACATAGTTCACATGATCTATCAATACTACCAGAGTTATATATTTAGGCTACTAGCCAACACAAAATGAGATGGATTATAACTACATATACTCAGGAGGATGCAGATCGAGCGTCTTTAAAGCTCGAGGTGCCAACAGACGCTGCAGGTGATGACAAGGAGACAGCATAGTTTGTACCCGATGCAGAAACCGGTGGCAAATTTGAAGGCTGACCCTGATTTCCCGGAAAAGCAAAGCGTAATGGACTAGATCGAGAAGGATTCGAGGCCTGCCAAAAAAGTAAATATTGAAATTTCACAAGTCAAATTAAGAGTTCAATCTCCTTCAAATCAGTTAAAAAAAGTTAATTAGCCAATACTTTTTTCATTTCCTTCCTTGTACTACTCAATGCCACTCACTTTCTTCAACCCTTTGTTCACTCTTCCCAACTGTTTCTACAACTCTATTTACACTTGCGGGCAAGAAATAAAAAGCACAAGTAGAAGCTCCAAGAAATTGCTACCGCTTCACAAAATCAGTTACCACAACACAATACACAACACAACACCAACCCAGTGTTAACTCGCCTCGGGCAGGGCCTGGGGGGGCCAAGATGTACACATCCTTGCCTCGACATAAAATCGAAAGGGTGTATGTGGAAGGCCCATGCATTATCATCATCGCCCGACAAACCCAAGGAAAACTGAAATTCAGCTATGTGACGATAGTAATTGAATTTAGACTTCTCAAAAAAATAATAACTGAATTTAGTTAAAATGCACCAATATTGATATAGGGGCTATATCCATCTCAAAGGCATTGTATAAAAGCCAATAAGCTTCACAAAATCAGTTAATTAAATTAATTTAAGCAAACCATATTTTTACCAATCCACTAATTTAGCTTACTGATTAATAGATGAACAATGCCTAAAACATTTTGAAAAATGGCTAAATACTTGCATGACCTTATTAAGTGCCAAAAATCACGCTTCAAGAGGACGGAAGGAGAGTGAAGAAAGATTACCACATTATGCTGGAAAGAGTATGTTCTCTTGAGGGCGGACTCAGCAGATGGTGATATGCTGCTCATACGAGGAGCATGACGAGATTGCAAGTCATTATTCAAAACATCAGCTGTTTCTCCTCCTCCTGCTGCATTGCCACCAACATTTGCTTCAGAGCCTGTCCTTGGCGTAGCACCTCTTGTAATAGATCCAGAGTCATTTGACACATCCACTTGAAGAGAAACAGAGGGGCGCGTGGGCTGTGTACTACTTTTCCTTTTCAATTCCTCTTCAGCACTTAAAATCTAATTGACCAATTCATCACATTATCACCAGAAAATCCCATAAGAGTGGCACAAATCTTAAGACCAATAAGGAATATCAATAAATTTATACAATTTACATAAAATCCAAATTGTATAAAAAAGTTCAGAAAAGGCAATAAGATACAAGCAAAAAGACGTTACTAGTGGGAGACAAATTTTAAGATCACAATTTGTAGCAAAATGAGAAAAACCAATCCATGCTGATATGGTAACTATTTATGAGTCTACGACACCAGATAGGGGTATTTTGATATTTTAGAGAATTTAATGACATAGCAATGGCTCTGAGAGGGGTAATTTGAAATAAAAGGAGCATAGTTAAGACAAAAAGTACATTACTGTCCACCTATCATTGCAGAATTGATCTAGGAAAAAGAAAATTTACCTGTTTAAGGGCTTTTACTAAATTGTGCTTCTTCTTAGTTAGAATTTCTAACGTCTCTTCAACCTCCCTTTTCCTTTTTTCCTTCTCATTAGATATACCTAATTTGTGGTTATCCTGAACATTAAAAATAAAAAGGAATTTTATTAGTAAGAACATAGAAACAGAAAATGGTAGCATGTATCGCTTGGTTGGATTTTCAGTAAGTGCACTCTACATCTGAAAGCCCATATAAACAAATAGCGATAAATAACAAATAAACATAAACGATGTCACCATGTAGCTTAAGTTACAATCTCAGTCATGTTTGCAGTTCAAATGCTCCTTTAGAATGATACTGAAGTATACTTTTGCAGATAAACAGGCTGAGACTTGTAAATCATGTCCAAAGCTCATATTTTGAGGAAAGAAATGGAGAAGGTTGTGCTTCCTATAATCATTAAGTGTACAGATCAGCACAAATATAAATGGCAATGTCAAAATTGATTATCATCAGCCAATAGTCATACTCGCAGAAAAAAATACTCTTTAACCCTATCAATCTTCTCTACTTGTTGTGTCCAATTACTATATCAACCACTGGATAAGCATAAACTACCTTGTCATAAATATCAAACTCGGGCATGACAATGAAACTGAAAAGTGAGAGTAAAGTAGATGAAAAACAAGTAATGTACATGAAGATAGGACACAACACTTATACTCTCTTGCTTTTGTTATAAACATCCAGATAGAAGGCCAATGCATAACTAGTGTAAATGGCATAGTCGTGTGATACTTTGACACAAACATTAGCCAGATGGAGACATAAATCAGAAAGTTACTCTTTGTTTTTGTTCTACTAAATTTCAAAGGACCCATGTAATTATACAACCATCAAATACTTCTCACCTGCCTTTCATTTCTCAGGAAGACTGAAGAGAGGCAGGGGAAAAAAATAAAACACTCATATAACTTCAATGCACCCAAATTAGACGTTTCTGATCTAAGGAAACCATTGCACCAGCATATTATAAGAATTTTGCACTTACCCTCGAATAAATGTTTGGGGATGTGCAAACCATATACGACAACATAAAACATATCCCTTTGAAAAGTTCACACTACAGACACTCTATAGAGGCATTTGAGTAAAAATTCTAAACAAAAGACACACTCTTACAGCACAAATTCCAATTCGGGAAGCCAAGTCCAAAGTGTTTGGTGTTTTATTTTTTCCCAGTAGTTCTTAACCCAGATTTCGATCACTAGCAAAGAGCGAAAAACAAGCATGATAATCAGAACAAAGCAAAGAGAATTTCAAAAAACTCAGCCAAACAAACCTCAGAGTTAAGATCGTCATTTTTCTTTTCCTGCTCCCCCTTGTTCCCCTTGTCCTGCTCAACCCGTGAATCCTCTGTATCGCCGCCACCACCACCGCCACCTTCACCTTGTGCCACATTGGACACCTTTTCCACCACTGCAACTGGTGCAACCAAATTTGAAATCTCCTCCACAGAAACATCTTCCCCATTACCATTCTTCAAAATTGCATTTACCTTGCCATTGTCAGTTTCCACCAGCGGTGGAGCAGAAAAATCCTGAGACCTGTGGCTTACATCTTCTTTCTCAACATTATCCTCTATTTTCTTCTGCAGAGGTGGAGGTGGTGGCAGTGGAGGTAGGGATGGTGGTGGTAGAGACAAATGCCCATTACTCATGGTGTATGGAGCAGAGGGTGAGGCTAAGGTGTGACGGGATTTTAAGAGAGAGAGCGCCTTGGACCGACGGTTTAGGAGGCCACGAAAGTCCTTCATGGAGATGTTAGGCCTTGGCATCACCCATCTCCGGGGAACATCCTCCACCCGGTGAAGGTTTCCTCTGTAGAGAGATATAGCTACCATCTAGGTCTTTCTATTTCCTCTATTGATACTAAGGAGCAGTTGAAATTGTTTAGAAATGGCAGGCAGTGAGACTGCTGTGAAAGGCCCCTCTCTATGCTTTATTCCATCTCAGATCTAGCAGTGGTACTGCAACAGCCATAAGCTTCCTTATCTACTAGAACCTAAAATTAAAAAATTTACTTACAAATTAAAATTCCTTGCTAGACTGAATACCAATCATCATACTTTGCATAAACTGTAGTCAAAATTTGGATATCAATTGAATACCACATGAATCCACTCATTTTTGCACC
Source organism: Fallopia convolvulus (assembly GCA_964016875.1). Classification (NCBI taxonomy): domain Eukaryota; kingdom Viridiplantae; phylum Streptophyta; class Magnoliopsida; order Caryophyllales; family Polygonaceae; genus Fallopia; species Fallopia convolvulus. Next base: position 43,282,409 of record OZ024731.1, on the reverse strand, counting down.
TCATCCACTCAACAAAACATTAATATACCTAGGCAGCTTTCTTGCAAGTCGACATGATAACATTTTTTCATATGCCAAAATTTTGCACGCATAATTTTAAATAGATTAAAGTTGTATTAAAGAAGGGTTATATGCAGGAGAAATAAACACGTCCATGGATCAACCCATTCTTTCATATACTTGAGAAACCGCCAAATTGATTGAAGATGCTATATAGATCGAGCCAAAAAAACAAGGGCAACAGCACACATGGATTCTAATCAAAATATAACAATGTCAAATGGTTTAATTTCAACTCTAGCTATCGCACCATAAGAGGCGCTGTTGGTTCCAATTAAGCATCCAGTGTCGCGATGCCCTTTTAGGTCACATCATCATTTCTATCAGACTATGAACGAAGATGAAGAGAAGAGATAGAAAGTCGAACCTGAAGGGAATGAATTGCAGAGGCGGCGAAGGAAAGCGGTGGGCCAGCAGCGTCGGAGGTGGAGGAGTCGGCTATACGTATGGCGCTCGACTCGAGAGAAGAATGGAAGATGAGCGTGGTGGAGAACTTGGAAGAGGAATTTTACGGAGTTTAGGCTTTTATTAATGTTTATTGATTGAAACGGACTCCTGCTTTTAGGGCTGAGCATCGGTTCAAAACCGAACTGAACCGACCAAAATCGAACCGAACCGAAAACCGAAATCCCATTTTATGAGAACCGAAAACCGAACTGAATTGGTTCAGTTCGGTTCGGTTCGGTTTCGGTTTTTTTCGGTTTCACATAAATAGAAGGTTTTTCTTTGGAAAATTCGAACCGAACCGAAATTTAACCGAAAATCGAACCGAAATCGAACCGAACCGAAACCGAAATTTGGAAAATTCTTAAACCGAAAACCGAACCGAATCATATCGGTTTCGGTTCGGTTCGGTTCGGTTCGGTCAGTTCGGCTTAAAATTTCGGTTTGAACCGAATCGTGCTCAGCCCTACCTGCTTTATTAACCGAAGGGGACTACTTGCATAGTTTTCTTGCTCGATCGATTTATGCTCTGATTGTGTACTTCTCTTTTAGATTTTGTGATTGATTCACCTGATGATTTTCTTAGAACATGTTTATTAATTATATAAGTTTTCAGTTTTTAGTTTCAACACTTAAATTTAAAATAAAATTTGTTCAGTAAAATTGTTGTCAAAATAAAAATCCCATTATATTTTGAAAACTCAACTCTTAAAATATGAAATCACAACACATTCACGTCTACTTAACACCGCCGCCGCCTCCACCACCTCCGTCACCTCAACTAACACCTTTACGTCTACGTACCACTACTACCATTGTCACGTCTACCACCACCGTCACCTCCACCATCGGTACTGTTAGAAAAGCTGGAGGCTTTGATTTTGATGGTTTCAAACGTCTATCACGTGAATGACCTCGAGTCTTTGAAAAGAATCACCAACGTCAGTTAGGTCGTTGACGTGTGTTGAAGGCAGATCTCAGAGATCTTGAAGACGCGTGAGATCTTGGCAGTTTGGATAGTATATTCTTGTTTTACGAAAGATCTCATGTCTATTGTATTGTAAACCGATGATTGCCTTTATCTTAAGTCGATTTTATTGTAATCCTTTTATATGCTTAGGATGATTTTGTAAAGATAATAGAAATAATATCTTGCCATAACCGAATTGGAAGATATTATTCTCTCTTATCTGACCTAGTTTGTGTGTATTTAATCTAAGGTTTTAGGTTATATAGAGCACGAACTCATACTCCATTTTGTGCTAAGAAAAAAACGAGAGTTCGAGAGGAAGACGTAGGCTTTTGTTAGATTGAGTGCGGGTTGTAGTTATTCATTTCACAACGAGTTCTAGAGTGCTTGGGAAGTAGGTCTAGATCCAGGGTGTTCGTGTAACTCATCCAAAAGATCAATAAAGCAAGCTACGGTTTTTAATCCTTCCAAGCGAGAACTTGGAAGGGGGTGGTTTTTACACTTAGTTGATTGAGTTGATCAAACAAGTGTTTCCACTATAAAAAAGTTCGTGTTCAAGAAAGTCTTTCTTGTAGTTCATTTCCGCTGCATTTACTTAAGAGGTTGAGGACTTAGTTGAGGTCGACAACCTAGACGTACTAACGATCCTACAATTGGTATCAGAGCTTTGGCTCTAGAATTGTTTTAGTACTCATAATTTACAGGAAAGATGACTTCAACAAACACTGCGATCAATGATTCATTCTGGAAACCACCAGTGCTTAAGGCTGGTGAGTACGATTGGTGGGTCGAGCAAATGGAGACTCACATTTACTCTCTTGATGGACAACTCTGGAAGGTCATAGAGATGAGTCTTGAAACCTTTCTCACTGTTGATGGAAAGGAAGAAAAGAAGAAAGAGGACTATAATGATGCTGATTACAAGAAGTTAGAGAAGAATGCTCGTGCTAAGAAGGTTCTTCACATGCTTTAACTCCTGGAGACTTGAAGAAGGTTGTCCAGTACAAGACGGCTAAGCAAATTTGGGATGCTCTCAAAAGGCTCCACCAAGGAAATGATGATGTGAAGAAGGATCGCATCATTGCTCTGGAAAGGGAGTATGAAGGAGTAAGTCAAGAAAAGAATAAATCCTTGGGTGACTATCACTCAAGATTTCAAGCCGTGGTTAGCCAACATGAGTCTCTTGGGGAAAAACTTCCTCAATGGAAGCAGGTTAACAAGTTGATCCAAGGACTCAATGCAAAATGGAATGAAGTTGTTGCAGCGATGTTAACCAACAGTGAGACTAAAACACTCACCTTGGAAGATGTCATAGGAAAGTTGACTATGTATGGAGGAATAAAGCAAAGGCGAGATGATCGCCTTGAAACTGACAAGGTTAAGAACATTGCCTTGAAAGTTGAAAGGGCCTTCGATCTTGCACAAGGTGATGATGATCAAGTTGACGGTGACGAAGAAGTTGCATTCATTTCAAGAGCCATGAAAAGGCTTTGGAATCGCAACAGTAAAACTCCATCCAAAGGAATCGAACCTGTCAGAGACAAGAAGGATGTGATATGCTATCATTGTTCGAGAAAAGGACACTTTGCAAGAAACTGTGTCAGAAGGAAGTCGGAAAGTGACAAGAATGCTCTGTTAGCTACTTGGGACGATTCTGATGCTGAAGATGAGGCAAGTCAACAAGAAGACGTGTGTCTCATGGCCATAGATGCTCCAAAAGAGGTATATGATTCTGAACTTTCATCTATGTTGTCCAATAAAACCAAAGAACAATTGCATGCTATTATTGAGAAGTTGGGAACCCAGGTTACCAACCTCAGTGAAAAATTTGAGGAAAAGGAAGATAATATCTCTAACTTAATGGATGATAATCATGGTTGGTCTCTCAAATGTGCTAAGTTAGAGAAAAAAGTCTTTAATTTCAAAGTCAATTGCTTGCAAAACCTGTGATAATCTTAAATCTGAAGTGGATGACTTAGAAAAGAAACTCACAAACCTTGAATGAGAAAATCTCATGCTTAAACTTGGTAATACTAATTAGTCAATGACCTTGAAAAAGAAAAGAAAAGTAACGAGTCCAATAAAAAGAAATGGATAGAGGAGTTTGGAGCTAAGAAAACTGTTGAAGAGTATGCAAAAGCTTCTGTAACTTCAAGACCTGGACTTGGATATTCCTATGTGCATAAAGACTTGAAAACCTTGTGTCCACCTGAGCCTAAAGGTAAAACACCTATGTGCGACAACAAAGCAAGTTGTTCCACATCAGATGTGGGGAACCTAGGCAAAGGTAAACGACCTTGGTTTTCAGGCCAGAAAGCACACAAAATCTGGATGAAACAAGTCGAGAACTTGAAACCATCAAAAATCTATTTTGATGCTCGTATTAATAACAAACCGATCTATCCTGGGTATATCAAGTATGTCGGTCTTAAGTCTCATAAAACTTGCTGGTATTGTGGAAAAGAAGGTCATCTTCAACATGAGTGCAAGAAAAAGATAAAGGATAGCAAATCTTATGGATTTTGGGAAGCTCATGAGTGTGAGCCAACCATAGATCCTGAGAGAGTTTATAATGAAAGATGTTCTACAAATCATTACGTTGCCCAACCCAGAAAAGTTGTCAAACAACTCTGGGTTCGTAAAAACTGACTTTTACCTTGCAGAATGAAGTGAGAGAAAGCGGTCTTTGGTTCTTCGACAGTGCATGTTCAACTCATATGACGAGAAGCTTTGAGTCATGTATCTCACTTCATCAACAAGAAGGTAGCAACATCACCTTCGGTACAACAGTAAGGGTCAAGTATTGGGTATTAGAAAGGTAAGAATTTCTAAGAACTTTTGTGTTAACAATGTAAGCTATGTCAAGGGTCTTAGATATAATCTGTTAAGTGTTTCCCAACTTTGTGCTAACAATCTCTATCAAGTTGTCTTTGACTCTCTTGGATGTCCAGTTATTGATCGATGTTAGTTCAGGTAAGACTCTTCTGAAGGGAACCTGTGAAAACAATCTTTACAAAGTTGTTCCCTGGCTCTTACTTGAGGAAAAGTTGTGTTTTCAAGTAGTTGAAGACGTTGCCAATCTCTGGCATAATAGATTTGATCATGCAAGTCTACAACTTATCCGCAAACTTCACAATCAGGAACTGGTACGTGGATTACCTAAGATTGACCAAACCAAACATGAAGTGTGTGAAGCTTGTGTGAAAGGAAAACATGTCAGATCTTCTTTTCAATCGAAAAGAGAGGTAAGTACTTCTAATCCCTTAGAGTTAATTCATATGGATCTTTGTGGGCCAATGCGTGTGAGAAGTCGAGGAGGTAATAGATATGTTTATGTCATTGTTGATGACTTTTCACGTTATTTTTCTTGTTTTCTAAAGACCAGGTATTTGAGGAATTCAGTACATTGGTTAAGCTTACAAAGAAGGTGCTTGTCGTACCTTTGATATCTATTTGATCCGATCATGGCACTGAATTTGAAAATGCTCAGTTCTTGGATTTCTGCAAAGAAAATGGTGTAGGACATAACTTTTCAGCCCCAAGAACCCCTCAACAGAACAGAGTTGTTGAGAGAAAGAATCGAACTTTGGAGGACATGTCAAGAACGTTGTTAATCTCGAGTGGACTACAAAGGAATTTCTGGGGAGAAGCTATCAATGCCGCATGTTATGTACTAAACAGAGCTATGCTGCGATCCCTTCTTTGGAAAACACTATATGAGCTTTTAAGAGGAAGAAAGCCCAACGTTGCCCACCTGCGTACGTTTGGTTGTAAGTGTTTCGTACATAATAATGGCAAAGAAAATCTTGGCAAGATGGATGCTAGGAGTGATGAAGGAACCTTCGTAGGCTATTCTTAGCACATCAAAGCCTACAAAGTGTTCAACAAAAGAAGTAAGAAAGTTGAAGAAAGTGTTCATGTTGTGTTTGATGAGAAAACCATGGGAGGCAGCTCTATTGTTGATGAGGAGGAAGGAGATCTAGGTTTTCATCTGTGTGAGGAGTCAGAAGTTAGTATTGAGAAACTTGATCAAGTCTAACAGGTTGTTAACCCAGCTCAGGTGGATGACGTAGATGATCCTGACATGCCTGCTCTAGAAGTAACCGCCAATGTTGAAGAATCTGATGATGATGAGTCTGATCCAAGCGAAGAAGTTGTAGAGGTTGAAGATTCTAACACTGATCAAGGTCACGACAATGGGCTAGTTGACCTCACTCAACTTCAGTTAAACTATCAACAAAAAGATGTTCATCCAGTGACCAACATCATCTCAGATTACTACAAAGGTGTTCAGACATGCTCTTTACTTCAGAATTTATGCGCTTTCAACGCTTCTCGCTGTCTTGAAACCCAAAAATGTGGATCAAGCTCTAAAGGATCCAGATTGGGTGTGTGCTATGTGTAGGATCGTTAGTACTTAAACAAGTCGGCGACTCATGAGAAGTCGTCGACTTTGAGTAACAGTCGAAGTCACCGACTTTGGTAAAGTCAGTGACCTTGAAATAAGCAGCGGAATAATTAATCAAATAGGAAAGATATTACCAAACTGTAAATGACAAGTGATGTATCGTGCAAACTCTTCGTAAACCAACTAGTTTACTTAGAGAAAAACCACTCCCTTCCAAGCTTCTCACTTGGTCGGATTTCAAGAGTCCCTAGACTCGCTCTATTGATTTCTTGAGTGTTACAAAGCTCTCCCGTGTACAAGTTGAATCCCACAACCTTGAACCATGCTCTACCTTTGTACCTACACTCTCAACCTCACGCTATGCCTAAGAACACTCGAACTCACCAATTGCACGAATCTCACGCACAAGTCTTCTTCACTACTCGTACGAATCCCACACACGAGTCTTCTTCAACCTAGAACTCTCTCTTTTTTTCTCAAGATATATAATTATGCACGAAATTCCTTGCTTCTAACCTAAAACAACTTAGTATTTAAGCTAGAATAAGGTGTGATTTTGTGTAATATTATTTCCTATTCGGTTAAGGAAATAACATCACACGCAATCTTACAAGATCTTTCCTAATATAACATGTACGCACATATAAAATATCTCAATGGAATCATATCATCTTCTTCTGATTTTAGCACTCTTTTATGATGATATTCTCCATAAATAAACACCCCAGTTGTCCTGCAAACAATCGTACACGATCTGTGCGTTCCTTCCATAAATAGTTTTCTTGCCAGCTGGTCATGGTCAGTGACTTTGCCAAGACTTTGCCAAGTCGTCGACTTGGCTTGCAAACTTGAAGTCATTGACTTCCTTAGAACCATCAAAACACAACTTTTCAACAATAGTTTCTTGCAAGTTATCCTCTGTGACTTCTTCATAAGAACTTGATGTCGCTGACTCTCCATGCAACTTCTGTGTCACTGACCTTTGGAACCATCAAAACTCTATCTTCTAACAAATTCTCCCTTTTTGATGGTGACAAACAACCTGTCCTGATAAGATCCTTAAAGAACATACACAACATCATAGTGTAACGAGCAAAAGCAAAAACCATAAAAAGTTCCCCCTAAGCTTAATATCCACATGGTTTCAGTTTTTCGATCCCTCCCTTTAAATCTATTCCCCCGGTTATTTCCCCCTTTTGGCATCATCAAAAAGATTGCTAAACAAGAAAAGAAATCAGAGGCAAAATATGGAAACTTAAAACACAATATCAAAACAGTCATAGATAGTCATCCACCAAAGCAAGAAATAATGTACGATGCAAAAACAAACAATCCAGAAATATAGTACAACCATATCGAACTAAAGAGAATTCTTTTAACCTGGAGAGATAATGTGGTAAGGGTAGACGAGAGGGATAGAGAGAGTCATGGATATGCAGTAGTCAGTGACTCAGAACCGAGACAAGCAAGCCTCTCCTCAAACTCCATAAATTTTAACATTAGGATCAGAATGAGTACCTTCTTCATATAGAACTATAGGTTGCTTAGAAGGTGTGACCTCGTCCAGAACTTTGTCGTTGACATCACCGGAGTCATATTTGTTAGTGACTTTTTGCAAGTCACCGACTTCTTCTTTTTCCTTGGTTACTGATGTCTCTTTATTTGGTGGTGTTTTTATATATGATTTCCTTTGTAAATATGTTTCTTTTTCCCCTTTTCTTGTGTGTTTTGTTCCTTTTTAGCTTAGTTCCCGTATTTTTATGAGATTCGGAGACTATGCGTGTTTTATGTGTTTTGTAGGTGTTTTGGCATGGATCAAGGATCGTTTTGAAGGAGAATCGGAACACGGAGCAAGGCCCGAGCTTAAGAGGGAAAGAGAGGAGCAAGCCATGAAGAAGAACAAGAGAAAAGCCAACAAGAAGAAGGTGGAACGAGGTACGGATCGAGTTGGAACCAATGCCGGACCCGAGATGATTTTTCGACCTCGGACCGACTTGCCCAGTAAGTCGGGCCCGAGGTGCTCCGTGTCGGTCCGAGTCGGTCGCTGGCTGGATTGGGCTCCAAGGCACAAAATTGTAAACTACCACTTTTGCCCCTCATCTATAAAGGCTCTCTTATCTTCTAATTGGAGGAGGTTCCCACACACTTAGCAAGGAACCAACCCTAAAAAACTCTCAAGAGGATACTTGGAGAGCAAGGAGGAAGGAGAGGAGAAGGAGAAGAGAGGGAATCGGCCTAGGAGAGGAGATTTCTAGGAGATTTGATAGGTTTGGTTGATAGATTATCTTTGCCTTGTTTTGATTTTGTGGATTTGGAAACCTTGGATTGAAGTTTGTGGATTGCTTTTGATTTGTGAATGAAATTTGGCTTTGGTTTGAGATTGATGATGTTGATTGCTTTGCTTTGTGATTTGTTTGCTTTCTTTGTTTGCCATATGGAGTAGATCTCCTTGATCTTGGGTTATGGGGGAAAACTCTAGCTAGGTTGGGCTAGAAACCCCAATTCCATAAGCCTTGAGTGCTTGATCTAGGAACCCACTCTACATAGAGCTACAATTCCTTATGAAAGTAAGGAATCAAGGCTTGTGATTGGCAAAGTAACGAAAGTGAACATTTATCCATCTCAAGACCTTGCTTCGAAGGGGATTTCCCCAATGATCGATGTGTAGAAGTGGTTGGAACGAGGGCGAAAGCATCTCGATCCTATTCCGAACATCACTTATTACTTGAATTGGGGTGGAAAAGCCTTAATCTACTAGAGAAGGAACCCAAAAGCCCAAGATCTACTTTCAATCTTTGAGTTCGACAAACCCAGCTACATCGGGCCCGACTTGCTCTACGTCGGTCCCGACTTCCCTCTTGTCGCCAACATCGGGCCCGACATGACACTTGTGTCGGTCACGACTCTTCTCTTTGTTTTCCTTTGTTTTAAGTTCTCCTTCCCAGCTTTCTAGTGTTTAGGCACCTTAATCGAGTAGATTTCCCGAGCGTTCGACACCCACCACGTGCTACAACGGGGTCGAGTTATAAATTGTATCTCTAGACCCTCGCATTCGTGAGCGATCAGTTACTCTTTGGTCACCTTCTTCTTTCTTGTCTCCTTCCAGTTCATGCTCTTTAAAACTAGAGCCCTTGTTTCCTTCTTCTTAGATTTTTCAACTCCTTTGCCTCCAAATTTGAGTTTTAACCAACTTCTTCTCCAAATCCTCCTTAGCACTCTCCTCGTCCCTTTTTGGGTGTGTCATTCGATTCCGGAAACACTTACTGGTTGCGCCGTTTGGCGCAGCGTTCCAGTTTCAAGTGACACAATTAGGGTTTCTTGGTTTGTGTTTAGGTTCATGAAGCTTTTACATGAGGATGGAGGTAGGTTAATAAAGGAACTTGTTCTCTCTTAATTAGAAAGTATCACTTCAATCGAATCAAGCTCCGCTCAGAAAAATTTCTTTCCAAAACAAACAACTTAATCTTCTTAATATTCTGATGTGATTCACATGCCAATTTTCACATTCGCTGACCTTGCTCATGTCGGCGACCATCAAACCTGTTTTCTCATCTCAACATATTTGTCCATGACATTTGCACAGTCCATGACCTTCTCTTTAAAGAACTTACTTGGCATTGGGGTTGCACAGGGAGTGCCAACGCAAACCAAGTATGAAACATTATTTTTGAGGATTTGTTGATCATGATGGTAAGTCTCCGTTTCATAAGGAAATTCAAAACGGGCTCATAGCGACTCTCAAAACATGATAGGTCAGGGACATGCATTAGAATCAACCATCATTTGGGCTTGTAATGAGGGTTAGGATCATCAGGTTGATTCTTTTGGGCTAAAACAAAGAGCTCAAATAGGTTGCACACATACTGAATGTAGTAAAAGTCATCGACAAGTCAAATGCATGGAGTTTCCTAAACATGATGTCTATCAAAGATGCTAAGAATTATACCATAAAAGCATGACTTCAAAACATACGCATAGCAATCAATTCTAGCCAATCATCGAGGGAGTTCATGTAGGGAAATAGATCATTGAGGAGAGATCATACCTAGTTCCATGCGGAGTTGTTCAAAGGGTTCACGATTTAAGGCCTTTGTAAAGATGTCGTCTCTTTGGTCACTTGCTCTACAAAACTCCATAAAGACCATGCCTCTCTTACTGCCATTCTTCCTTTTCTTCATCAGACAATCTCAAAAAGCTCAAAATTCATAGGTTGTAGAGGTGAGTCACCGACTTGTTATAGGTCTTGAACTTCGACAACATCGTCTGTGACAACAAGTAGGTCGCTCTACATCTTTTCTCATCTATTCATCACCTTCCTTCTCCACTTCAGAAACTGCAAGGTTCTTGTCCTTCTTGCTCGATTTCTCCATACCATCAAACAAATCCATCACATCTTCAATTGCATCAAACTCCATTTGGGCTCGACTTGTGATTCTTCTTCAACACTCTTAGTGCTTTCTTCACTAGACCAGAAGTCACATACCTTCCCTAATTCTCAACATCATCATCTTCCTTTTCTTGATCATGCTCATCGGACCCCTCTATGTTGGTGACTTCAGCAATGTCATCAACTTTAGTTCCTCTTTCAAACTTCACTTAAGGAACATCATCTTCCTTTTCCATACATGAAATTTCTTCTTTGAATCAATCGAAGGTAATATTACCCCCGTGATGTTGTCGAAGTGAGATGAACTTTCCCTCACTACCCTGTCATATGTCTTGAACACACACTATGAATGAACCAGGGAGAGTTCCCCCTCACTTCAATCTGGAAGGTAAACGTTAGTTTTTCCGAACCTAGAGATGTCTAGCTCTTCTGGGTTTAGCAACAAAAGCAACATTTAGAGCACATGAATTATAAGTAGCACCTTGATTAACCCCTTGGTTTGCACTATTGTCATTTTGAGTCCATGACCTTACATTTTCTTCATCTCTAGCCATCTTTCTACACTCATATTGGTAATGACCAACCTTGCCACAATACCAGCATGTTCTATGACATGTAAGCCCAACGTACTTACTATGACCAAGATAGACATGTTTGTGGTTAATGCGTGCTTGGAAGTCAATTTGTGATGGAGCGTAGTTTTGACTTTGGTTTTGCCACATATTGTGCACCTTTGGATCAGGATACCACCGTTGCTTCCCTTTCCCTTGGTTTACCACCACATGTGTAGAACAACTTGCATTGTCACTACACATTGGGGCTTTGTCTTTAGGCAAAAGAGGAGCATGGTTGGTACCCTGAGCATTGGGTGCACGAACATAACCAATTTCAGAACTATCGACCTCCTTCACAAATTTTTTACCAAAGTCCTTTTTGACCTCTTGAAATTTATTAGCATCAGACACGACTAGCCACTTCTTTTTCTTAGTCTCTTCATCAATTTTAAGACTCTCTAACTCACTGGACAGTTTAGCATTTCCAAGCTTAAGCATAAGTCTTTCCCCTTCTAAGTCAATGACTTGCTTTTCTAGGTCATCGACTTGTTTTCGCAAGTCAGTGACCTGAGATTTGAAATCAGTGCACGACTCACAAGCTGCTGACTTAGGAGAAGAAATCTTTTCAAGTTCAATAGCTTTGTTAGACCAAACTTTGTTATCATCAATCAAGTTGGTTATAGTGTCATCTTTATCTTCTAATTTTTCTGTTAACTCAATGACTTGAGTTCCCAACTTTTCAATAATAGAAACCATTTGGTCTCTAGTCTTTTTAGCAAGAAGAGAAGAAAGATCAGGTTCATTTACCCCTTGAGATGACTTGTCTTCAATGGCCATACAACAGTTTCCCTTTGTCGGTGACACTCCGTCATCATCATTAGACATATCCCAAGTCGCCATCATGTTGGTGGCAACTTATCCAACATTTTTCTTGGGACATTGTTTAGCGTTGTGTCCCTTTCCTTGACAGTGATAGCACACCTTTTCTTTCATATTTCTACCGGATTTAGAGGGTTTGGGAGAAGCCTTGTTACGAGTCAACAACCTCTTCATGGCGTTGGAGATGAGATCAACATCGTCATCAACCTCTTCTAAGTCTTGATCACCTTGAGCCAAGTCAAATGCCCTCTCAAATTTGAAAGCGATGCCCTGGATTTTATCAGTTTCAAGTCGTTCATCTCTCCTTTGTTGAATGCCTCCATACATGGTGAGTTGCCCAACAAGATCTTCCAAAGTCAGCGACTTGGTTTCCTTCTGAGTAAGAAGAGACGCAACAATGGTGTCCCAACTTTTGTTCAATCCCGAGATCAACTTGTTAGTTTGCTTCCACTGAGGAAGCTTCTCTCCCAAAAATTCCAGTTGGTTGACAAGAGTTTGGAACCTCGAGTGGTAGTCCCAGAGAGATTCACCTTTTCCTTGAAAAATATTCTCATACTCTCTTTGGAGACTTATGATCCTATATTTCTTTACATCCTCATTTCCTTGATAAAGCCTTTTTAGTGCATCCCAAATGTCCTTTGCAGTCTTGTATCCGATCATCTTTTTTAGGTCACCGTCCGTGAGAGCATGATGAAGGACCTTTTTTTCTCTAGCATTCTTTTCAAGCTTCTTGAAGTCAAAATCATCGTACTCAGCAATGGCTTTTTCCGTCTTTCCATCCTTTCCAAGAAAGGTTTCCGGACCTAATTCAATCACCTTTCACAACTGACCATCTAGAGAGCAGATGTGGGTCTTCATTTGTTCAACCCACCAATCGTAATCTCCATCTTTGACAATTGGAGGCTTCCAGAAAGAGTCACTAACAACAGTGTTGGTTGAAGACATTTTCCTGTAAGAGAAGTACTAAAACACAATCTAGAGCCTTAGCTCTGATACCAATTGTAGGATCGTTAGTACTTAAATGAGTCGGCGACTCCTGCGAAGTCGTCGAGTTTGAGTAACAGTCGAAGTCACCGACTTTGGTAAAGTCAGTGACCTTGAAATAAGCAGCGGAATAATTAATCAAACATGAAAGATATTACCAAACTGTAAATGACAACCGATGTATAGTGGAAACTCTTCGTAAACCAACTAGTTTACTTAGAGAAAAACCACTCCCTTCCAAGCTTCTCACTTGGTGGGATTTCAAGAGTCCTTAGTCTCGCTCTATTGATTTCTTGAGTGTTACAAAGCTCTCCCGTGTACAAGTTGAATCCCACAACCTTGAACCATGCTCTACCTTTGTACCTACACTCTCAACCTCACGCTATGCCTAAGAACACTCGAACTCACAACTTGCACGAATCTCACGCACAAGTCTTCTTCACTACTCGTACGAATCCCACCCACGAGTCTTCTTCAACCTAGAACTCTCTCTTTTTTTTTCCCAAGATATACAATTATGCACGAAATTCCTTGCTTCTAACCTAAAACAACTCAGTATTTAAGCTAGAATAAGGTGTGATTTTGTGTAATATTATTTCCTATTCGGTTAAGGAAATAACATCACACGCAATCTTACAAGATCTTTCCTAATATAACATGTACGCACATGTTTTGGCAGGATAATCGTACTAACACGTTACCTGCTTAGAATAGGGAAATCCTAACCAAGAAACAATAGTAACGCGTTATGAACTATAAGCAAGATGTAGGATCAAACAAGAGATGTAAAAAAATATAATGAGCAAAGTGATATTCGTAGATTATGATCTAGATTGTAACAAAACTGCTTCCCAACTACTCAAGAATGCCTGACTGGAAATGAAATGATTAAGAACAAGAGATAAGTTTTTTGTTATCGAGAAGGTTTTTGTAGCTCAATCTTGTGTCCCCTCTCCCCTTAACTTCGGCTTGGTTTTATATCCGTTTCCCCTCTTTTGACCGTTTATAGAGTGCTCAACAAATCCCGGAAATCTCGCCTCGATCGTTAATGTTTTCAGCCGTTTCCATTTGACCATGAATCCCGAAATTCTCGTCCCCTCTTTACTACTCCATCATCCTTCCTTCTCTAATGGTTCGTGTAGACTACCGGATTTGGGCCACTTGACTTTCTTCTTGGGCCGAATTACGGAGGGCCCAACAATACCCCCATCAAAAACCCGGGAAAACTCCCGCCTCCACTTTTCCTAGGTGTTTTGATTTTGTGCCTTGGAAGTTGTAGCAATTCAAATCACGTCCAATCAACCCTTATTTAAAGTGGTTATGATGACCCTCAAAGACCTCAACCGTGCTTCTCGGTGTCCAGGTACGTTCTTTCTTTCTTCTGTTTCTTCGTCTTCCACCTGCTCTTCTTCCCAATTATGGCTTCCTCGGAATCTCCTTCCCTCTAGTGTCGTGAACCCGCTTTTCCTCCTTCTCTAACCTCTTCCGGTTTCCTTACCCCCTACCACCAGAGAAACAACACTTCTGAAGACCCCCAAATCTTTGCTCTTTCTGCGGGTTTTCCGTCGCATGCAGAGGTGTTCTTGCCTCCCCCTGGTATTCACGCAGATTTTTATGCCGACGATTGGGTGTGCTTGTATGAGTACCCCTTTCGTATAGGCCATGGTTTTCCATTTTCTCCTTTGGTTATCGACTTCCTCTCTTCCCTCAAAGTTTCTCCGGGACAGTTACTTCCACAAGTTTGGAGACTTCTCCTTTCCGTTGACCAACTATGTTCTTCCCATGGCCTCCCTTTCAAAGCTGCTGACTTCTTCCTAAGTTATCGTCTCTCCAAAGGTGGTCCGGGTCGTATAACTCTTAAAACTTTTACCAATAAATCTGATTTAGTCTTCAATATATCCAAATCCGATCGGGGTTGGGCCGATAAATTTTTCTTTGTGAGGCTGTCTTCCTTAGGTATTGATACGTCTTTCATGAGAAGTCGTTGGCAATCAACAGGTAGTGCTTCGTCTTTCGAGTTTCCCAGCATCTTTTCAGATCTGACCTTTGAGCGTTTTCTGTTGAAGAACATCTTGCTACTCCTCATCCTCGCACGGTGTCGTACCAGGTCATCAATCACATCGAAGCTCTCTCGTTCGAAGAACGATCCTACCCTGATCTGGTAAAGGCGTGCTCTGTTGGATCCGAGGAGATCGAGATGTCAAGTAAGTCTCTTCCACTTCCTCTTGGTAAATCTTTCTTCTTTCTTCTAAAAATCTCGCCCACCTTTTTATGACGCCAGGTTCAAGGACAACCCGTTCTACCACTGCGCTGACTACTATGGAACGAGTTGAGGCTCGAAAGAAGAGAAAGGCTGAGTCGGCTTCTACGGCAGATACAGTGTTGACGGTTCCGAACCCAAAAAAGCCTCCTGAGGTTCGAGTTTCTTCCCCTAAGAAAAAAGCATGTTCAACCCTTTCCGATCTCCCAAAGACGATGATGTCTCTTGATATGGCTGCTGAAAAGTGCTTGAACTCCTTGACACCTCTCCATGTGGGAAGGTCTCGCGGTAAGGAAGATCGAACATCTTTCCCGGATTTTTTCGGCGAAATTCTAACGGCGCAGTGGCAGGTTTGCTTTCTTCGTCACCCCTTACTCTGCTTTTTTACTCGTTTTCTAATTTTTTCCTCCCTTTGCGCAGGGCTTGCAACTTTCTCTTTCTGTCTTTGAATCTTTCAAGGACCTCCCTGATGAATTGGCTCAGAGCAAGATCAATCTTCAACTTGAGAAGGATAGGTGCAGCATCTGAAGTCACGAGAAAATGGCTTTGGAAAAGAAGGTTCACGACCTGATAAACAATCTTGAGAGGGTTTCTAAGGAGTCCAGAGAGTGGGAAGAGAAGCTCATGGCGTCTTCCGCTAAAGAAGCTGCTTTGGCGAAAGAGATTGAAGATACTGCTGATTACTGGTCTTGCCGGGCTCGAGTGGAAATGATGGAGGAGTTTGCGGCAGGGAGGCACACTTCGTGAGATGCTACGAAGGAAAGGGAGCTGTTTGAAAGCTTGTTTTCTGACGAGGTAATAGCGGCTAAAAAGTCTTCGGTCATTGATGATATTGCCTCTGATGTCTCTTTATTTGGTGGTGTTTTTATATATGATTTCCTTTGTAAATATGTTTCTTTTTCCCCTTTTCTTGTGTGTTTTGTTCCTTTTTAGCTTAGTTCCCGTATTTCTATGAGATTCGGAGACAATGCGCGTTTTATGTGTTTTGTAGGTATTTTGGCATGGATCAAGGATCGTTTTGAAGGAGAATCGGAACATGGAGCAAGGCCCGAGCTTAAGAGAGAAAGAGAGGAGCAAGCCATGAAGAAGAACAAGAGAAAAGCCAACAAGAAGAAGGTGGAACGAGGTACGGATCGAGTTGGAACCAACGCTAGACCCGAGATGATTTTTCGACCTCAGACCGACTTGCCCAGTAAGTCGGGCCCGAGGTGCTCCGTGTCTGTCCGAGTCGGTCGCTGGCTGGATTGGGCTCCAAGGCACGAAATTGTAAAATACCACTTTTGCCCCTCATCTATAAAGACTCTCTTATCTTCTAATTGGAGGAGGTTCCCACACACTTAGCAAGGAACCAACCCTCAAAAACTCTCAAGAGGATACTTGGAGAGCAAGGAGGAAGGAGAGGAGAAGGAGAAGAGAGGGAATCGGCCTAGGAGAGGAGATTGCTAGGAGATTTGATAGGTTTGGTTGATAGATTAGCTTTGCCTTGTTTTGATTTTGTGGATTTGGAAACCTTGGATTGGAGTTTGTGGATTGCTTTTGATTTGTGAATGAAATTTGGCTTTGGTTTGAGATTGATGATGTTGATTGCTTTGCTTTGTGATTTGTTTGCTTTCTTTGTTTGCCATATGGAGTAGATCTCCTTGATCTTGGGTTATGGGGGAAAACTCTAGCTAGGTTGGGCTAGAAACCCCAATTCCATAAGCCTTGAGTGCTTGATCTAGGAACCCACTCTACATAGAGCTACAATTCCTTATGAAAGTAAGGAATCAAGGCTTGTGATTGGCAAAGTAACGAAAGTGAACATTTGTCCATCTCAAGACCTTGCTTCGAAGGGGATTTCCCCAATGATCGATGTGTAGAAGTGGTTGGAACGAAGGCGAAAGCATCTCGATCCTATTCCGATCATCACTTATTGCTTGAATTGGGGTGGCAAAGCCTTAATCTACTAGAGAAGGAACCCAAAAGCCCAAGATCTACTTTCAATCTTTGAGTTCGACAAACCCAGCTACATCGGGCCCGACTTGCTCTACGTCGGTCCCGACTTCCCTCTGGTCGCCAACATCGGGCCCGACGTGAAACTTTTGTCGGTCCCGACTGTTCTCTTTGTTTTCCTTTGTTTTAAGTTCTCCTTCCCAACTTTCTAGTGTTTAGGCACCTCAATCGAGTAGATTTCCCGAGCATTCGACACCCACCGCGTGCTACAACGGGGTCGGGTTATAAATTGTATCTCTAGACCCTCGCATTCGTGAGCGATCAAAAGATTGGCGCCGTTGCCGGGGAAGTCTAAGTGCATTGAGTGCCAATTTGGTGAGTTTCTTGTGTTTTGGTAGTGATTTGGGTGAGGGAATAGCCCGAACCCTTTGTTTGTTTTTGATTTGTTTTGGTTTGTGTCTTTGTTTCGTAGGTGTATGCGAGCTCGTTCCTCCCGAGGAACACTTGAGCTTGAGTTTGTGAGTGATCCGGAAAGTATTCTCAAAGAAGCCCGAAGAAGGAAAAGGATGGAGAATCAAGCTCTCCATGGTGATGAGGAGTTGGCTCGACTTAGGGCCGAAATGGCTAGATTGCAACTTGAGAAGGACAATCAAGAGGCGGTGGCAAGAAGAGAACGGGAGCAACGGATGAGGGCCGAGGCTCAACTCAACGCTCTACCCCGGAATGCACGCCAATACATGCATCCGGAGTTGAGGGTACCCGAACCGGTTATTGTGCTTCCCGAGGTTGCCAAGAATTTTGAGATCAAGACGCAATTCATCTCCCTCATCAAGCGTGATCAATTCGAGGGCCGTCCACATGAGTGTCCTATAGAGCACGTCAAACGCTTTGTGGACATGTGTGAGACGATCTCTACTGACGAGGAGACGTTGGAGTATGTGCTTCTAAAGGCGTTCAAGTGGTCACTTGGGGGCAAGGCCACACATTGGCTCGAGAGCCAAGCCCCTAGGTCAATCACAACTTGGAAGGCACTCTATGGTGCTTTCTTGATGAAGTTCTTCCCGCCCTCAAAGACAACCGAGCTAAGAAGGAAAATTGCAAGCTTTCAACAAGGTCCGAATGAGCCTCTCTTCGAAGCATGGGACCGTTTCAAGGAGATGTTGCGCCAATGTCCTACTCATGGCCAACAACCGTATGTGCTCCAAGACATCTTTTTCCAAGGCATCAATCCGGCAACGAAGGACAAGCTCAATCTACACACCGATTGTGGGTTCATAGACTTGACACCGGATCAAGCTTGGGAGCTACTTGACAAGCTATCCGATTATGAGGCCATGTATGGGGTGAGTCAATCTAGCAAAGAGGTGAAAGTTCAAGGTGAAGCTGCAAGGAAGTTATATGATCCAAAGGGAGAAGACATTGACAAGGATGTGAAGCTCCAATTCCTTGAAGGTGAAGTGAGCAAGCTTAAGAGGCAAGTCCACTACTACAAGCAAAATGCTAGAGCTTGTGAGGAGTGTGGATCCTTTGCACATGCTACACAAGTTTGTCCGAATCAGAGCCAAGTGCGCTTGGCCGAGCAAATTGAGAAGGCAAACTATGTTCGAGGAAATTTCGGTGGAAGAGGCAACTTCAACAATGGTGGTAATGGCCGGTGGAACAACGGTCAAGCTCAAGGCTACAACAACAACTTCAACCAAAACGAGCCAAGGGCGTCGCAACCACCACCATATAGGCCACCGGGATTCAATGAGCTACAATCAATTGCTCAAGAGATGAGGGATGGGTTCAAGGAGATGAGGACCCAATTCAATGAGTTTGGTGCATGGAGGAGGCAAGTCGACAATCAATTTGCCCAAATTGCAAGTCAAGCCCCGAGAAAGAATGGGAGACTTCTGGGCCGACCCGAGGAGAACCCCCGAGCTCAAAACAATCAAAATGAAGTCCGGGCAATTGGATTGAGAAGTGGCCGAAACCTACCCGAGCCACACATGCCTAAGAAGAATGAAGAGAGCCGGACCGACTTACCCAGCAAGTCGGGTCCGACGTTCCCTGAAGTCGACCCAGCACGAAGATCAACTCCTCTGCCCCGGACCGAGGTTGAGAGTGAGTCGGGCCCGACGTACCCAGATGTCGATCCGACTACTCTGCCTCAGCTCTACCCCAGGACCGTGATACACGACATCTGGCCCGACGTGGTGCCTAAGTCGGTCCAACCAGAAAATGTTGCAAGTGAAGTGGGGAAGTCCAAGGAGGTTGATCCAAGCAAGATTAAAGGTGCAACAACTCTTCCATATCCCTCAAAGAAGCCGAAAGATGTTGTTGAGAACAAGTTCAAGAGGTTTCTCAAACTCTTGCAAGGTTTGAACATCTCTATCCCGTTCACCGATGCATTGAGCGAGATGCCTTCCTATGCCAAGTTTTTAAAGGAGATTTTGAGCAAGAAGAGGTCGATTGTAGAAATGCAAGATGAGGTCAAGACCTTGGAGTTACCGCAAAAGCTAGGAGACCCCGGTCGGTTTGCTATCACTATTGGTGTGGGGTCTCAAAACTTCCAAGCCTTATGTGACCTTGGGGCAAGTGTTTCGGTGATGCCCGCTAGTATTTGGAGAAGGGAAAATTTAGGTGAAATTGAACCGGCCGATATGTCCCTAACTATGGCCGACGGTTCCATCATCAAGGCTAAGGGAATATTGGATGACGTGCCGGTGCGAGTTGGAATGTACTTTGTTCCCGATGATTTCGTGATCTTGGACATGCACGAGGACCCCTTGGTCCCAATAATCTTAGGAAGACCATTCTTAGCTACGGCGGGGGCAAGGTTTGATGTCAAAAACGGCAAAGTTTCCTTTGAGATTGGTGAAGAAAAGGTCGATTTTCACTTCAACAAGGCTTTGAATGAGCCGGACGCCTTGGCTATCCTCAAACTTGAAGAGAGTGCCAAGAGAAAAAGAGAAGAAGTGGAAGTTGCTAGAGAGGTCATTGTGTTGAGAAGTGATGAAGGGTTCAATAAACAAATACGAGCAAGGAGAAATGAAGAGTATCCTTACTTATATCCTTTTGATGTTGGTGATGCCCACAATTCTTTCCAAACTTTTGATTCCTACATTTGTTTAAGTGATTTGAAAGATGACTTAGGAGACTCCTACATTTGCCTTAGTGACTTGAAAGATGAATTGGTAGAATCTCCTAGGAATTCTTTGGATAACTTTGGTGTAGGAAAAGAGGAACATGATGGAGCAAGTAAGGAGGAGAAATCTCATTCGTTGGAGGAGTATGATGAGAGAGGCCCGAGATCGGAGAGCCATGCCTATATAGACCATCGTTGGTGGTTTTATGGGTATGAGGGCAATGGGAATGGGCACAACAATGGCGAGCAATTCACCGTGTTTCACCCGCCATGAGATTGAGGTTAGGAAGTCAAGCTAGTGACTCTAAACGAGCGCTTCTCGGGAGGCAACCCGAGATAGTAGCTTTCTTTTCGTAATTTTAGTTTGATTTTTCTTAGTTTAGCCTAGCTTTTCTCTAACCAATCTCTATCTAGTGTTTTGTGGATTTTTGGTGTTGTGTATTCTTCAAGGTTGTGTAGGATTTGAGGTGAAAAAAAAAATATAAATGGAAATATGGAGAAATAAGTTGCAAGAGGATGGAGTAAAATTGGTGACCCCCACATCGAACACCCCACATCGAGCCCAGGTAAGTCGGGCCCGACACAGGGACGTCGGTCCACGACGTCGGTCCGACCCGATCGGACTGGGTGGAATGCCATTTTTGCCCTTTGACCTAATTTGTCCCTTTCCCCCATTAAATGCCATCCCCCACCTACCTACCATCTTCATATTAACCACCATTCCCAAAATACATCCCATCTCCCTCACACTCTCAAAATCGCCCCCCCTCTCACCATACTCGATCCACACATCTCTCCCTTTCTTCATCTCGATCCAATCACGAAAAGGCCTCCCTAGCCCGATTCCAAAGAGAAATTTCGAGTTCAATCTCATTCTTCATCCCCCATCTCGATCTAGGTTGAGAAAGTTTGAGTTCTAAGTAGATTGTTTGTTTAAAAGTCCAATACTCTTCAAATCCGGTATGTGTTACTCGATCTCTACCTATTTCCTTGGAGATTTTGTGCTTTCATTGCATAGATTGAGTAATGCCATGTTTGATTGAGAGTTTGAGCTTGAGCATCAATGGTGGATTTGCATGATTTGTGAAATTGAGCTTCAAAGTTGTTTATGCATGCTTGGATCCATTTAGAACTTCGATTAGGGATGTTTGATGGTTGAATTTGAAATTTAAGTGCATGATAGAGTGATTTGGGTTGATTTGAGGTTAGAGTCGAAGCATGAACTAGGTCGAGATCGACGTGCCCAGGTTAGTCGGGCCCGAGTTGTGGATGTCGGTCCATCAAGTCGGACCGAGGTTGAGGATGTGTCGGGCCCGACATAGGTTGGAAGTCGATCCATGTTGCTTTTTCTCTCTTCTTGTGATATCATGTGGATTCATGTGTTTCATTGTTGGTTATAGCTTAATCATGATGTAGTATGATCATTTGCTTAGCCATTTTTAGAAGATATCCATGATCATTCATGTTGGATTGTGATGCATGTGTGTTTAGAGACTAAGTATGGGGTTCCCCTTGTGTTGATGTGTTGATGTGTGTTGATGAGTGCTTTTGTTGAGTTGTATGGAGTTTATCTTGGACCCTTTTGTTTGGTTGGATGTGTGTAGGTACCATGGAGACTAGAGCTTCATCATCTCATGCGGAAAGGCCGAAGAAGAAGTCCAAGAAGTCAAGAAAAGAGCCAAAGTTGGATGATGTTTACTTGGAGGATGATGAGCAAGTTGAGAGTTATGCAAGGTATATGGCGCTTAAGCATCACACAAGGTGGCTTGATTGGGAAACCGTGAAGAAGATGGACATGGATCAAGCTCTTCCAAGGTGCTACTCCCACATCGGTCTCAATGGGATGCTAAGGTGGGACAACACCCACTATCCCGCCCTCACCTCGGAATTCATGGCCACTTTTGAATGCACTTATGTTAATATGGAGGATGAGGAAGGGGCGATCACCTTCCAATTGGGCAATGAGGACCACAATCTCTCTCTTAGGGACTTGGCTACCTACTTCGGGTTTCCATGTCCAAAAGAAGAGACCGACGTCGACAACGAGAAAGTGAACCAAGTGTGGCGGCATGTGGCCGGGAAGAGCGAGATGAGAAAGGGCGCCACCACAACCGAGATTGCTAGCCCTCTTTTTCGGGTCATGGTGCGAGTTTTGGGATGTGCAATCTATGCTCGTCATGAGTTGAACAAGCCGATAAAGGAAGAGATTATGTTGCTACATGAGATGCTCTTCCACACCGAGAAGCCCATGAACCTTGCATGGGAGTGGGTCAAGATGGTGCGAGACTTCCAAAGCTCCTCTTGGATCTACTTCGGCGGGATGATAGCAAGGCTAGCCATGCGTCTAGGAGTCGACCTTAACAAGTATTCTCCGGCTCCGAATGGTGTTGAGTATATGAACATGAAGTATTTCAAGAAGGCCAACATCATCAAGGAGAAGCTTTACATGACTTCTTTGGCCCCTCACTCGAACTATGATGGTGTGTCCATCCGGTTGGTTCCCAACCTCTATGATCTTTCTCGGTATCACAATTGGTACCAAGTGTGGACCGGCAAGCCACACTCATTTGGTGACCCCGAAGGTGCAAGAGAGGGGCGGCAACAACAACCTCAACACATTCGGTTTTCCTCCCCTCCATCTTCACCGGATTTCGACCAAGATAACTTTGTGTTTGCACCTCGTGGGGAAGATATGGACGTCGATCAAGACCAAAATGAAGAAGATGAGCGCTTCCAAGGCTTGATGGCCAACCTCCGAGCCACGCACCAAGCTCCAACATTGGCGGACCGAGGTACACATGGCATCGGGCCCGACTTCCATCAAAGTCGGTCCGGTGCCTTCTATGGTGATGAGGTCCCGAGGCACTATGAGCATGGAGAGGGGAGTGGTGCAAGGCAAGAACAAGCTCAAGGTGGCGGTTATGAAGGCTACGCCCAATGGTATGGTCCGGGAATGGTGTTTCCCGAGCGACAACAAACGGTGGACATGTCCTTTTTGGCCAACCAAATGGCCCATCTTCAACTTCAACAAGAGAATGTTCTTCAAGAGGTCCATCAAGTGAATCTTCAACAACAATCCATGTACCAACAACAACAACAATTGCTTCAACAACAAGGTGCTTTCCAAGCTAGCCAAGAAGAGATGAACCGAACCCTCGGCTACACTAGGCGAGAGGTGGAGGAGCTTAGAGAGGTGGAGGACCAAAGGTGGCGGGTCATAGATAGCTTCAACACATGGATGAGCGGGAACTTCCCTTCCCGTGAGGACCAATGGACGCGCCCGGATCCTCAACTCCAACCACCACCACAAGACTTCTACCAAGAGCAAGTGTACGAGAGGGAGCGGCAAGCGAGACTCCAAAGAGGACGTAGGCATGACAACCCCTTCGAGTGATTCTAGACATGCCATTGAAGAATAAAGAAATTGTGAGCTCTTTGCACTCTTCTCTCTTGCTTTTAAGTTTTGGTTTCCTTGATTGATGGGGACATCAAAATTTTAAGTATAGGGTGGGGGGTAAGTGTGCTCATTGATTTCACTTGCTTGTGTGTGTTTGTTATTTTGAGGATATTTGGTTTTTGGTTTCTAGTTTGTGTTTGGGATGTTTGTTTCTTGGTTTGTGGTTTGTGGTTTGTGGAATGACATGGATGATTGATTTGGTTTTGAATGGATGAGTCTTTGTTTTTGGTTTTGTATAGAGAAATTTTTGCAAAAAAAAAATCCATAAAAATTTGAAAAATTGTGTTGAAAACAACAAAAAGATTTTGTGTTTTGTAGTTTTTGGACTAGAAATTCCCATCTTAGATGTCCAAATGTAAGCTAATGATGATGTGAGCATGTAAATTCCTTTGCATATTTTTGGATGGTTTGGCCTCTAAAAGGATGTTGCTTTTGATGTGATCATGATATCTTGCTTGTTTTATTGAACATGTGAGTTCTAGGATGAGTTCTTATGCAACTAAGTATGAGTGACCCTTGTGAGATTGATTTTTGGCCATTTTAGGGATGCTTGTTCATATTTGCATATCCCTCATGTTTCTTGTGTGATTAGCTCATGCATGCTTAGTAAAACATGCTATTGTGGTGTTTATCTATTTTCCAAGACCGTCATGAGATTTGTCCTAGCATTGTCACATTGATTTTGAACTTTGTTCTTTTAGTCACATAAATGTTCCATATCCTACCATGAAGTGAATCCTTTGTTTGTAGCCCCGTTTTAGCCTAGGCCTTTGTTTGAAACTCCTCAAAAATATTATTCCTAGCCTTATATGACTTGACCCTTATGGGATTGGACTTTAGAAGAGAGATTTAGATTGTATTTGAAGAGTTGAGATTCTCGTTGGTTTAAGTGCAAAGAATGGTGTTATGAATCATGTGGGTAGTGCATCTTTGTTGTGCAAAAAGAAAATGAAGAAGAAAGAAAGAAAGAAAGAAAATGTTGGAAATGTAAAGTGGAATGAAGGTAAAGGGCTTAAGTGAAGAAAAAGGGTCCGACCGAGTTACACACCACATCGGGCCCGATGTCATAAGAAAGTCGGTCCAGTGTAGAAAGTGTGGAAAATCCAACAAAAAGCCTAAGAGCAAAGATGAAGTGGAATGTTAAGTGAAATTTTGGGTTGAGAGGAAAAATGTTAAGTCTTTTGGATGAGTGTGAAATTGATTGTGGAATTTTGGTGAAGTTGGTGAGAGTTTAGGTTGTTCAATCCCCATTGTAAGCACCACAAGACCAAATAATTCCCACCTTGAGAAATACCAAAAGCCCCATTACAACCCGACCGAATGGAACCTATTTGAGGACCTCGATTGAGCCAAGTTCGAATTCTTTGTGTACTTTGTATTAGGCATCTCTAGATGGAGGATTTGGTGATATTAGCTTCAATAGTACAGTCCTTAGTTGCATGATTTTTGAGCTTAAGTGTTCATTGCTATACCCATACACACGATGAGTGATACACATTCACATATCCCTAAAGTGAGGCTTAGTTGCATTGACTCTATTCCTTGGAACACTTAATCATGTGTAATGATGTAATCTTGCTTGAATATCAATCACTTGTGCTTAAATGTGTTTTCATACGAGGCTTTACTTGAAGATTATGTTTCGATCTTGCTTACATTGTCATTGCTTGAGGACAAGCAAGTTTAAGTATGGGGTATTTTGATGTCTCTTTATTTGGTGGTGTTTTTATATATGATTTCCTTTGTAAATATGTTTCTTTTTCCCCTTTTCTTGTGTGTTTTGTTCCTTTTTAGCTTAGTTCCCGTATTTCTATGAGATTCGGAGACTATGCGCGTTTTATGTGTTTTGTAGGTGTTTTGGCATGGATCAAGGATCGTTTTGAAGGAGAATCGGAACATGGAGCAAGGCCCGAGCTTAAGAGGGAAAGAGAGGAGCAAGCCATGAAGAAGAACAAGAGAAAAGCCAACAAGAAGAAGGTGGAATGAGGTACGGATCGAGTTGGAACCAACGCCGGACCCGAGATGATTTTTCGACCTCGGACCGACTTGCCGAGTAAGTCGGGCCCGAGGTGCTCCGTGTCGGTCCGAGTCGGTCGCTGGCTGGATTGGGCTCCAAGGCACGAAATTGTAAACTACCACTTTTGCCCCTCATCTATAAAGGCTCTCTTATCTTCTAATTGGAGGAGGTTCCCACACACTTAGCAAGGAACCAACCCTCAAAAACTCTCAAGAGGATACTTGGAGAGCAAGGAGGAAGGAGAGGAGAAGGAGAAGAGAGGGAATCGGCCTAGGAGAGGAGATTGCTAGGAGATTTGATAGGTTTGGTTGATAGATTAGCTTTGCCTTGTTTTGATTTTGTGGATTTGGAAACCTTGGATTGGAGTTTGTGGATTGCTTTTGATTTGTGAATGAAATTTGGCTTTGGTTTGTGATTGATGATGTTGATTGCTTTGCTTTGTGATTTGTTTGCTTTCTTTGTTTGCCATATGGAGTAGATCTTCTTGATCTTGGGTTATGGGGGAAAACTCTAGCTAGGTTGGGCTAGAAACCCCAATTCCATAAGCCTTGAGTGCTTGATCTAGGAACCCACTCTATATAGAGCTACAATTCCTTATGAAAGTAAGGAATCAAGGCTTGTGATTGGCAAAGTAACGAAAGTGAACATTTGTCCATCTCAAGACCTTGCTTCGAAGGGGATTTCCCCAATGATCGATGTGTGGAAGTGGTTGGAACGAGGGCGAAAGCATCTCGATCCTATTCCGATCATCACTTATTGCTTGAATTGAGGTGGAAAAGCCTTAATCTACTAGAGAAGGAACCCAAAAGCCCAAGATCTACTTTCAATCTTTGAGTTCGACAAAACCCAGCTACATCGGGCCCGACTTGCTCTACGTCGGTCCCGACTTCCCTCTTGTCGCCAACATCGGGCCCGACGTGACACTTGTGTCGGTCCTGACTGTTCCCTTTGTTTTCCTTTGTTTTAAGTTCTCCTTTCCAGCTTTCTAGTGTTTAGGCACCTCAATCGAGTAGATTTCTCGAGCGTTCGACACCCACCACGTGCTACAACGGGTCGGGTTATAAATTGTATCTCTAGACCCTCGCATTCGTTAGCGATCAGCCTCTGTTGCCAAAGTGGTTGCCCAGGTGGAAAGAGACAACCAGCCCAAAGAATGATCTCCTCTTTTTCCTTGTTTCTTTTCTGGTGAATTTCGGACAATGTTTTACCCCTAACGTGCTGGGGTTGTTCATTTTTAAAAACTCTCGTCTTGTATGGCCGATTCGTTTTAGGGCCCCTTTTGTGGACAAGTTTTATGCCCCGCGTTAGTTTATGGGGTTTTGTTTTGATAATTTGTTGTCATTGCCTTGGATTTGTGTTTGGTCTTTTTTGCAGGTAAGCAGGTTGCGTCGCGGAAGAAAAGATCAACACGTTCGTAGTGAAGTCGGCTTTGTTTGTTACATGTATTCGTAACTTTCGTGATAGATTTGTTAGTATAGCGCTTTTTATGTTAGATGCGTAGAGAGAGAATGTTGTATGTGTCTGAAATGTAAATTCTTCTTGTAACAACTTCATGATTCGTATTACAAATAAAAACTCCATTTGCTCTTGAATACTCGTTACTTGTTCTCGTCTCTTGCATCTTTTGACTAGTCGTAGTGTGCACAGCGTTGCCTGATCATAAGGCGAGGGCCCATGTTTTGGCCTGTAACGTCACAAGGCGTCCCTTGTTAGTTTTTTCTGATGTTGTTGATATCATTGTTCTTGTACGTGTATGAAAATATACTAATCGTAAAGGAAAATTTTAATGCGAATTACCTTGTTGGAACCCGTTGTGTTTCAAAAGTGATACAACTTTAGGTTCATTGCATTCCAGCTTCTGGGGACCGCTTTTCCTTCTTGCGTCATTAACTCATAGGCTCCTTGTCCTATTATTTTTGTAATTTGGTATGGTCCTTCCCAATTTGCTCCTAATTTTCCAACATTTAACTCTTGCGTATTCTAGAAGACTCTTCTCAGCACCCAGTCTCCCACTTGGAACACCTTAATGTTAACGCGTTTGTTATAACTTCGAGCTACTCCTTGCTTGTATGACGCCATTCGAATTGAAGCCTGATCTCGTAACTCGTCGACCGTATCCAAATGATGTAACAGGTTGGACAGGTTTGACTCCTCAGTGGTAAGTCCGTACCGGACTGTACGCAAAGTTACTTCTACTGGTAGCACGGCTTCACAACCATAGACCAAGGAAAAAGGTGTATGACCCGTTGCTGTCTTGGGTTGTTCCATCTGACCATAAGATAAGGGGTAATTCATCTGCCCATTTCCCCTTTGCTTCTTTGAGCCGCTTCTTCAAGTTGTTAATAATCACCTTATTACTTGCTTCTGCTTGCCCATTGGCCTGTGGGTAACGAGGCGTCGACATCACTAACTGTATGTTGTACTGATGGCAAAATGACCTCGTCTTGTCATTGATGAATTGGGACCCGTTGTCGCAGATTATGATGGATGGTATTCCAAACCTGCTCAAGATATTTCTCTTTATGAAGGAAATAACTTGGGTGTCTTTAACTTCTTTAAAGGCTTCAGCTTCAATCCACTTGGAGAAGTAGTCGGTCATCGCCAGAATGTAAACTCGTTGCCCCAAGGCTGGAGGTAATTTTCCCACAATATCCATCCCCCATTTCATAAATGGCCAAGGAGATGTTATGGGGTGTAACAACTATGATGGTTGATGTGGTATAGGTCCATGACGCTGGCACGCGTCACATTTGCAAGCAAATTCCACTACGTCTTTGTTCATGGTTGGCCAATAGTAACCCATCCTGCTTGCCTTCTTTGCCAAGTTGCGACCCCCCGTGTGGTTTCCGCATTCCCCATCATGTATATCTCGTAATACCTTCTGTACTTCTTCCTCCTTTATGCATCGCGCGTGTAACCCTGACGACATCCACTTAAATAAAATGTTATCCTTAACCGCAAAAGTAGAAGCTTTTACCTTAAGTCGTTGAGCTTCTTCCTTGTCTTCTGGTAACACTCCGTCTTGTAACCACTTTAAGTAAGGGGTTATCCACGATCTGTCTTCATCGGAGTTTCGAACTTCTAGTATGTCTGCTTCTTTAGTTATGGATGGCGCATCAAGGTATACGAAAGGTATCTTGTCGTACTCCCTAGAATAAATAATAATCACAACGAGAAAAATTTCATTCTAAAGCGTCTGCTTGTGTGTTGGCATCTCTTGGAACCTGCCTTATCTCGAACAGTTTAAAGTGCCTTATGACTTCTTGAACTTTTTCTAAGTATGCCTTCATCTTCGAGTCCCTGGCAACATATGAATTTGTAACTTGATTTACAATAAGCAACGAATCACAGATTACCTCCATCTCTTGTACGTTCAGATCTTTGGCGATAAGCAGCCCTGCGATAAGCGCTTCGTATTCTGCTTCGTTATTAGTAGCCTTAAACGTGCATCGAACAGCTTGGGCTATCCTATCCCCCTGTGGTGACTTCAGGACTACCCCCAATCCTACACCCATCTGGTTTGACGCTCCATCCGTATGCATCAGCCACTTACCATTTCCTGTTATTTGCAGCACGTCTTGGTCTTCGCTTTCTGAAGTGGTAGGAGTGAAGTCGACCACAAAATCTGCCAACACTTGAGATTTCATTGCCGTTCGGGGTTCGTATGTGATGTCATAACCATTTAAGTGAATTAACCACCTTCTTAGCCGACCTGACAACTCTGGTTTTGACATGATGCTCTTCATCGGATAATTAGTTCTCACAATTATAGAATGACTTTCAAAATAAGGACGTAACTTTATAGAAGCCATTACCAAAGATAACACTATTTTTTCTATGGGGGAATACCTCGAATCTGCATCCAACAAGGTTTTACTTACGTAATAGATAGGCAACTGGTCTCCATTCTCCTCTCTGATCAAGACTGCACTTACTGCCACTTCGGTCACAGCTAGGTACACATACAAGTTTTCTCCTGGCTTCGGCTTGGATAACACCTTCGGATTTGATAGATACTTTTTCAATTCCTCGAAGGCTTTTTCGTGTGCATCTGTCCATTCGAATGACTTGTTTTTCTTCATGATGTCGTAAAACAGTTTGTTTTTGTCCGAGGATCTTGATATGAATCGGTTTAACGCAGCCACTCGCCGTGTTAGCCTCTGTACGTCTTTGACACACTTTGGGGATTGCAGCTCCATTATGGCTTTGACCTGCTCAGGACTCGCCTCGATCCCCCTCTGCGTTACTATGTCTCCGAGGAATTTTCCTAACGTTACTCCAAAAGAGCACTTGGTGGGGTTTAACTTCATTTGGTAGCGCCGCAGAATCTCGAACGCGTCTCTTAAGTGGTTGACATGGTCCTCCGCCTTTAATGATTTGACCAACATGTCATCTATATACACTTCCATTGTATAACCCAGCTTATCCTAAAACATCTTATTAACCAATCTCTGATAGGTAGCACCTGCATTTCTTAATCCGAAGGGCATAACTTTATAACAATAAGTTCCCTGATTGGTTACGAATGCGGTTTTTTCTTGATCGTCTGGATGCATCATTATCTGATGGTACCCACTAAAAGCATCCATGAAGGTCAAAAGTTCATGCCCCGCCGTCGCGTCCACCATTGCATCTATGTGAGGCAAGGGGAACGAATCTTTGGGGCATGCTTTGTTTAGATCGGTAAAATCTACGCAAACGCGCCACTTTCCGTTTTTCTTTTTAACCACAACCACATTCGCAAGCCAATCAGGGTATTGTACTTCTCTAATTTTTCCAGACTCAAGTAAGGATTTTACCTCATCATTGATTACCTGATTTTGCTCGGGAGCAAACTTGCGCCTTTTCTGCTTCATTGGGGGCACCTTCTTGTTGACATTCAAGGCATGGGTAATCACACTAGGATCAATGCCTATCATATCCTCATTCGACCAAGCAAAACAATCTTGTAGGACCGTATAAATTCTACTATCTGCTCGCGTAGAGTTGGTTCCAGATATGCTCCTATTTTAATTTTCTTGGATGGCTCCAACGGATCAAGGGCTACTTCTTGAAGCTCAGGTGTCTCCGGCTTTGCGTAACAAGTAGTCATTCTACAGTCCTTTAATTGCTAATCCAACATCTTCTTCTTCGTTTCAGGCCGTGGGTTCTTCAAGGTTGTTGTCTTCATTGTTACGGAATAACACTCCCGTGCCAACTTCTGTTCTCCCTTAATCTCTTGAATTCCCCAAGGTGTTGGGAACTTCACACATTGGTGATAGGTGGATGGAATCGCCTTCATCCCGTGTATCCATGGCCTGCCTAAAATGACATTAAAAGGTGACGGGCAGTCGAGTACTTGGAATTTTACCTGGTAGTTAACTCCTCCCGTAATGGTAGGTAGTGATATCTCCCCGATCATGTTGCGCGATTCTCCGCTGAAGCCTACCAAAGTTGTTGACTTCTTGGTGATGTCGTCCACTCCAAAACCTAAACTGTATAAGGCGTCCAACATAAGTAAGTTAGTAGAGCTTCCATTATCAACTAAGATCCTTTTAACAAGAAAATTAGCTATGGTCATAGAGATTATCAAACAGTCGTGATGAACTTCCTCTTCTTCGACATCGTCGAAGGTGATCGGCATCATGGTGAGAGTTGATCGCGATGGTGTTTTTGGGCATTCTCTCCTGGCGTCCCTCGCAATTCGCTTGGTTGTGGAGTAAGTTATACCACAGATCTCCGACCCCCCTGTAATGACATTAATTACTCCGGCGTGCTTCGGCGGGGATGGCGGAGTGGCTTTTTCCCTGTTACGGTCCAACTGCTCCTTTGCTTTTTCCGATATTAATTCTTTGATATGTCCCCTTCGTAGTAGCTCGCTTACTTCTTTCCGTAAAGCGATACACTCGTCAGTCCGGTGGCCATGGTCAAAATGGAAATCACACCATCTGGTCTTGTCTTTATGCTGTGCCGGCACGTTACTCTTTTGGGGCCATTTTACAGTGTCCCCCATGGTGTTGAGAGTTCGGACAACTTCAGTCGCATCTACGCGAAAATTGTAGTGAGAGTTTTGGAGGAAGACGAGGATTCTCGTATCTATCACTTTGTCCAAACGTGGTAGCGTTAACGGTGGTTTTAGCATGAGATGCCGTGGGATATGGAGCGTATCTCGCATCCCGCCGTCCTTGTCTCCGATCGGGTCGATGTGGGCTTGCTATTTTCTCGGCAAAGAGGTCATCTTCCTCTAATCGGACATGGGCTAAAGCTTTTACCTGTACCTCATCAAAATTGGAACAAGGGTATTTAGTTAGTTCACGGTATAATTCGGGATTGCATATCGATATACCCTTTCTGAATGCTTCCACAGCCGTGGCGGCATCACATCCTTCGATGGTCACCATTTCTTCATTGTAGCGACTGAGGAAAGCTTTCAAAGATTCTCCCGATCTTTGTACCAAGCGGTACAGATCACTTGATCGTTTTTTGGCATGTCGACTGCTTGCAAACCTAATCTTGAATTTGTCAATTAACTCGGCAAAAGATGAGATACTTCCAAGAGGTAAGTGTGAATGCCAATTGAGAGCGGGTCCAGACAACGTGTTCCCGAACCAACGGCAAATGACAATTTCTTTCATATCAAAAGGAACTGTGCTAATAACCATAGCCTGTTTGAATGCGGCTATGGCACGTCGGGGACCCCTTCGTACTTAGGCACGTCGGGGACATGATATTTCCGGGAGATATCTACCCTCGCGATGGCAGGTATGAAGGGGGAATCGGTGTACCCGTCCCTCCTCTCCATCGCGATGGGTTGAGGCGCTCCGGGGACCTGAATGATCCGGTCCTCTAGGGCTCGAAGGCGTTCCCGTAATTGGGAAACCTCGGTATCTTCCTGTATTTCCCTTAAAGAATTACCGTTTACCTGATACCCGGTTATGGGTCTAGCAGCATCGGGTGTTACAAGATTTGGATCGTCCATGTCCAAGCGCCTTGCAATTCCTTCTACCACATCGGTTCCGCGAGGGCGGGTTGGAGCCGATTGCGCCTGCGACCGAAGCAAGTTGCGTTCATTGGTTAAAGTCTCAATTTGTTTTTCGTATACCTCGGTGAATCTGGCGTTAGCTTCTTTTTGTTCCTCCAGATCCTTTCGGAGGGCGATCATTGATGATCGAAGCTCCGTGATGATGTCAGCGTCGCCTCCTTCCACTTCTCGTCCTTCGGAAGTAGCAGGATTGCCATTGGTGTCACCAGATCCATGTTCGATTCTATCGTCATTCCTTGTTCCACCTATGTTTCATGTTCAAGCTACGTTTCCGTCACCTTGGTTGTTTGTTTCTTCATTGGCCTCGTGATGATCCAGGTCCCCTACGTGGCTGTACGTAGTTTGGATTCCCTCCATGTGACGGATCTTGCTGTTGTTTTAGCGAAACTCCTTTTTGGCTAGGCCCCACGGTGGGCGCCAATTGTTTTGGCAGGATAATTGTACTAACACGTTACCTGCTTAGAATAGGGAAATCCTAACCAAGAAACAATAGTAACGCGTTATGAACTATAAGCAAGATGTAGGATCAAACAAGAGATGTAAAAACAGATAATGAGCAAAGTGATATTCGTAGATTATGATCTAGATTGTAACAAAACTGCTTCCCAACTACTCAAGAATGCCTGACTGGAAACGAAATGATTAAGAACAAGAGATAAGTTTTTTGTTATCGAGAAGGTTTTTGTAGCTCAATCTTGTGTCCCCTCTCCCCTTCACTTCGGCTTGGTTTTATATCTGTTTCCCCTCTTTTGACCGTTTACAGAGTGCTCAACAAATCCCGGAAATCTCGCCTCGATCGTTAATGTTTTCAGCCGTTGCCATTTGACCATGAATCCCGAATTCGTCCCCTCTTTACTACTCCATCATCCTTCCCTCTCTAATGGTTCGTGTAGACTACCGGATTTGGGCCACTTGACTTTCTTCTTGGGCCGAATTACGGAGGGCCCAACAGCACATATAAAATATCTCAATGGAATCATATCATCTTCTTTTGATTTTAGCACTCTTCTATGATGATATTCTCCATAAATAAACACCCCATCTGTCCTACAAACAATCGCACACGATCTGTGCGTTCCTTCCATAAATACTTTTCTTGCCAGCTGGTCATGGTCAGTGACTTTGCCAAGCCTTTGCCAAGTCGCCGACTTGGCTTGCAAACTCGAAGTCAATGACTTCCTTAGAACCATCAAAAAACAACTTTTCAACAATAGTTTCTTGCAAGTTATCCTTTGTCAGTGACTTCTTCATAAGAACTTGATGTCGCTGACACTCCATGCAACTTCTGTGTCACTGACCTTTGGAACCATCAAAACTCTATCTTCTAACACTATGCAAGAAGAACTTCATCAATTTGAGAGAAACAAGGTTTGGCACCTAGTTCCACGACCCAAAGATAGAACTCTGATTGGAACACGTTGGGTATTAAGAAATAAGCTTGATTCTTCTGGAAACGTTGTGGGAAACAAAGCAAGACTTGTGGTGAAGGGATATAACCAAACGGAAGGGATAGATTATGATGAAACTTTCGCTCCTGTAGCACGTCTTGAGGCAATTCGTCTCTTGATAGCTTATTCAGCTCATCATGGTTTCAAACTTCAACAAATGGATGTTAAAACAGGATTTCTGAATGGATTTCTTAAGGAAGAAGTGTTCGTAGAGCAAACCCCAGGCTTCAAAGGCGTCACTCAACCAGATCATGTTTTTAAACTCGACAAAGCTCTTTATGGCTTGAAGCAAGCACCTCGAGCTTGGTATGTGATATGCTCTCTTTAGTATAGGTTAACTCTTGTATTTTGGGTATGATTTGAGTGTGTTTAGGTTAGTTTTGATCATAATTGTCATATGAGGACCGAAGACACGATTTGAAGAATTGCAAGAGTTTTGAAGACAAGTGTTGATTTAGAGTTGTTTTGACACCATTTTCTTGTGACGCATCGTTCGGGAGATACGGTGATCGGATGAAGCTGAATTTGGTATCATTGGAAAGCTAACTCGAAGAGCTACAATTCATGTTTGTACGGTGAGTTCAAATTTCAACTCTAAGTGGGTCAAAACCACCTCCGAAGTTGACACAGTAAGCTGTCAAATGATCCGCGGACGCGGCAGAGAACCACGCTCGCAGTTTGCCGAGGATCTGGAGAAGATTGAACCGCGCCCGCGGTTTGGATCCGCGCTCGCGGTTGGCGGTATTTCCAGCGCCGACTCCAGATTTTATTCTATCCTTATCTATTATTATATCTTTTATGTTTCGGTTGTTATTTCGACTATTTAAGCTTAGTTTCGTTTTCAGTTTAGGAGTTAGACATTCTAGCACACTTTTAGAGATTATTCCAGTTTTTAGTTTTATTATGGAGAACTAATTTCCTTTGGAGTTTGTTTGATCAAGGAAGCCTTTTTATGTATTTTGTGAGATTCCGGTAACTTTTCTATCCCTTGGTTAATATCAAAACTCTTGTTTTTATTTATATGATTATCAATTGATTTCTCTTGGCGCACGACTTGTTGAATTTGATTGATATTCTAATGTTTGGATTGGTTTGATTGTTGTCTGTGTAATCTTATTTACCCTTGAAACAACTCTTTTGTAGGACCGTGGACTAGAATTGAGAAGAGTATTTGATAGTTAGTTTATCCATGAGACTCGTAGCTTGATTGCATGAATTGATTTCCTTTTATCCTTAATATTTTGCATGATTTAAATTAACCGTTCTTGTTCATATCATAATTTCGCTTGGACCGTGGACAAGCGGAAATCTTTTATAAGGGTTGGAATTAACCTGGGAATTAATAGAAAGGTGGATGAATTGATGATCGAATGATTAAAAAGGTGGAATTGGTTGAATAAACTCTGCTTTCTTTCAATTGATTTAATCCCTAATAATATTTGCTTGTTTATTTGCTTGCTTAAACTTTCAAAAAACCATGTCCTGTTAACTGCTGATTGATTAGAATCCCGATTCTCTTGGGTACGATCCCTTACTTGCATGCTATACTAGTTTATAGTTTAGGGTAATTTATTTTTGATCTTAGCACGACGACTTTAGCTGAGTCAGTATGATAGACTTTCTCAGTTCTTGCTCCAACATGGATATGTCGAGGAAAGGTGGATAAGACACTCTTTCTTCTCAAAGAAGGAAAGCACACTCTGGTTGTGCAAGTCTACGTGGACGACATCATCTTTGGCTCTACTGATGAAAAACTTGTGAAGAGGTTCGCTAAACTCATGACCATCGAGTTTCAAATGAGTATGGTTGGTGAACTTAAGTTTTTCCTAGGACTTCAGGTTACTCAAGATATTGAAGGAACAAGAGTGTATCAACAAAAGTATCTCAGAGAGTGTGTCAAGAAATTTTGTTTGGACAACTCAAAATCCTTTGACACACCTATCTCTCCCATCACTTCTCTAGGAAAAGATGAAAATGAGAAGAAGGTTGACCAGACTCTATATCGAGGTATCATAGGTTCCTTACTCTACCTCACATCAAGCACACCAGACATCATGTTCAGCGTATGCTTATGTGCCAGATTTCAGTCTGATCCAAGAGAATCACATCTCAAGGCTGTCAAGAAGATTCTGAGGTATCTCAAAGGGTCCGATGACTTATGCTTATGGTACCCAACCTCATGTGACTTTGGTCTAGTTGGGTACACGGATACTGATTTTGTTGGGAACAAAGTTGTTCGTAAGAGTACTTCAGGGATGACTCAATTTCTTGGACCATGTCTTGTGTCATGGGGGTCCAAGAAGCAAAATTCAGTTGCTCTCTCTACTGCAGAAGCAGAGTACATCGTTGTTGCCGCGTGCTGCACCCAACTTCTTTGGCTTAAGCAACAACTTCATGACTTTGGCTTAAAGTATGATGGCATACCTATTCTTTGTGACAACACAAGTGCCATCAACATCTCAAAGAACCTGGTAAAACACTCACGAACCAAGCACATAGAGATTCGACATCACTTTTTTCGTGACTGTGTCGAGAAAGGGTTGGTGACCATGGATTTTTGCCGAACAGGTGAACAACGTGCTGAACTATTCACTAAAGCTCTTAATCGTGAACCCTTCGTACAGTTCCGCATGGAGCTAGGTATGATTTCCCTATACTAATTTATTTCCCATCAACTTTTCCTTAATGATTGGCTAGATTAGATGATCTATTTATGATTCAAAAGTTTTATGATCTTGAGGTGTTAAATTTGAATATTTCCATGTTACATACTTATGAACCATGCACATCATTATGTCTTCATTCTTTGCTTCTTGAGTTATGCATCAATTACATGTTGAAACCTTTCTTTGAGCCCAAAAGAGTCCAAACCTGATGTTTCTAACCCTCATTACAAGCTCAAATGACGGTTGACTCTATAGCCTACCCTAGCCTATCATGTTAGAGAGTCTCTATGAGCCTATTTTTGTATGTTTTGACATAAACGGAGACTTATCTACTTGATTGACAAATCCACATAAATTATTTCCCCTGGTTCTCTTTGGCACCACTGTACAAAACCCCAAAGAACCAGGCGTATTCTCTTTTCAATGGATGTTGGCAACTTAAGTGAGGTTAGTGATTGTGCACTATATGAGGAATGTCAGTTGTCTGGAAAATTTGCTGGTTGAGTGGTTGACTTAGAACAGGTTGAGAACGTCAATTTCAAAGTAAGACAAGAATCACCTTTCTCCAAAGGTATCTTTTCAAATATTTGAAGATCTTTTGCAAAAGGAAATTTGCCCTTTAAGTTGCATTGAATAAAAGATCTTGGGAAGATCTAGTTTCCATCACATCAACTCAGTCCAAGCTTAAATACGGAGATATTTTGCACGATAAAGGTACGCTCTCTCTCTTGCAATTATTCTCGATCTCTTGCTCTTCTTCATCTCTCTGAACCTTTCTACCAAAAAGCTTCAACCTTTCTTCAATGGTGTCACACCAAAACCCTAACCCCTCATCCCCCATTCGTGGTACTGAATCCCCACGGACCCTAGCCCTAAAACTTAGAAAAGTCGTGGATCCCCAAACCCTGGCTCTGCTCTTAGCAGCCATTCAAACCGCCAACAAACCCGCTACACCATTGATGCTTGAAGGTCCCGAATCCACACAAACTCAAGAACTCGGTCCATCATCTCCAAATCCAATTGAATCCCTCCCAATTTCTCAAGAAATCTCTCCTACTCAAACCTCACCAGAAACCCTCGCCCTATCCCCACAAATTTCTTTACCCAATTCTCCAAAACCCATAGAGAATGAGCAAGAGAGAACTGAGACTGTGCTCGGAGTTGAGAGTTCCAATTCTCAACACATGCAAGGGGATTTTGTCTCCGTTCAAGAGGTTGTGAAATCCATTGAGGCAATGGAGTCTCAGTAAAAAGGAACAGAACCAGTCGTTGCGGAAGAGACGACTACTGTACTCTTGGCGGGAATGGAAACTCAGGTTGACGACTCTGCACAAGTGATTGACCCAAGCAAAGTGATTAAACTAGTCGACAAACAAGATTCATCTCTCCAGCCTTTTAACTTTGAAGGTCAAGATGATTCTGAACAAGTTACTCCTAGTGATCCCAAGCTCTCTCTATTCAAATCTGTTGCATCTTCTTCTAAGGCAAAATCAAAAGAAGAAATTGCTAGGTAACTGTTTGAGTCTGAAAAGTCCGATGAGGATGATGTGGTGATAACTAAGGAATCTAGAAAACCTAAGACTAGGGAGTCTAGTGCTAAAGTTACTAGAAAGAGAGGAAGAGAGGTATCTCCGACGCCAGTTGGATCTGAAGGTGGAGACTCTGTTATCTCCAAGACAACTGTTAAGTCGAAAAAAAGTAAGAAGATGCCCACTCGGTCAAGTGGACGACTCGCTGCAGGTGGAAAACCTAAAAAGGGCAGTAGAGAAATCAAAGGCGAAGGAAGTAACATGGATGGACGTGATTTTGTCAAGGAACTCATGATGGACGATGAGTTCATCGATTCCACTGGTTTACAAACTATTTCTGAGTTATTATCTGCTCAAGGTTGGACTCATCTGTTTCATGAGGAGGAAAGCTTTAACCTTGGGTTAGTTAGAGAATTCTACAAGTCGTTGATTGTAGAGAACAGGGAAAATACGACCATGGGTCATTATGAGCTTAATGGAGAAAAGTTTACACTGTGGAGCATGGAGTTAGCCACTCTTCTGAAAGTGCTGCACAGGGTATTTGCTGAATATCATAGAGGTGCATGGCATGAGGAAGTTGATTCTGCTGAGCTACTCAAAAAGATCACACAGGTCGATGACGTAGATGGTGGTTCCCTTGCCACCAACTTAATGTGTGCCGAGAGGAAGTGATGCGACCCTGTCCTAGCTCGGACCCAGCTTCGACGGACCCGAGACGGCCTAGACCTTGGAGACCCCCTTGGCTTAGGACTTAGTCTCATATTATGTTATTATTTATATTTCCGTCATTTATTTCCGTCATTTCCATTTCAGGCGTGTGTTCCATTCTTATAAAATGGGCTAGCCTTGTTATTTCCCTTTCTAGCTAGTTTCCATATTTAGTATGTTGTTATTTCCCTTCCTAGATAGTTTTCCTTTTTAGTAAGTTGTCTTATTGGGCTAGGAGTCGTTGGGCCTTGTTTACATACAAGCCCTAGGCGCCTCTTCCATCTAGGATTAGGGTTTCGTGTGGCCTCCTCTATATAAAGGAGCCACGCCCCCATTGTACTTCTTACATCAAGATGAATTAAGCCAATATTATAGTTGAGTCGAGAATCCTCCTCGTTTTGGCCCGACGTCACCCCGGTTCCTTTTGTCGAGTCCTTTGGACCGACGTTCTAGTCCCTTACCTCGCCCCACCCTCGTTCCGACGAGCATTAGAGGCCCGCGAGTCCACTTTGTGGTCTCGTATTTATCCGGTTACCCTTGTAGGAGAAGAATCCGGTCGTTTCGAGCCTAGATCCGCCCCTTGCCAATCGAGGGACACATCAATGGTATCAGAGCGTAAGGCGGTTCGAACGGATCTCTTTTTTGACCGATCCATTATACTCGGCGTTGTCGTCCCTCGAACCATTCGGGGATCCATGACCAACCCCCGTCGCATCAAGAGTCCAGCCGGTGCACCAGCATTGTGCCAGGATCCGAATCCCGGTACCGCACCAGCGCAGCGTCACCCTGCCAAGATTCACACCCCGGCGCAGGATCGCTGTAGAAGTCTTGCGCCGACCAGCGTGCCAAATCCGAGTACTGGCGCAGTCCAGACGTCGCACCAGCAGGACCAAGACGCGCGCCACAACGCGCCGAAGGATCCAGCCCCGCGCGCCCCGTGCTAGCCGATCTGTTCTTTTTTCGGAAACCCTAGATCTTTCCGAAGATTAAGTTGGTTATGATTTGGGGGATATCTTTTTGTTATCTTATCTTATTTTATTTTATTTATTTTTGATTTTATTCCTTTTGTAAAAAATCTTAATTATAAAAGATCTTCTAGTTACTTTTATTTCTAGGATAGTTTATTGTTTTCGTTTTTAACGGGATCTTTCAGATTGTGGGAGATCTCGTAATATTGTAAAAAAAAAAAAAGAGAAGCCCGAGCCATGTCTTGGACTTGCTCGGTAGTATGGGACGATTCAGATTCTTGGGATCGGCCTCATCGACGAGTCAACACTCGTCCCTATAGGCCGCTTCCGAGGGACAATCCAGATTGGATCCCACCATACAGACTCCTGGATAATCAGGCCCGCTATTACGGCGAAACTCCAAAACCCCGACGTCGATCATACGTTGAACGTGATTGGAGTCCTCCACCTCGGCGCCCGAATCCCCGATACGAAGAGCGGGATTGGATTCCGCCACCTCGGCGCACGCGTAACCGATATGATGAGCGGGATTTGAGTCCGCCACCTCGGAGACCACGTCCCCGAGACCGCTCCTCGAAGGCCCCAAGGTCTCCCCCGGCCCCCGCTCAAACCCTTCATTTGAGTCGTGGACCGCCGGTACCGGCCCCTAGCACCGATACTCCGATCCTATCCGAGAACCATCGGCGCACACAATACGCCATGACCGCGGAGCAACGGATCACAGAGCTCGAGCGCCTTCTCGCCGAGGCCAACCGAGAGTCTCAACTGTGGCCGGCACCCCACGTGCCGAGACACGAGTCGAGCCCAGCGACGTCGGCACCCATGCCCAGCGATGTCGGTAGCGAGGTCCTTCCCGAGGTCCCTAGGGAGGTCCTTCCTGAGGTCCCTAGCGAGGTTCTTCCCGAGGCCATTCACGAGGTCCTTCCCGAGTCCAACGCTGACATCGAGCCCAAGCTCGCGCCTACCCCTGTGTCGACACCATTTTTATTCGAGACTACACATGTCGATGGCAATGTTTTACTGAGATCGTCGCCTTCTTTCCTTTTCCGACACAGGTCGAAGCGAGGACGCTTCGAAGCTAAGCGGGGGAGAATGATGCGACCCTACCCTAGCTCGGACCCAGCTCCGACGGACCCGAGACGGCCTAGACCTTGGAGACCCCCTTGGCTTAGGACTTAGTCTCATATTATGTTATTATTTATATTTCCGTCATTTATTTCCGTCATTTCCATTTCAGGCGTGTGTTCCATTCTTATAGAATGGGCTAGCCTTGTTATTTCCCTTTCTAGCTAGTTTCCATATTTAGTATGTTGTTATTTCCCTTTCTAGCTAGTTTCCCTTTTTAGTAAGTGGTCTTATTGGGCCAGTAGTCGTTGGGCCTTGTTTACATTCAAGCCCTAGGCGCCTCTCCCATCTAGGATTAAGGTTTCGTGTGGCCTCCTCTATATAAAGGAGCCACACCCCCATTGTACTTCTTACGTCAAGATGTATTAAGCCAATATTATAGTTGAGTCGAGAATCCTCCTAGTTTTGGCCTGACGTCACCCCGGTTCCTTTTGTCGAGTCCTTTGGACCGACGTTCTAGTCCCCTAACTCGCCCCACTCTCGTCCCGACGAGCATTAGAGGCCCGCGAGTCCACTTTGTGGTCTCGTTTTTATCCGATTACCCTTGTCGGAGAAGAATCTGGACGTTTCGAGCCTAGATCCGCCCCTTGCCAATCGAGGGACACATCAGGAAGGTTCTTTTTACTTGGGTAATTAGTAACTTGATTCCCTGAGAACAAAAGAGAAGTACAGCCTTGATCTAAGACATTCTTGTCATGGACAAGATTCTTCAAAAGGAACCAGTTAATCTTGCTCGATTGGTGCTTATACACATGCAATCTGTGAAGGATAATCCCACACATGCTCTCCCATACTGCTCTATTGTCAAGAAAGTGCTTCTTTATCATGAGGTTTATGAGGCTGAGAAAGAAGTGGAGCACGTTCGTCTTCTAAACTCTAACATTGTTCGCAAGATGGGTTATAAGCTGATTAATGATCAATGGGTGTCCAGTGATGTAGGCAAGGATGTGGTTTCTGATGCTGAGATGGAAGATGCTGAGTTGGGCATCCATGCTATGGGAAGGGAAGGTGAGCAACTTGGTGCAATTATGAAGTTGTTAGTTGAGCTCCAATGTCAAAACCAGGATTTGCTCGAGAAAGTTGGCCAACTCCTGCGTGATCAATCTTCGCTGAAATCTGATGTTCATGACTTATCTGTTGTGCTCGATGATCTGATCAAGTCAGTGACTTAGCTTGAGTAGCTAACATCCAGTTCCCTTTATTTTCCCTTGCACATCTACTATCTCAAAAACATCTTTTCGGTTTCATCTATGTGTTTTTGCTTTCTCTGTGTTGCATGATTAAGACTATTTTGTTTTCGTTGTTATGAATTTTGTCTGTACGTTGGATAATTTTCTATTTACCCTTGTTTGATTATCTCTTTTTGCTTGATTATTTAGATTTATCTTTTTGATGATGCCAAA
The DNA here is from genome assembly GCA_964016875.1 of Fallopia convolvulus. Taxonomy (NCBI): domain Eukaryota; kingdom Viridiplantae; phylum Streptophyta; class Magnoliopsida; order Caryophyllales; family Polygonaceae; genus Fallopia; species Fallopia convolvulus. The sequence continues at coordinate 43,240,059 of OZ024731.1, read as the reverse complement.
AGGGGGGAAAGGCTGGGGTTAGATAAAATAATGAGAATTTTTATGCTGAATTACATGTGGGTTATCTAACTTAGGGGGAACTTTTGGCTAACTTGAATATTATTGCATATCATGTTCGAGATTTTGGTATTACTCTGATTATACAAGATAAAAGAGTTTGTCACCATCAAAAAGGGGAATTTGTTAGAAACGCTGAAGGCTTTGATTTTGATGGTTCCAAACGTATATCACGTGAATGACCTCGAGTCTTTGAAAAGAGTCGCCAACGTCAGTTAGGTCGTTGGCGTGTGTTGAAGGCAGATCTCGGAGATCTTGAAGACGCGTGAGATCTTGGCAATTTGGATAGTATATCCTCTTATCTAACCTAGTTTGTGTGTATTTAATCTAAGGTTTTAGGTTAGATAGAGCACGAACTCATACTCCATTTTGTACTAAGAAAGAAACGAGAGTTCGAGAGGAAGACGTAGGCTTTTGTTAGATTGAGTGCGGGTTGTAGTTATTCAGTTCACAACGAGTTCTAGAGTGCTTGGGAAGTAGGTCTAGATCCAGGGTGTTCGCGTAACTAATCGAAAAGATCAATAAAGAAAGCTATGGATTTTAATCATTCCAAGCGAGAACTTGGAAGGGAGTGGTTTTTACACTTGGTTGATTGAGTTGATCAAACAAGTGTTTCCACTATAAAAAACTTCGTGTTCAAGTAAGTCTTTCTTGTAGTTCATTTCCACTGCATTTACTTAAGAGGTTGACGACTTAGTTGAGGTCGACAACCTAGACGTACTAACGATCCTACAGGTACCACCTCCTCCATCACCACCAAGTTCACGTCTACGTACTACCATCGTCGTCATTACCACCACCGCCTTTGTCACCTCCACTACCAACCATTTTACGTCTACGTACCATCACTACCATTGTCACGTCCACCACCACCACCGTCACCTTCACCTCCACCTACATTACTACCGTCACCACCACCACCATTATCACTCCCAACTACACCACCATTATCACCTCCGCCAACACCACCACCATCACCTCCGCCACCACCGTCACCATTAGCTCTGCCACCAACGCCGCTACACCTCCGCCGCCACTACATCTACCACCATCATCTCCCCCACACCACCACCTCCTCCACTAACTGCCTCACGACCACCAGTACCACTTCCATCACCACCACCTCCGAGTCTACCACCACCATTGTCATCGACATAACCTGCGATGCTGCCACCACCACCTCCAACACCACCTCCTTTATAACCAACATTGTCGTTGGCAATTAATGCCTCCACCACTATCAAATTAATTTTAGTGTAAAAGCATATTAGTTTCTGTTTGGTAGGACTAGGATCACTAGATATTAGGGTTATGCTTCTTCAATTGTATTTTTAAAGGTTATGGTTCTAACTTGGCCATTTTTAGGTTTGAAGGCAAGATGATTCTCGATTCTACTCCTTACTATGTCCTCAATCATGTTCTTTGTTGCTCCTCTTATCATTGTTGATTTGTTCGTGCTGGTTTTGCTCTCCATCTTCATGTCGATTTTCTTAATCATTTGATGTTTATTTACTCTCATATTTTTTAGATGATATGAATTTAATGATGCACTTAACGTGTTTGATGAAATACATGTGAGAGTTCCCGTAGTACATGGTTCATCATCCTCATACATGTGCTCGATGCATTGGTGGGCCTGAACGGCATGACTATCCACTCATAGAGCCTATATATACATCGTCTTGAAGGTGGTCTTCCACTCACCCCCTCCTTCAGTGGCGGAACTACATGGGGGCGGGAGGTGGCCTTGTCCCCCCCAATCCAAATTTTTTTTAGTATATATTTTTCTTTCGTCGAGAGCTTCAATTTGATATATTATATGCCCTGATCCGATATCCGAGCAAAAAGTTATGAACATTTTGAAGATTAGATATATGCAAACTACTTTTACATGTAATTTACATAGTCAAAATACTTCTATGTTTTGTTAAATTTCATATCTTCATATTGTAATTGAATCTGAGACCTTTTATAGAATAAGTTATGTTAATTAAAATATTTGAGTATCATACAATAAAGTATGAATGTATTTTTTAAATAGTTATTCTAGTATCTTCTAGCAACTAGTTAATAAGATAGGATGTAGTACCATTAAGTGTATGTTTCGACTCCCACATGTAGTTGTCTTGATTTAAAAAGTGGTTATTCTAGTGACATGTTATTTCTTTTTATTTTTTTAAAATAATTTTTTCTAGCTACATCAGATAAATTTTGGCCCCTTAAAAAAATTCCTGATTCAGCCCCTACCCTCCTTTATACGAATTTGACGGTAGCCACTTTTCAAGTCTATCTTCAAAAATAATATGGCCCTATGGAGCTCGTCCAACATGTCATCCAGGCGCGATACAGGGTGTTGGTACTTGACTGTTATCTGATTAATGGCCCAACATTCAACACACATACACTACTTGCCATCCTTTTTAGGCACTAGTATAACGAGCATGGTACAAGTTCTCAAGGACCCGTACACAAAACCTTGTCTATAAGCTCCTGAACTTGTCTCTAGAGCTCCTTAGTCTCCTCGGGACACGCTTTGCAAGCGGCTTTATTAGCCAAGGAAGTATCAGACACCAAATCAATATGGTGCTCAATGCCTCGAATAGATGGAAGGCCTTGAGGGAGCTCATTTGGGAAGATGTCAAAAAACTTTGCCAACAACTCGAACACATTTGTGAGCAATAGATGAACCTTGGTGCTAGAAAACTCAACAGGAGTCAACACCAATAAAAAGCAGAAAGCATGACCCATCAGAGGTGTCGTCAAGTCGGTAGGGTACGCCAAAAAGATGCGATGCTCAACACGTCCATGTAGTGTTGCGGGTGCGCCCGACGGTGTAGTGTGCAGTGCAGAGTGGTGCGCGACATTCTCTAAGTTGGAAGCTAAGGGATCTTAGAGGCTCCCATCTATCCTGTAACTAAGCCCATTTGATCTGGAATATTGGGCTAGTCACACCGACGGAATTGAAGCACTTCGGCGTAGACGTCGGTGGTGTAGAATCGGTGGCTTTGGTAGTCTAAATCACCTTTTATTGGTCTTCTATCTGGTCTTGCAAGATCTCACTAGGCTACATAGGTAAGGGCTTGATGCTCTTCCCATAGTAATTGAAAATATAAGCGTTCGAAACTCCTTTGTGAAGAACACGCTTGTCGGATTGCCATGGGTGACCAAGCAAGAGATGTGTGATGTCCATTACAACGATGTCACATAAAACAGAATCCATATAAGGAACAATGGAAAATAAAATAAGACATTGACGATAGATGGTTACTGTACCAGAAGATAGCATTATAAGCCATATGTCTATGGATGTGGGGTAGTGGGAAGCTTCATATGTTCAACCACTCACTCCTTCACCATGTTAGTGCAGCTCCCACCATCTATGATGACGCTCAGGCTAGCCGATTGGACAATGCATAGTGTGGAATAGGTTTTTGACCCTTGCAACCTTCGCCTTCTTGAGATATTTATATGCATTGGAAAGGGTCGGAAGTTGCACTTTCTCAATGTGGGAGAAGTTTTTAGGAATTCGAGGTGTCGATCATTGATTGGTAGAATGTGAGGCGTTTGACATGTTGTGTCGTCATTGGTAGAAGATGTGGTTTAGTTGGATTTTTGAGATTCTCCGATGTGGGACGAGCGAGCAAACAAGTGAGGTGTCCCTTGTTGATTGATGGACGAGGAGGTTGACGTGACTTGCATTATAAGTCGGTGGGTTTAAAATGTGACATCATCAACGTCACCACTAGTTGGAGTCTTTGTAACCTGCAACTTCATCTTGTGGTTACTTAGCGAGCCAACTAGGTAACCAAGGAATAGAAAAGTTACCAGAATCTCACGAATTCAATAAAAAGGCTTCCTTGATAGAACAAACTCCAATGAAGATTAGTTCTCCATAATAGCAGAATAAAAACTAGGTTAAACTAAAAAGTAGTCTCTCTAAAGTTGTCTCTCAACTGAATACGAAAACTAGGTTTAAATACTAAAACATCCGACTAAAACTAGATATAAAAATATAACAAAGATAAAATAAAAGAATGAAGGCGGCGCGGAAACAAACCACCCGTGAGTGCGGGTCACCGGCCGCGGCCGCGGCTCTTGATAACTCTCCGCCCTTGCGGAATATCGATCTCCCGCGGTCTCGGCTCCATACCCGAGGGCGCGGGTCTTCTTCTTCGTAGAATCTTCAGTCTTGTATTTCCTTAGCAACCGCTCTAAAGCGGGTCTTCAGCTCAAACTCGGATCTCTGTCTTCAAAGTCTTCAACTGTAGGCTTTACTGATTTTACAAATAAACGCTCAAATCTAGCCTAAAACACTCAGAAATCCTAATAAAAATACATAATTACGTTGTACAGAATCCAGCGTATCACTAGGCAAGGTACTCGACCCCCATTTACGATATGCACGTTGTTTATACTTGATTTCATGAGAGTTTCACTTGCTCTTGAATCTTTATACTCTTAGTCATTCCTCACGTTGTTTGCACACTAGTGAAATTGTTTTGCCCGGCCGAGTGTGCTTTTGGACGAAGAGACTTCGGTATTTGCGAGTGTTTTTTGTAGAGTGTGTGGTTTCACTAGCGTCATCATGCCATGAGTTACGAGCTTGCGTGTATCATGTCTTCTCATTCTCTCCCCTTACTTTGATCATTCTTTTTGTTTGAATTATCCACGTTTTTATCAATGATGACATATGATAAACTTACCGTATTTAATCTCTTCATTTGTCGTTGATTTTGTAAGTTGTGTGTTGTCTTCTGTGTTATATAGGTGTGGCACGTTGTGTTAATTATTATTGTTATACAGGTGGTAACACACTGTGTTGTTGATTATTTTTAACGGCAAACACTTAATTTGCAATGGATGATAGAATATATGATATACTAAATGTAATAATCTGCTATGTGATAAATCTAGTCGACGATTAGCTTATATATTTTTATAGGATCTTAGATCATATGTAAAAGTCTCTTATGGTGTATGATACGAACAAAACATGGCCGTCTAATTTGTCCGCAAAATGAACACACACATATATAGTATTAAGATCTAGAGAAACCTTCTCTTAAAAAATAAACGGAGGAAATAATATGAGACGTTAAATTAAATTAAATGGATGGACAAGATTAATTAAAAAAAGGTCTAAATACTATAATAGGTGTGATGCACTAGATTGCACCCAAATTCCTAAAATCTTGCTTACTCTCTATCTATATTTGATTATCATGAGTGATTTATTGTCAATCTACAACTTTCTCGTTTAGTTTGATCCTTAACCCCAATTCCAACACCACCGCTCTTTCTCCACAAGTTTCACCTTCTCCATCATCAATCTCATCCTAGGATCTTTCGGCGACGGACGCCCTTGAGCGAGTCAAAGGCATTGAGCTTGAAGGCACGATCGCCGTCCTTGCTCTCATGTGCGTGCATGGACTTCTTCCCGGATATGAGCGCATCGTAGATCTTCTGGAGCACCCCGAGGAAGGCAATGTCAACATTGTCATCGGTGAGGGCGGAGGCCCTAATCGCGTGTGAAGTTGACATCGTCTTGGGTGGGGACATGCCTCTTGGCCATTAGATCGACCATGTTGTGATGATCATGATCACGATGGAGGGGTCAGTGTGGTCCCGGAGCTCGTCCACGTGTTCGAACTACTGCCGCTAAGAGATATAGTACACCAACATTGCTCCCAACGCCCCCTCATGGTGCTTGTGAGTAAATCCGAGTTGAAACCAAATACCCTCGTTTTAAAGGTGCTAGAGTACATCTGTCAATTGTAAATATGTTCAAAATTGTGAAGTTAATATTTAGATATATTGTGTACATATTCGAGTTATTTTGTACATGTTCAAAACTGTGAAGTTCATATATATTATGTACATGTTCGAGATTTTATACTTAATATTCATATATTTTGTATACATATTCGAGTTCTTTTGTACACATATTCAAAATTGTGAAGTTAATTAATATTCAGATATATTGTGTACATATTGAGTTATTTTGTACACATGTTTAAAACTGTGAAGTTCAGATATATTGTGTACATGTTCGTAATTTTGTACTTAATATTCACATATATTATATACATATTCGAGTTCATTTATACACATAATCAAAATTGTGAAGTTAATATTCGGATATATTGTGTACATATTCGAGTTATTTTGTACACATGTTTAAAACAATGAAGTTAATATTCGAGTTATTTTATACAAATGTTCAAAACTACGAAGTTCAAATATATTGTGTAAATGTTCGAGATTTTGTACTTAATGTTCAAATTTATTGTATCCATATTCGAGTTATGTGTAGTACAAATACAATTGTTTTTTTATAATCTCTTACCTTGTTTAGTATTTTAAAATATGACAACTATCTCCTAAATTTTAGTAACAAAATAATCATATTTAATTTTAGAAATCACGTTTGAATTTGAAAATCACGTCATTTACAAATCTGCAAATAAATTTTTATTTTGTAAGATTTTTTTAATTCAACCTCCTTTATTTTCAGACTTGCCTTTTTTAATTTCAATCTAGTAATTCTCTCTCTATTTTAAATTTAATAGACCTGCAAATCTCACCCTTAATTCCCCCTCATCCAACGCCTCATATTCATTCCCGTTTTTCTATAAAACTCGTTTCTCTTGAACACTTATATATGAAGCTTAGACATGAACATTTTTATACAAACTATAAATAAAAAATATGAAATTCTGCTAATAATAAAGGTTAATTCCATGGACATATAAATCAATATCTATTACTAATAACTAAAGCCGAAGCAATTTCTCCCACCACGTTGCGCCACATCACTCCTTTATTAAAATAATAATTTTAAATAGTTAATTATGCAAAAGTTATCTCCAATTAAACATAAAGATTAAATAATATTTGTAATAATTATCCCCAAATAAACATAAATATAAAATAATATTAGTAGATGTGATCAAAATAGATAAAAAAAAGTACATTATATTTATTATATTTGTAAGAGATACATTAAAATAAGATAAGAAAAAATATGTACACGTGATCACATGTATATCTGTGAAATAAAAAACAACCATATCTATCTATAACTATATATTAAAGTTGTAACTTTTCTAGCCACCATATTAACTGGGCCTACCTTATATTAAAAAAATTATTTATATTATTTTTTTTTCCAATTAAATTCCTCTCTATTTATTAATGTGGAAAAAAAAATTAATTTGACTTTTAATTAAAAATAACAAAAATTATTTTATCTTTATCTTTTTTATCTATTTATTAAACTATTTATTTTAAATCAGATTTTCAAATATCTATATAATTTTCAAATATCTATATTAATTCGACTTTTAAATCAAATTTATAAAAAGGTAAAATGTTCAAATATCTATATAATTACTTTCCTAAATTAAATTTTGATAAAAAAATTATATTGTATTTTCCTTAATTTCCTTTTTGAATTTTTATGTAAATATAGAAGATTTTTTATCTTTAAAAATCTATATTTTTTTATTATCTTTTCTTATTAAATATTTTTTTAAATTTGTATTGAAAATATGTTTAAGGAGTTGAATTTGATTAATTTTTATAAGAATTTACATTATTTTTGGTTTTTATTTATTTTTGTATATTCACTTTATTAACATCATATTTATAATATAACTAAAAATTGATAAGTCGTAGTCGTGCATGACAGGACGGGTACAACTATGATATCTTCTAAACCTGAAGCATTTTTGAGCAGATTCGTCATTACAAATTTATATTACAGCCACCCTATTTTTAATAAATATTTTTTAATCAATTATATATTATGCAATTCAATCAACTTATGAAATTTCCAATTTTATACACTCATCTTATTTAATAAATTTTTTAATCAATTTCCTATGTGATTGGATAAATTTTTATCTCCACCCCTTATTTTTGTCTTTGTTTGTAAAGCTCGAGGCCTTAGAAGCGCAATCTCATGCCAACATGAGGACTTCCCAGGAGGTCACCCATCCTGGTACTACTCTCGCCCTTGCACGCTTAACTTCTAAGTTCTTTGTCCTCACTCAAACATAGAAAAGGAAGAACTCTTGTTGACATAAGGAGCACCTCAATCTCTTATAAATTATCGGGGGTGTTACAATCACCCCCACTTAAACACTTGACGTCCTCGTCAAGGCCCAAGGACCACCCTCCAAAAAGAACTTGCAAAAAGGATATAACTTGTTCTTGGACCAAAGACTGTAGTCCAGGTGGACCAGTGGGAGGTGCCACAACAGCTGGAGCAGCTGGCGGCTCTTGAGCATTGACATTATCTTTAGACCTAGTCACTACAGGATCTTGGCCTCCAAATCAAGCATTACTCAACGCGACATTGGATCGATCATCACCTAGTCCTTGATTAGCATTTCTGACTGGTCCTAGACTCTCTGCAGTTCCCTCAGCCAGGGGATTAACACGAGGCTCGACAATAACTCCTCTTCCTCTACCCCTAGGTCTTCCTCTACCTCTGATACCTAAACATAATAAGTCACTTAGATCTTACAAGTAATAAATGTAATTAACAAACAAAATTCTTACAAAGATTCGTCCCAGATGATGTAGCGGTCTCGACGTGTTTTCCTACCTAAAATGCAGAATGCCTAAGAAAAAGTTTCAAATTTTCCATAACTATAAACTGGACCTCACGAGCTCTTTTGTTAGGACCTAGTGCCCTTGTTGCCAACCTCGCTCTGATACCAATTTGTAACACCCTGTCTAGCATATACCTAACCTAGGTGTCACAAGGTTGTGGGCCTCACACTGGGTCTACAACCTTGTAACTATAGTAGAGGTTTAGCCGGGGAAAGAAGGGTGAATGGGGGAAATGGGCACGTGTATAGGACGCGCCTTGACCGTGCGTCATAGATGAGAGGCCGGAGGGTGCCATATGTATTTGAGGAGGATGTTTGATTGCTATTGTATTTGATAGATTTTATTTGAACGGTCTAAAATTCTTGAGTGGTGACCTAAGAGAGAATGTATCTTGTGGTTATGTGTGGTTTGATAATATACTTATACTTGTTGCTAATATCCTTGTTGACGTTGTTTTGAAAGAATTCCTATTTGACTATATTATGTTGGCTACTACTATATTTTTATTGTGACTATAATTGTGTGTTCCTTTAAGTATATGTACATATGCAAGTTTATTTTACTAAAAGTGTTTTGTTACATACTTGATTTGCTTGTTTGGCCCATACGGGGATCGTAGGCTAATGGGATCAACTTGTGGCGTTTTAGGTAAGGATCCCGGCTTGGGAAATGCGCCAAGAGATTGCATTCCGGATGGTGGAGCTCGATCTTGACGTGCCATGACTTAGAAGAGTGACCTTAGTACTTTATTCTTTTGGTTTTCTTAGACTATGAGTTGTTGTTTTGACAATGAGTCTTTTTGGAGTATGTGTTGAGTTGGTTGACGTTTAGACTAGTTATGACGTCCTTTTGTCATGTTGGACAGAACTATATTTTTTGCATGCATAAGGTTTTATGACATGAGTTTTAAACTTCTAAATTGGATGGTTTAGTTGAATTTACTCGCCTTTGTTGTAAGGTCCAATACAGTCTATTGTTGTCAGTTTGTTCTAGTAGACCCATTGTGAGGCCTACAACCTTGTGACCCCTAGGTATTTGCCAGACAGGATGTTACATTGTGCGTGTTCATCATACTATAATATGTAATTATCTTCTATCCATATATTAATAATATTTTTTATTAATATTTTTAATTATGTAATAATATATTAATTACATATTATAAAATCTTGCACATATTTATCATATACAATATATCTCATCCATATATCGTACATGTAATTTTATATGCATATTATATAATTTAGTCATGTAGTTCTTTTTTAAAATTTGTCTTTAATGTTATTTTTTATCCATATGATAGTTTTTATGTATGACAAATTAATTTCCTATCCATAAAAAAATATAGTCACGTAAACATTTTTAAAATTTGCCTTAGTGTAGTTTTTTATCCATATATATGAAACCTTATTTCATTAAATGGTTTTTAATATTATTTTTTTATTTTTAATTAACTATTTATCCATAAGTATAGTTTTTGTAATACGGCACTAAAGTTTTAGATTAATTTTATATTTTTAATATTAACTTTCTATCCATAAATATATAAAATGTTTTTTATAGCATAACTTTTATGAAATAGAATGATTATTCATTTTTCTATCCAAAATTTCGATTCTTTGTAATATTACTTTCTATTTATATGTACAACTTTTAATTAGTATGAACCATATATTGAATTATGAAATTTTTATAGTATTTATTGGATTCATTTATATTAACTTTCTACACATGTACGAATGTACGATACTATTGAAAATATTTTTAAACAAAACATTTAATATTAAGTTTTTGAATTTTTGTATTAATTTTCTTTCTATGCGAATGACAACGTTTTGAATACAAATAACTAAAGTTTATTTGAACCTTTTTAAGCCACTAGAATAATTCTGCTCCAACCTCATATTTAAAAATATTATTCATATTTCTCCAAATTTTCCTATTAAATTCTTTTTATCTATTTAAATTTATCGTTAACACAAAATCATCATAACATATTAAAAATAAAAAATAATGATATCTTTTGAAAATTCCACATACAATTAGATTCCAATTAAGTTTTTGAATTTTGTTATATTAATTAGTATTGCATGTTCATGTTTTATGGTCGTATGTTTATGCTCGATTATATCATTCCACATACATTAAAATGCTTAAAAGAGTAAAAGGCTTCACGTATAACATAAGTGTATTCACATGTTAATATTACACATTTAAATTTTATGATATGTATACTCATTTGCATCATTCTACGTATGTAAAAGGCTTAAAACAGTTGAAGAATGTAACAAAAAAATCTTTAAAATATAGATTTGTACGACTTACTATAGTAAAAATAAAATTAAAATAAAAAAGTCGAGAAAGTGATGGAAAAATGAAAAAAAAAAGTCGGGAAAGTACCGGGGAAATAATACAAATAACATCATTTGCAGAGAACAGAAATACTAGTTTTGGAAATAAAAATAAAAATAAATCGTATTTTTTTTGTTTTGATGTCTAAAATGGTGGGTTATTTATTTGTTTTTTTAAATAGGTAAAAATTAGGCAGACTTGGTCAGCCTGGGGCATCCTTACAAGTGGTGGTCAGGACCCTTCTATGGTTGAGAATCTGATTGATACTACAATCGTGGTGTAGCTTCGCAATCAAATCAACCAAAGAATTGCATTCTCGAGGGATATGTTTGGTAATGACCCCTCGAAAGACTGTAACATAACCAAAGTGTCCGCTATTAGCATGTCAATTGTCCAGCGACTGGATCGACTGCCCTTGAGCACATTGATCACAATTAGACTATTGACTTCAGCTTCTATGTGCCGAAGATTCCTTCTATGAGCTTCTTGTATAACCTGAAATAGTCCCATGTTGAGAGGGTTTTACTGACAACAAATAAATTTGTAGTCAAGACCCTGCTGGGTATAGGGAGGTCAGGATCGTCCACGGGAAGCAAGGTTGTTATAAAGCAAAACAAAACAAACTAGGCTACGACAGACCTCGGTACCGACCTTGTCAAGGTCGGTAACGACGTTGGGTTTCTACTCAAATCATGCAAACAATACAAAGCAATTGCAGGCTTGGTACCGACCTGTGTACCTCAATAACGAGTCTGTTCGAAGGCAAAAACAAAGGAAATTCAAATGATAAAAACAACTAGGATAAGGGTTACCACGAACAGACTATCATGCCTTGTTCATGAGGTGAAGAATAATTATCATGCCTTTAAGATAAATCTATCAACTTTCGTTGACTAAAACAAGCAAATCAATCAATTCTCATAAATCAATTCACTTTCTACTTAGTTTGAATCTAAAGCTCGAAACTTTTGTTATCGAACAATATCAACATTAAAGTTTACAACTTTCTCTTTCGATCAAGGGACAAACTCAAATTACTTCGACTCTCGTCTAAATATAAGCAAAAACAAGTAGATAAAAGTATAGAAGGCATTCAAACATCAACACATTCATTCAACCATGCATAACTATGTCGGGTTTTAACCCTGATCCTAGAAAAGTAAACTACTCACTCATAATTAAATCAAAACAAACAACTAGTTTAAAAGAAAACATTGAAATAAAAATTACTTGAAATTGAAGAAATCTCGTCTTACAATCAACTATGATTCAAACTTAAGAGCAACGAAGAACAAGAACAAGGACTTGAACAAGGACTCGAACTCTCTCTCTCTCGATCGAGTTCTCTGTTAAAACTCGTGAACTCTAAAACTAACGAACAATCCCCCTTAAACTAAGCTAGAACAAGGTATTTATACTAAAAGAAACTATCTAACAAAGATCCTAGAAGATAAAAACTTGCTAAACTAAAAAAATTACAAGATAAAAGATAGAATTTTCCAAAGTCTATGTCGCCTACCGAAAAGGGCCACCTCGGTAACGACCTGCACAAGGTCGGTAGACTCTTGCTGTATTCCCTCAAATAAAGCTCATTGCACAGCTCGGTATGACCCTCACATGTCGGTAACGAGCTCTCTGTTTTTGGGTATTTTTTGTACACTTTTCACAGCTTCTCTTGGACTTCTCCGGGATCTTCAAAACATATCCTTCCTCTCTTCCCTCTATGCACTTCACCATTGACCACTTGACTTCAACTTGCTTGAAATTGCTTATTTCCACTTCAAAAACCTACAAAAAGACACAAAACGGAGTAGCTTCGATACTTTTCACAAAATATATAAACTTATCCAAAAACACACAAAACTAACACTAAAACTAAACCAAACAACCTAAGAAAAACAACTAAAAACACGAACATCATCCCATTGCTTTTGCTTATTTTAGTGTCCAATATTCATTTTTCATTGCGTTCATACTTATATTATTTCCAAATTGGTCTCTTATGATAAACACATCAGTTGCTTTTCCATTTTCTTTCTTCAATCCATCGAAATTTACGTATAGATCCGTTTTGAGGTTTCTCTCATTTTCTTTTGCAATTTCATGGCCTCGCTTGATGCACTCTGGACGACACATTAACCTCATCAGCCTCATCATTAATATTATTTGCTTTGTTCCACCACATGGTATGATTTTGAACCAATTCCTCGAACTCCTACATGACCCACTAGTGTCTCGATTAAAAACCACTTGGTTTCTCCAAAACCATATTCCCCACCAAGTAGTAAACAAATGGTATAAAGTCCTTTGCGGAAATGTCTTCTTCAAGTTCTGAATGATCTGAGGCATGGTGTTGTGGTTATGTGTTGCGTCTCTTAGAATGTCAGAAAATTGAGGATCAATGTAATGTAGTTTTTGTAGAGTGAAGGGACATTCTAGGAAAAGATGTTCATTTGCTTCGTCTTAATGACTGGATAATGGACACTCTGAAGTGACAGGTATATGTCTTTATATAAGGAGGTCTTTAGTAGGAACGCCTTTGATACAGATCTTCAACATAAACATTTTTATTTTAGGCATTAAGTCAAGTTTTCAGATCCAGTTAAATTCTCATTCATTCATGTTTAATTCATTCGATATAAAGCAAAGGCCGATTGAATGGAAAACCATACATTCTTACTTGGGTGCCAATCAAATCAAACTTGGATCTGAATTTTATGAATAGATATTGACAAAATTCATTCAACCATAAATTAGGCAAAAAATTTCTTAGTTCATCTGAAAACCATATGTTGGATCGTAATCGGTTAGCAGTGAGCTTGGGAACTGGCAATTAAGTTGTTCCCAAGGCAGCGGAAGTAAATAATCGCAAGTAATAAAAACAGTTAAAGGGACATTTCCTTTATAGAGGAACCCCACCACAACCAACTAGTTGTATGGGTAAACCTCTACCTCCGCTTGGAGGATTTTGAATGACTTACTTATATTGATTGCTTTGTTCCTTAGTTACACAGCCGGATTTACACTTCTCTGTTCCTACAAGTTCTTCCTAACTCTAGCAACACTAGTAAATCCTCTCAACTGAGTTCCTAAGCTAACAACAGCAAAACACAAGTAACTCAAACCTTACGCTGACTTCTCAGTTCCCTTGCTCCAGGGAACTTCAGCTTCACCGTCGTCGAGATCACACACTCGCCGGCGGGGACTTCTCTTCCTTTTTCTTTCTTTTCTCTAATGTGGATGTTTGTAAGTTCTGGGAGAAGTACTCAGACCGAGTACTATTCATTTGGCTTTATAGTCCATTTGTCTTGGGCAGTCGCATCTTTCGTTTGTGTCCAAAATGCCCTTTGCTTGATGCCCAAGTTGTACTTTCTTCACATGTGACTTTGGTTTGAACTAGGTAAACTTCTTGAATCAATCGGACCGTTGGATGAAGCGTGACAGTCTGATCCTCAGACTGTTCCCTCTGGCTGTCTGAGACAGAATCCCGCGATCTGCGCTGAACGGTCGTTGTCTTCACATGTGAGTTCCCATTTCATGGGAACTGACTTCTTCAGAGTTCCCTTGATGGAAACTCTTCATCGTTGTAAGCTTGTGTTTTCTTGTTTGTTTCTGGGAGTTCCCACTTCATGGGAACTTTCCTCTTCAGAGTTCCCTTGATGGAAACTCTTCATTGTGGCTAGCAGTGGCTTTGTCATTCATAGGAGTTCTTGGCTGTACCTGTGTTCCTTAGAAGTACTTGAACAAACCACATTAGTTCCCTATGGTGTTTGTCATTATCAAAACTTAAAGAGAAGTAAATCGTTGATCCGTTGCTTAGAACCAGAGGTCCCACTTCTGGTGAGACGCATAGTTCCTATTAGGCCTTTTATGCAATTTTTCCCCCTTAGCTTATGCGTGGGCTGTGATAACTTAAACTTTTAACTCATCTCACATTTTTTATCTTTCCCCCTTTTGACATCATCGAAAATTAAGCAAAGCAATAGTAGGAAAGAATGGAACACGCAATCAAAATAAAGACCATTTCATTACTTAAGATAATATGTACAATGGGAACCCAAGTACAATTTGTGGTCATTTTTGGAGTAAGGGAACAAGAAGGGAGAGATCATGGGCTCTGAGGGAACAAGGCGTCACAAAGGCGCGTAAGGACTTGTGTAAGCTTTTCTTGTCCTCTGGCCAACATTGCCTGGTCCTTAGCAATCTGATCGAGGGTGTTGGCGATGCGGAGCAACACTGAAGAGTTCCCCTCTTGTGTACCAGACTCTAGGGGAGTCGCCTCCTCTACAGGCTCCGAGTGCCTCATCTTCTGGGCAACTGTAATGTCCAGTTCCCTTCCAAGCTCGATT
The DNA here is from genome assembly GCA_964016875.1 of Fallopia convolvulus. Lineage (NCBI taxonomy): Eukaryota > Viridiplantae > Streptophyta > Magnoliopsida > Caryophyllales > Polygonaceae > Fallopia > Fallopia convolvulus. Next base: position 43,224,682 of record OZ024731.1, on the reverse strand, counting down.
TCGTCTTTAGAGGCATCGTAAAGACCCTCTTTTTGTAGGAGCTTCTTGATCAGCCCGGAGTAGGGAAGGGAGTGGGACTTGGAGGCCATGCACTTTTCCATGTGCCCAAGGATAATTCGGGGAAGATTTATGGGCTTCTTGAGGAGGAAGTGGTAGAGGATGAAGGCATCGGGGATGTTGACGACCAGGCGCTTTTCTTGGCGTGGGATCACCACGTTGATGATGAATTGGTGAGCGAGCGTGGCGACCAAGGAAAGATGATGCGTCGAGTGGACCTTGGAGGGAACCCGACCCTCAAAAATTGTGTTGTACACTTCGGCGCTGTTGAAGTCGCCCCAGAGCTTGCTGGGCACCTCGCTAAGCCCTTGACCAGGGACCTGGAGTTGAAGGCGGATCGTAGACGTTGTAAAAATGAACTCGTCACCTTCGTGGGAGAGAGTTCCCTGAGTGCCGTCGTTGGTGATAGTGAAGTTGTTGTAGAATTGACGCACTTGTGAGGGATCTACTCTCACAGTTTCTTGGCAGAGTCTCTCCCAACCCTGGGCCTTGATCAGTTCCCACAGTTCCTCCAGACCATTTTCAGTTAGCACCTCTTTGGAAACAATGAGGTGAGGGAGAAGCTTTCGGCGCTCAGTGACATGATGCTTGGTGGTCCCCTTCCCCTTTCTGGACTTGCTTTTGGATTTGTTCCCCCTAGAGACCGTGCGAGGTCCTTTCTGCTGAGGGGGTGCAGCCGCTTCGATCATGAGCACGCGGTCCCTTGGTGGTGGGGAACTCGCGGACACCACCATTTGGTGTCCAGGTGTAGGGATACGTGTTGGCTCCTGTGTAGCTGGAGCTTCGTCTTCTTCTTCGACCTCATCATGGGAGGTCCCTTCTTCCTCGGAGGAGCTCGAACCGGAGCCCTCCGCGTCATCTCCAGGATGACTTGTTGTTGCCTCAGCACGTCCAGCTGGTGCGAGGTCCCTCGTCTCTGTGGGCTCTTGAGGGGCAACCTTTTCTGGGGACTTTGTCCCTTGGGAGACTGTGTGCTCAGAGGGACCCCTGTTGAGTTCTTCCTCGACGGCCTTGAGTTGGGCTTCCTCCTCCGAAGTTCCCATGATGATTGGAGGAGGGTCCTTGGTCATTTTGCCGATGACCACTGAAAGAGGAAGATCGTCGTCGTCTGAGGAGAGGGCGACGGTACTTTTGGATGGTGAGGGAGAGAGGAGTTTAGTGGTTGTGGGAGACGTGATGGAAGAGGGGAGAGGAGAAGAAGGAATAGGGGTTGTGAGTTGAGTGGAAGGAGGAGGAAGGGATCTGCGGTCCTGTGGAGGAGAGATCCCCGAAGCGGAGAGGGGAGTGGTGGAAATGTGTTTTGGTGAGGAAGGAGAAGGCGTTTTGTGAGGTGAAGGTGGAGGTGGAGATCCCGGAATGATGGGAACGAGAGGAAGTGAAGGAGGTTGGGATGTTGAAGTTCCCATCGTGGCGGGAACTGGAGGAGGTGGCGGAGGAGGTCCCTCGATTTGAAGAGGAGGGATGGAGGAGGAAGAGGGAAGTAGACTCTGGGGTTCGGAGTTCCCATCGTCGGAAGGAAAAGGGTAGGGAGGTTTGGGAGCACAAGAACTCTCCTTGGAGCAGTTCAGGTAGTCCTCAAACCGGAAGAAGGCCTTCTTTCTGGGCTCCGAGAATTCAGAGGCCTCAGAGTGTTTACGCTTTTTGGATTTGGAGGGGTCATGGGAGTGTTTGGATTTTTTGGATTTTGAGGGATCTTTTGATGAGTGGCGATGTTTGGATGAGTGGCGATGTTTGGATTTATGGGGTTTTTCATTGATGGAGGGGCGAGCATCTCCGAAGTTGTCAACGATGACAACTCCGGAGGAGGTGTTGGTGGTTGAAGGTGGAAGAGGAAGAGATTCGGAGGAGGAAGAGGTCCAGGAGACGGTTTCGTCGACCGGAGGAGGAGGAGGGGGCAAGAAGGGGCTTACTTGATTGTATAGCCCTTGAATGAGGACATCCTTCATGATTGGGTCTTGTTCTTGCTCGATCTCGTTCAGTTGAGTGATGAAGAGAGTGCGAGGATTGGCAAGTACCCACTCTTTGATTTGTGCGAATGTGTGTTGAGGGGCCATTTTTGTAAGAATTTGGGAGGTTTTGGAGGTTTCTTGAAAAGAGAGTGAAAGGGATTTGGGGAAGACGAATGACAGGGATGTAAGATGGAGTAAAGGGCCTAAAAATGGCAAAGAGGGGTTTTAAAGGAGAGAGGAGGTGAAGGGTAGAAAGGGAAGTGGAATAACGTTGATAACCGTTGCCCAATGAACGTGGGGCGCCGTTTCAACTTCTCAAGCACGCTTCTGGACACGCGTCACAATCTCTTGGGAAGTCCTTTTCAAATTTTGAATACTTGGCCTGTAACGCTTCAGAGCTTCTGACACGAAAGTCCGCTTCCCAAGTGACGGTTTTTCTTTGAAGATTAGTCAGTGTTCCCTTTGTAGATGCAGCAGTTCCCATGATCTTTTCAAGGTCAGGGAGAGTGAAGTGGTTGAGGGAACTTCACACTCATCCTTTTGTGGGGCTAGGGAACTCAAAGGGAACCAGACAATTTGCAACTCGATAAAGGAAATGTTTTGGCTCATGAGAAGTATTTGTCTGGTCCCTAGCTTAGGGTGAGTCATATGATCAACCGTCATGGTGGCTTGTAATGAGGGATAAAGGGAACTCTGGTTGATCATTTTGGGCCAAAAGAAATAGAGTTCCTTTGCACACATTTTTCTCTAGACTAGTAATCATGGCATAGTGAAAGCAATAAATCCAAGTTCCCTATCATGCAATCTTATATAAACTAGTCAGGCATTGAGAGAGAGACAAACAGGGACTTGTTTAGTTTAGAGTTATCATCCCTAGAAGCATTCGAAAACGCTGGTAGGGACGTCTGTCTAAGGCTTTGGTAAGAATATCCGCAATTTGCTCTTCAGTTCTACAGTGTTCCATCGAAATGTTCCCATTCTCAACATTGTCACGTAGAAAGTGATGCCTTATATCAATATGCTTCGTTCTAGAATGATGCACAGGATTTTTGGAAATGTTTATGGCACTAGTGTTATCACAGAGTATGGGAACTGGGCCAAAAGACATACCGTAATCCAGGAGTTGTGACTTAAGCCATAGAACCTGGGAACAGCATGATGCGGCAACCACATATTCAGCTTCAGCTGTGGAGAGTGCCACTTAGTTTTGCTTTTTAGATCCCCACGAAACTAAGCAAGACCCTAGGAACTGGGCCATTCCTGAAGTGCTCTTTCTGTCAACCAAGTGCCCTGCAAAGTCAGCATCTGTGTATGCAATGAGCTCAAGGGAATTGTTCCTTGGATACCAAAGGCACAAGTTATTGTTCCCTTTGAGATACCTGAAAATTCTCTTCACCTCTTTCAGGTGTGATTCCTTAGGGTTAGCTTGAAAACGAGCACAAAGACATACGGAGAACATAATATCAGGTCTACTAGCTGTTAAGTAGAGAAGGGACCCGATCATACCTCGATAGTTCCTTTGGTCCACACTGATACCTGTTTCATCTGCATTTAGCCTTGAATTTGGTGAGATGGGAGTGTCAATGGGCTTTGAATGTTCCATCCCATACTTCACGAGCATTTCCTTGATGTATTTCTGTTGATGGATCTTTGTTCCCTCCTTTGTTTGGGATATTTGAAGTCCCAGGAAGAACGTGAGTTCCCCAATGAGACTCATCTCAAACTCATTGCTCATGAGGTCCTTGAACTTTTCTACAAGAGTTTCGTTAGTTGCTCCAAACACAATGTCATCAACATATACTTGCACAATCAAAATGTCTTTAGATTCTTTCTTTAAAAACAAAGTCTTGTCTATGGAACCACGAATGTATCCATGGGACAAGAGGAATTGAGCAAACCTGTCATACCAAGCTCGGGGGGCTTGTTTGAGTCCGTAAAGGGCCCTTTCCAGGAAATAGACATGGTTGGGCATTTTCTCATCTTCGAATCCTGGAGGTTGGGCCACATACACTTCTTCCTTGAGATGTCCATTTAGGAAGGCTGTTTTCACATCCATTTGATAAAGTTTGAATCCCTTGTGAGCAGCATAGGCGATGAGGAGTCTGATTGCCTCGATCCTGGCAACTGGTGCGAAGGTCTCATCGTAGTCAATCCCTTCCTCTTGCCTGTATCCTTGTGCTACTAACCTAGCCTTGTTCCTTGCTACAGCTCCAGTATCATCGAGCTTGTTCCTAAAAACCCATCGGGTTCCTATGATGTTCTTGTTTTTGGGCCTAGGAACTAGCTTCCAAACTTTGTTTCTCTCGAATTGGTGGAGTTCCTCTTGCATGGCTTGAATCCAATCTGGGTCCTTTAATGCCTCTTTTATATTTTTGGGTTCCACCATTGAAACAAACGCATTAAAAGCACAAAAATTATTGAGAGAGGAACGAGTCTGCACACCTTTAACAAGATGAGAGATGATGTTCTCAAGAGGGTGGTCCTTCCTTTGTTGAAAGGTTCTTGTATGAGTGAGTTCCTTTGCATGTGTATTATCCTCAGTTGGTGTTTCTTTGTCATGGGAACTCTCATCTTCAGCTTCTTCATTTGATGTTTCTTCAGAGATTTCTGGCAGGTTCCCTCTTTGTTCCCCTTGAATACTTGATTCTGGCAGTGTATTGTCTTGGGGGACAGCAGAGTTGTTCCCTGAAGAGGGGACCTCGAGAGAGTTGGAGGTTTCTTGTAGTTCTTCTGAGGAGGGAGCCTCAAGGGAGGTTTGATCAGTGAGGGTTGGACCTTCGTCGTTGTTCCCTGGTTGTGGGATATGGCTTGCACTTGGATAGTCTTCATCCCTTTTCCTTGGCTCATCCTCGTCATCATCCTCGTCTTCATGTCTGACTAGCTTGAACAGAGTTCCCTTCCCTTGGGTCTCGGTTCCCATCTTTACAGACTTTTCATTGAAGACGACATGAATGCTTTCCTCTATCTTCTTGGTTCTTTTATTGTAGACCCTGTAAGCCTTGCTTTGTGATGAGTATCCCAGGAAGATCCCTTCGTCGCTTCTGGGGTCGAATTTGCCAAGATTGTCTTTGTTGTTGTTGTGAACAAAACATGTGCAACCAAATGTTCTCAAGTGTGAGATGTTTGGTTTTCTCCCTTTGATGAGCTCATAGGAAGTCTTGTTGATCAGGGGCCTTGTCATGGCTCGATTTAGGATGTATGTAGCTGTGGAGATTGCTTCAGTCCAGAAGTACTTAGGAACTCCACTTTCGATCATCATGGTTCTAGCCATGTCCTCCAGAGTTCTGTTCTTTCTCTCGACCACTCCATTTTGCTGAGGAGTGCGAGGAGCTGAAAAGTTGTGAGAGATCCCATTTTGCTCACAGAAGTTTAGGAACTCCGAGTTTTGAAACTCAGTTCCGTGATCAGGTCTGATTGCTTTCAGTTTCATCCCCAAGCTTACTTCTGTTCTTTTGATGAAGGGCTCAAATTCTTCAAACGCTTGTGATTTTGCCTTCAAGAAAATAACCCAGGTGAATCTTGAAAAATCATCAATTAAAAAATACATGTACCTTTTTCCACCGTAGCTAGCTGTTCTCATGGGACCACAGAGATCCATGTGAATTAACTCTAGGGACCTGGTTGTGCTTACCACCTTCTTCGGTTTGAAGGAGGTCCTGGTCTGTTTCCCTCGAACACATGCTTCACACATTTTTACTCCTTCGAGATTGATCCGTGGGAGACCAATGACCAGATCCTGTAGATAAAGCTTCAGGATTTGATTTACACCAGCATGTCCCAGTCTTCGATGCCAGAGTTCCGTGTCATCTTGGGAACTCGCAAGGCACAGCTTCATTGGTGGTTCAAAGTTAGTGTCCACCACATACACATTGTTGTATCTTCTTCCTCTCAGAATTACTTTGTTGGTCTTCTTGTTGATGACGAGACATTCATCTGAGTCGAAAGTGACGATGTTGTTCCCTTGATCACACATCTGGGAGACACTCAGCAGATTGTATCCCAGATCCTTTACCAGATTTACGTTGTTGACTTTGATGGATCTATTTAGCAACACTTCTCCTTTTCCAATAACTTCTCCCTTGTTCTTGTTGCCAAATGAGACGTGGCCTCCTTCGGCATGAGTGTGGAGTGAGATGAGGATATCCTTGTTCCCTGTCATATGGTTCGAGCATCCACTATCTATGAACCATGTACTGTTCCCTCTCACAGCCACCTACAAGGAAAAGTTAGTGTTTTGAGACCCAGGCAAGATGACTCTTGCCAGGTCCCTTGCAAGGGAAAACATTTTCATTTAAGATATAGTCAGAAATGTTGATGTCTTTGGAATTTTGAGAGTTGGAGTTCCTTTGGTGATGAACATGACGTTTTTGTCTGTTTGGGAACTCATGGCTTCTAGGGATTTGGGCTCTCTTCTTGGGACATGCATCCTTGTAGTGCCCATGAGCACCACAGTGCCAACATGTCTTGTAGTATTCTCCCAGGTAGTATTTTGGGTGTGGTCTCTGGATACGGTTCCTATCCATGGTTTCTTTGTTGTATACTCGAGACCCATTTCCCTTAGCAATTTTGACATAGATTCTATGTCCAGAGTTCCCAGTATAGTAGTCTTTCTCACCATTGTTTCCACTCTCTAGGACCCTGATTTTCTCCTCGAGATGAGCATTTTTCTGTTTCTCGCACTGGAGTTCTAAGGCCCTACACTCATGGATCTCATGTTCGCTCAGGGGTGACTTTCTGTCCTTGGAGGACTCACCTTTGTATCCTATGCCATGTCTGGCTGGAACAAACTTAATTTGGGAACTAGAGGCTTCAGGATGTTCGGGAGTCTTACTCAGGTTTTGCAGGAGGGTATTTTCATCTTTCTCTAAAGTTTTGATTTCTCTTTCTAGATCTATGATGTGAGACACATGGGACTTGAGTTTTTCTAGAAGGGATATGCAGTTGGGACAGGGCTCAAGACCAACTAATTGAGAATTTATGTGTTCCTGTTTTTCCAACTTGTTTTGCAGTTTTATGTTATCTTTAACAAGACTTGAAAGAATTTTCAACAATTCAGGTTTTTCATAATTACTCAAGGAATCAAGAACAGTTTCAGTGGTTACCTCACTGGGTTGTTCCCCAGTGGTTTCTCCTATGGCCATGCCACACATGTCTGGGAGTGCCCATGCTTCAGGATCTTCGTCTTCATCATCGCTCCAAGTAGCGATGTAGGCCTTCTTTCCTTGCTTTCTGCCTTCAGTTCCTTGTGGACATTCCTTCGCAAAATGTCCTTTCCTGTTGCATTTGTAGCAAGTCACTTCTGAGAGATCCTTCTCTGTGGGCTTTCTTTGGGAACTCTGTCCCTTTCCCCAGTTCCCACTGTTCCGTTGAGACTTTCCTTTGTAGAAATTTCGAAGAGCCTTTGTTACAAGAACTAGCTCTTCATCCTCTTCTTCTTCAGAGTCTTCATGTTGTTCTTGGGTTGATTTGAGCATCTTTTCGATCTTGAGTGCGATCCCTCGATGAGCTCGAGTTTGTTCCTTATCATCGATCTTCCTCTTCTCATGTCCCACTAGCTTTCCAAACACTTGATGAAGCATAAGTGTTCGATTTTCTGGGTTTTCCTTGAACATCGTTCTCTCGTTTGCCCATTCTCCAGTCAATCCATTGAAGAGCTGTTGGACCTTCATTTTGTGGGTGATTTCTTCTTTTGTGATCCCCAATCCTTCCATCTTAGTGCAAAGTCCTTCAACCGGGATTGGTAGCTATCGACGGACTCTCCCATCTCCATTTGGAAGTTGTAGAACTCCCTCTTTGCGTTCATTTGAAGATCTTCTCTGAGATCTGAGTTCCCAACGTGCATTTGTTGGATGGCTTCCCACATTTCCTTGGCTGTGTCAAGGTTTGCAACCCTGTCACAATCTTGTACGCACATGGACCGCTTTAGGTACTGTTTGGCTTTGTAGTTTGCCTCCATGCACTTGTACTCGTTGGGACCCCACTTTGAGAGGTCGTTGACAATAGCTGGATCGATTTCGAAGTTCCCCCTTTCGATGACGCACCAGGCTTGGTAGTCTTGGCCACGCATCCAATCTTTCATGTCGCGTTGCCAGCTTTCAAATCTTCCTGTTATAAGCCTTGGCGGCTTGCTGGTATTGTTCCCCACCTGAGTAAGTTCCTGAGCCATTTTGGCACCTGCGATGCTAACACAAATCTAGAGCACTTGCTCTGATACCAATTGTTGGATCGTAATCAGTTAGCAGTGAGCTTGGGAACTGGCAATTAAGTTGTTCCCAAGGCAGCGGAAGTAAATAATCGCAAGTAATAAAAACAGTTAAAGGGACAGTTCCTTTATAGAGGAACCCCACCACAACCAACTAGTTGTATGGGTAAACCTCTACCTCCGCTTGGAGGATTTTGAATGACTTACTTATATTGATTGCTTTGTTCCTTAGTTACACAGCCGGATTTACACTTCTCTGTTCCTACAAGTTCTTCCTAACTCTAGCAACACTAGTAAATCCTCTCAACTGAGTTCCTAAGCTAACAACAGCAAAACACAAGTAACTCAAACCTTACGCTGACTTCTCAGTTCCCTTGCTCCAGGGAACTTCAGCTTCACCGTCGTCGAGATCACACACTCGCCGGCGGGGACTTCTCTTCCTTTTTCTTTCTTTTCTCTAATGTGGATGTTTGTAAGTTCTGGGAGAAGTACTCAGACCGAGTACTATTCATTTGGCTTTATAGTCCATTTGTCTTGGGCAGTCGCATCTTTCGTTTGTGTCCAAAATGCCCTTTGCTTGATGCCCAAGTTGTACTTTCTTCACATGTGACTTTGGTTTGAACTAGGTCAACTTCTTGAATCAATCGGACCGTTGGATGAAGCGTGACAGTCTGATCCTCAGACTGTTCCCTCTGGCTGTCTGAGACAGAATCCCGCGATCTGCGCTGAACGGTCGTTGTCTTCACATGTGAGTTCCCATTTCATGGGAACTGACTTCTTCAGAGTTCCCTTGATGGAAACTCTTCATCGTTGTAAGCTTGTGTTTTCTTGTTTGTTTCTGGGAGTTCCCACTTCATGGGAACTTTCCTCTTCAGAGTTCCCTTGATGGAAACTCTTCATTGTGGCTAGCAGTGGCTTTGTCATTCATAGGAGTTCTTGGCTGTACCTGTGTTCCTTAGAAGTACTTGAACAAACCACATTAGTTCTCTATGGTGTTTGTCATTATCAAAACTTAAAGAGAAGTAAATCGTTGATCCGTTGCTTAGAACCAGAGGTCCCACTTCTGGTGAGACGCATAGTTCCTATTAGGCCTTTTATGCAATTTTTCCCCCTTAGCTTATGCGTGGGCTGTGATAACTTAAACTTTTAACTCATCTCACATTTTTTATCTTTCCCCCTTTTGACATCATCGAAAATTAAGCAAAGCAATAGTAGGAAAGAATGGAACACGCAATCAAAATAAAGACCATTTCATTACTTAAGATAATATGTACAATGGGAACCCAAGTACAATTTGTGGTCATTTTTGGAGTAAGGGAACAAGAAGGGAGAGATCATGGGCTCTGAGGGAACAAGGCGTCACAAAGGCGCGTAAGGACTTATCGATTTATAAATCCTGTCCCATCTCACCATGAGTACATAGTCATCTGATTTGTTAAAAAAAAAAATATTCCGATTTATGATTTATGGACCTACCTACTTACGTGCAAAATGGGGTAAAGGAAAATCATGTTTACATTGTATTTGAGGTTTGGTGTGTTACTGATATGTACAAGGCATGCATATTATAGATGCCGTGATTTGAGGAATTTCTTTCAAATATTTTTAAAACATTTTTTTCACGTGAAGGACACTTATTACATCCAGCTCTGAGACTACTAATCTTTTAAAAAATTCCCAAATTTCTGAAATATCTCCTTCGAGATCTAATTCTCAAATAGTATAGTGTATTACTCATTAGTAAGTGGACATCAAATCAATACAATAACTCTGAATTAGACTAGTCCATAGATATAAAAAATAGGAGTAAAAAATTAATGAGAATCTTTAGATCTGAGAAATTGAATAAATGACTAAAATATAAAAATAGAAGTAAAAAATAATTTTGACAAAAAAATAAAATAAAAATTATTTTTCTATTTCTTGGTCAAAATTATGACATTTGTATGTTCACACTTTTACAAGACATGCTCACATATTATCATCTTAACGGTTTTCACAGATTTAAGAATACGTTCACATATATTGCAAGTGTGTTCATGTTGAGAAAAATAACCTCTCCCAGATTTAAAAGTTCACATATTAGTACCGCGTGTTCATGTTTTATGATTATACGTTCATGTTTGATTATATCATCATATAGATGTTAAAAGGCTTAAAAAACCTGAATCAAGGAATCAGATAGATTACTTCTTTTATCTATTGGAAACAAACAATGACAACCCAGCAATATTGGAAATGATTATGGGAATAGGTAGTTATGTGATGGTACATATTTGATGACACTTAAAAAATTGTACGTATGTGTTGACACTTGTTTGATGACATGTGATAATATCTATTTGATGATACGTTAAGTGATGACACATATTTAATGACACTTAAAATATTCTATACTTTCATCTAATGCATCAGGTTTCACGGTCAACGATGGTTAACAACTAAATCAACTCGATTGACCGAGTCAATTCATGATGTGAGACGGTGGAGAGAAGGGGTGGATTGTAGTGCTCCCTAGGGGTGTCCATAAAAACCGAAACCGAAAAACCGAACCAAAAAACCAAAAAACCGAAAAACCGATTATTTTTTTGGTTAACCAAACCGACTTTTTTTGAATTTTCGGTTTGGTTAACCGAACCGAAAATATTTCGATTTATCGGTTCGGTTTCGGTTTCCGACTTAACATTTAACGGTTAACCAAAAAACCGAAAATATATTAATATTTTATTCAAATATTAGTTATCTTTGATTTTTTTAGTGGTTAAACTCTATGATCTTTAAGGTGTTAATGTAGGTTTGTCTTTCATTCTTCAATTTTAACAATTACACACTATTTTTCCATATTACATTGATATATGAGTCGCTTATTAAATTTGATGGGATAAAAATTAATACATACAATATTCGATTCCACACAATATAGTATATACTCTTAATATTTGTTTACAACCGAACCGAAATTTATTATTTTAGTCTTAATTATTTAAGGTAAAATTACATAAACGGTTATCGGTTAACCGAGAAAACCGAACCGAAAAATTGGTTAACCAAACTACGGTTAACCGAGATTCACGGTTCGGTTTCGGTTCATAATTTTCACTAACCGAAATCATGGTTAACCGAACTTCGGTTAACCGAAATCACGGTTAATCGGGTTTGGACACCCTACTGCTCCCTACATGAAAAATGAAAAATAAAATGTGTATTTTACAAACACACACTTGGGCGTTTAGGCCTATACTTCTTCTTATTTAAATCACGCATAAATATGATTTTATTTATGAATACATTAACAAAAAAAATTAATCCTAATTAAGTGATGTGGAATATATTTGTGCAACAAGAATTTGGACCGTAAATTCCAACACATATCCCTCTCCAGAAGAGTCCCCTATAAATTGAGAGGTTCCGAGTGCTAATCTTGCAATTATAACATACAAATTAAAAAATGGAAGTAATGCAAGTGCTGCATATGAATGGAGAAGATGGTGAAGCAAGCTATGCTCAAAATTCCCTACTTCAGGTAATCAATTTCCACTTTTCTATTTCAAACGACTTTAATCCATTACATGATTCAATTCCAATCTTGTTATCTTATCTTCTTAATTTTAATATCTATCTCATTTCATCTCATCTCAATATCTTAATCTTATCTTAATAATTATAAAAGATGTCCCTCCATGTTTAATAAAAGCTCCATTCTTCTATAATCATTTCTACCAATATTAAATTGCAATAAGAACATAAAAGATTTTATTAAAATAAATAAACAATTACAATTGGCTATTCATATTTTTAAGGACCTTAAATTTCCTTATATTTAGAAAGCTTTTTCTATAATATAATGAACATTAGTTATGTTTAGAAAGCAAATGAAAGATACAATACTATTGTCGATTATATATTTACAATTTTATATGCACGAGAATCACATTAATCTAAATATGAAAAATTAGTCACAAAATATCGATAATAAATTAAGTATATAAAGTGAAAATAATTCTTGGACTGTTAAATTATGACGAAAAAGAAATTCATATATCTTAAATAGTATGTACTAATTATACGATCAAATAATTTATATATATATATATGTGTGTGTGTGTTTAATATTTTGTTTTTTATACAATCAATAATAATATTTTATAACATAATTATTTAATATGATTAATTACGTGTTATAATTTGTAAAAAAATTGAACATTTAAGAAAATAACAAACATGGGATATAAACTCTATCCCGTCCAACAGACGAGTTAGCACTCCAGTCTTTACCACTCTAAAAGTTCTCCCTCAATAAGATAATAAATGTTTTATTTTTGATATTCAATTTCTTTATTCAATCTATTTTTCTTAAATAAAAAATACACTATTCTCCTTATTCAATCCATTTTTCTTAAATACTTAATTATGATCATGTATAGAAAAAAAATTGGAGTTGGTCGTGTATATTTTATGAAGTGAAGCTATGTAAAGTTTAAATATTTTAAACACCAAACACCATTTTTTTATAATCATACAACTATATACCTATATATATATGCTTAACCTATCATAAACAAATACTGACGACTATAATATATTATCCTTCCACCAAGCCAATCATTCAAAGTTAACGGTTAAATCTAATTTCCCGTCATTATTTAATTTCATCAATTTACACATACAATTACCATTTCTATTCTAACTCAAATAATATACACATTCACCTATTTCCACTTATAAAATAAATAACAATAGACACGAAATCCTATCCCGTCCATCGGACGGGATAAGCCTTCTAGTATATACAGTAGAACCTCTCTAAATTAATACTCGATAAATTAATAAACTCTCTAAATTAATATTTTTCTCCGGTCCCGACTTGGGCCAATGCAAAATTTAACAAATTTCGATAAGATAATAAGATAATATATTTTCAAAAAACCACTATATAAATATAAGGTCCCATTAATATCATAAATTAATAATTATATAAAAAGTTACATAGTCATCAACTAAGAAAATTTAATGAAATATGATTGTAGTGTTGTTTGTTTTTTCTTAGTTCTATTTGGAGCTCATCTCTAACTTTTTTTTTATTGGATCCAACATTTATAGCGTTGTTTTGAAAACAAATTTTTGCAATGTCAACTATAATCATTCCTTGAGACTTCATCTTATGAACGAATTTTGCAGTTTCTACAATAATTTCTTATTGCCTCTTGCTCAACATTAACTATCCAAGCCGAGACGACAAGATTGATAGCAACCAAAACATTAATCTTACCTGGATCAAATTGTCTCAACTCATAGCATTCTAAAATCCTAAAATAAAATCTTGTATGATAGTGTGTTTTGAAAGCTCTTATTACAAAAATCTCTTTAAATTAATAAATATTAATTTATCGGTTAATTAATTTCTCTATAAAATAATAAAATATCATGGTCCCAACCCTATTAATTTATAGAGGTTGTACTGTAGTAAAGTTACCCTTATTTACCACTTACATACTTCATTAATTAAAGATAGAAAGATTAAATATATGCAAGAATTTTGCCCTATAAATGACCTTGTTTAAAAGAGAAGATGAAAGAACACCTTCATAAAAAATAGTTTGTAAAAAAATTTACTACTATATTACTTTGTATATTTATAACAAATAACAAATTACGGTAAAATCTATAAATTTAAACCTTCTAAGCTGAAATTTTAAATTAAAATATGATAATAATACTTTTTAAGCTAAATGATACATTAGAGAAATACATAAAATAACATATAATATATTTATACAAGCTACCAAGATATAATAAAAACTAAGAAATGACTAATAATACATTTATAATATCTTTATTTATACAAGATGTCAAGATATGATGAGCACTAAAACATTTATTAAAATATAATATCTTATACTGCCAAGATATAATAAACACTAAAAAATTATTAATGATCCATTTATGTTACAATAATTTCAATAATCTATTAAAAGAAAATTCCTATTAATAAAATTCAATCTATTTAATTAAATTCTAATTAATTGCAATTTTTATATTAAGAAGCTCGAGTTTGGTTCAAATAAAACAAACTCTTATCCTAAAACGTGAAACGAATGCACTTTTTATAGTTCGTAGTGCACTTTTTATATAAAAGTGCATTGAAAAATGCAAAAAGTGCAATCCGAAAAAGTGCACTACAAAAAATACGAAAAGTGCATTACAAAGTACGAAAAGTGCAAATCCGAAAAAGTGCACTCTGAAATAGGAAAAGTGCACTACGAACTAGAAAAAGTGCATTCGTTTCAGGATAAGAGTTCGTTTCAGGATAAAAGTTCGTTTTTTGAACCAAACTCTAAGAAGCTCACTTACACATTTGTATAAACAATGTCTTTCAATTTTTTTTCATAAACTTCTTCAAAAATTTACTTCATAAAGTCATAAAGATATTCAAAAGCCTAGATAAGATTAGAAAATTTTTATTTTTATTTTAGTCAAATATCATACATCATTATTCTGGTGATTAATCCTTTAATAAGAAGGTAAATAATGAACCAATAATTTATATATGTACTATGTTATTCTTTTGTTTTTTTTTTGTTATAGAATAAATTAATTTATCTTATAATTAACTTAGAAGTTCTAATGGGTTTGTTTGGTGTGTTATAGTTTGCCTTTGGTGTGTTGCGGGGTGTTGTCATATGTGCTTGCATGGTATCTGCTTGGTGATCCTACTTGAGTACTCGAGCATTTCGGTTACTCTCACTCTGCGTTAAGCTAAGAATGTCCTCATCTTAGGCCTCCAGATTCTGATGTAGCGAAGTTACACTGAGTCAACGTTATTATAGATAAATAGATAGATAGATGTAGATTATGATTATAAATAGATAGATATAGATATATAGATTAGAAAAAGAAATAAAATAGAATAATAAATAGGAATATTTATGTCTATTTGCTACATTTCATTAAAAAAAGTGAAATTGTTTAAAATTACAATTACTAGAGGGAATATTTCATGTGCAAAATCAATAAACTTTCATGTGTTAAAATATGTGACAGCAAAAAGCAATAACGATGACAAAACCCATAAAAGAAGAGGCCCTCCATAACGTACACAAGTCTTTTTCAACTGCCAGATGCATCACCATTGCGGACATGGGTTGCTCCTCCGGGCCCAACGCACTGTTGACAATTCATGAACTTGTCACCACAATCCACAAGGTTCGACGACAACTTGAGAACCGCTTGCCCATTTGCATCCAGGTTTTCCTAAACGATCTTCCAGGAAACGATTTCAACTCCGTCTTTAAGGAATTGCCGAGCTTCAACAAACAATTGAAACATGAGATTGGTGAGGGATTTGGTGGGTGCTTTGTCTATGGAACTCCGGGTTCTTTTTATAATAGGCTATTTGAGACCCAAAGTCTCAATTTTGTCCACTCTTCTTATAGTCTTCATTGGCTTTCTCAGGTAACTATTTACCTACTTTACGAATTAAGATTTTTCTTCTTTACCCCTGGGTAGCTAATTTAGCTTGGATCTAATTTTTCATCTCTCTAAGTAATATACTACCTTTCATACTCCATTACGACATGATTCATCGATTTGTTTCCAACGAAGTAATAAAAAATATTATTAAAATAATAAATATCTAATTAATGGACATATAAAGAGATTAGATAATTTGGACTCATTTGGCCGTGGTGTGTAATAGTTTTTTTTATACTAGTAAGAATTAGAATCTCCCTAAGGGGGTGTCTTAGAGCATCCTTGCAAATAAGAACACGGAGTTTTTCATTATCCATCAGGAGGTTACTAGGGATGTTGTGGCCTAGTTTAGCAATTTTGTCGCCACAACATTGCAATCCCTACCAACATAGTGTAGAGAGGTATTATTGAATTGTTGTAGAGATACCATAATATCTGATATGAGCATCTCAATTTTCCATAGGCAATTTTTGGTTCCTTTAAGTGCATTAATAATTGTTATGTTATCCCCTTCAATTTCTAGATTAGTAATTCTAAGTGTTCTAGCTGCTCTAATTCCATCGCATAAAGCTAACGTTTCTACCTGTAATATTGAATTGGGTCTGTATGTTTTTGTTCCCATACCTATATGTTGAGCATTATGATATGTAATCACATAACCTATTGAAGTAGAGGTTGGGTTATATTTTGAACCATCAAAATTTAATTTATAATAATTTAGGGCTGGTTTCTGCCAACTCATCACTTTTTTCTTTTTTGTGTTCGATTTCCTCATTGTCTGCTTTTCAAGTCCTTCGTCCTCATTCCAGTTTTTAGCAATTTCTCACTTGCTGATTTGATTTTTAGTATATTGTTCCAAATTTTGGATAAAGTTGTGGGGGGTTTGTTGAAAACCCAATCTATTGTGTTGGTGCCATATATATCACCAACTGATTGATGGTTCTCTGAAATCTGTTTAGCCTAATTAACATATATAATAGATCATTGAGGATCGTAGTGATGGTTTTATCTGTTGTGTCGTAATTTCTCAAAGTTGTCGCTACCTTATCATTGATTTTTTGTACAAGATTTTGCGTGTGTGGGCAACCTATTAGAAGGTGTTGGGTATTTCATATGTACAATGGCACATAATACACACCTCCGGTGTGTAATAGTTAGACGTATCCAAAAATAATATAAAATAAGAATACTCTTTGCGTATGTACGTTATGCGAAAATTATCTATCTAAATCATATATCTAGGTGACGTATCCGAAAATTAATATGTACATATATTTCCGCGTGTGCATGGCAAAATAACGTTCTACAACTAGTCGATTGTTAATTTGAATGCGTATGTATGTAGGTTCCAAAGGGGTTAGGAAGAAGCCACAAAAGTAATATTCTACTGTCAAGTGGCAGCTCGGCAAGTGTGATTAAGGCATACAAGCAGCAATTTCAAACCGACTTGACAACTTTCTTACAGTGTCGCTCAAAGGAGTTGGTCACAGGAGGGTGTATGGTTGTCACTCTTCTCGGCAAAAGTAACGAGCCTTCTGTCAAAGGAAGTAGCTACATTTGGGAGCTTCTTGGTTTGACACTTCAACAAATGGTTTCGGAGGTAATTAATCTTCTAAACAAAGAATTATAACCATACACTGTAGTCACATTTTCTCTAGTAAAGGCTATGTTTGATGCAAATTCGATCAATATATAACCTATAAGTGGCATTTCATCGATCAAACATACGCAATTATTGATTATTTAGGGTTACTAAAGAAGTGTACATGAATCATATGCGTGCTAACTGCACCAATCTATAAATTAATTAGATACACGCAATTCGATCAATCTCTTTCTTCCGGAACAATGTATGTGTCACTTTGATGGCCCTTAGCTTAAGGCTACGAAGAGTTACTTAGAGATCAACATTCTTTACCTACTAAATCTTTCCATGGGCTCGTGCATATGTAAGCCCATCACACAAGCCCAGTGGGGTTCAATCTTAAAACCAATTGACAATAGGAGTAACCCAAGGATATATTTGCTAGGCAGTTTCTCTTTATATTCAGATGTGGGATTCTCAACATTATCTAACAACATATTTTGTGTGTAGGGTTTGATCGAGGAAGAAACACTTGATATGTTCAATGTGCCAATGTACACGCCATCACCAAGTGAAATTGAGATTGAAGTTAAGAAAGAAGGTTCATTTGGAATCAATCAGTTGCAAGTGATGCAGCTTGACTGGAGAGATGCGGCACCCCTCACTATAGACGACGAAGCTAAAGTTGGGCATGTGACGCGTATGATGAGAGCCGTGGCGGAGTCTATGCTTGCTGATCACTTTGGTGAAGGCTTGATGGACGAGTTCTTTAGGAGGTACGGCCAAGTCCTTGGAGATTGCATGGCCAAGGAAAGAACCTTCTTTACCAACGTTACATTTTCATTGACCAAAAAGATTTGAAAGATCCATTAGTATTTGAGAACCTGTACGAGTATTATATAAATTAGTTGAACCCGTCATGCTATGTATTACTATGAGGCGAATTTTAAAGCTACTAGTTTATTTCCCATACCATATACGGGAACTGTTTCATTTTTACATTAAATAAAAAATTAAATAAGTTTAAATGTCATAAAAAGCCCGAGTATAATTGAGTTTGGTTCAAATGAAAAAACTCATATCTTGAAAAATGAAAAGAAGTGCACCTTTCCTAGTTCGTAGTGCACTTTTCCTATTTCAGAGTGCATTTTTTTCGCATTTCCATTTTTCGTACTTTGTAGTGCACTTTTCGCATTTTTGGTAGTATACTTTTCGGATTGCACTTTTCGTACTTGTCGTGCAATTTTCATACTTTGTAGTGCACTTTTTATTTTTTAAGATAAGAGTTTTTTCATTTGAACCAAACTCTAATTACACAAGGATCAATTGAAGTTCTTTCCGAATATATTTGGGTGGTAGAAAACAACTATGAGAGATAAATATTGTTGGGCCCCCCAAATTAAATTAAGCCCAAACCCGATGATCGAACACTTCAACTAACAAGGCCCATTACTAGCCTAATTCAACACGCGATGTAGTATGGGTCAAAGGAGTAAGCGATTGGCGAAATTACTGGAAGCAACGACTAAAGCATTTATGGCCATGAACGATATTCGCGGGATCCGATCACGCCTCATAACACCTGCAACGGTCAAGAGAAGGAGAGGGATATAAAAGCACATGAAGAGCGGAAGATAGGGATCATCGAATCATTGGAAAAATAGCATAATCACACTCTTGTACTCTCTCAAACCTAATTCTCACTATTACAAGAACTAAAATCCATTGCTCAATTGGCTCTTTTTGTAATCCGGAGAAGCACTGTTGTAAATCTATTATAGTCCTTCGACGATCAAGCTATTGATTATGTTCATAATTTACATTCTTTCTTATATTTCACTTTGAGTTTTATCTTGTTTGAAGAGTTTAACGCGTTAGGATTGCTTCTTGGCTAGGTTTTCCTCATAATAGCAGGTAACGCGTTTACGTGTTGAATTTGCCCAAACCAATTGGCGCCCACCGTGGGGCTTAGACAAATAAAATTGTCGAAAACCGTAAACTCTATCTACGCAAGATGGAAGTCATTCATACAACCTACAACCAGGCCGACGACGCCGAGAACAACGAAATCAACCAAGGCGTCAATGGTCAGCAAACGGGAAATGGAACAAAAAGGGAAGAGCAGAACTTTGGGAATGGAAACGGGAAATACAACCACTTCCGATGCCGCTGAACAGGTAACTACAATCGATTCCGACATCATCGCTGAACTATGTGCATCTATGCTCACCCTTCAAAAGGATCTGGAGAATCAAAAGAACGCTCACGCCAAGTTTATCGAGGTATGTGAGAAACAAATTGAGACTTTAACTAATGAGCGTAATTTGCTTCAATCTCAGGTACAATCAACAACAAATCGGCAACGCGTTAACAGAGCAATGGATGGCGTCGCTCGTTGGCTGGACATAGACGATCCAAATTTTGTAACCCCGGATGACATTAGGCCAGTAACCGATTACCAAGTAAACGGTAATTCTTTAAGGGCTGTCAGAGAGTATGCCGAGGTAACCCAATTACGGGAACACCTCAAGGCCCTGGAGGACCGTATTATTCAGGTTCCATGGGCCCCACAACCAATAGCAGTAGAAAGTCGGGATGGATATACAGACTCTCCCTTTGTACCCTTTATCTCGAGGGTTGACATCTCTCGAAAGTATCACGTCCCTGATGTACCTAAATACGAAGGGGATACAGATCCAGACCAACACATCGTTGCGTTCAAACAGGCCATGAATATTAGTACGGTTCCTTTTGACATGAAGAAAATTGTCATTTGTCGATGGTTCGGTAACACGTTATCTGGACCAGCACTTAATTGGCATTCTCATTTACCTCTTGGATGTATTTCATCTTTTGCTGAGTTGGTTGATAAGTTCAGAATCAGGTTTAGTTTGCAAGTATCCAACATGCTAAGCGTTCTAGTGATTTATACCGCTTGGTCCAAAAGACTAGAGAGTCATTGGAAGCTTTTCTAAATAGGTACAATGAAGAATTGATCACCATAGAAGGATGCGATGCAGCTACAGTTGTGGAGGCATTTCGAAGAGGCATTTCGACTGGTAATCCTGATCTTTATCGTGAATTGACTAAATATCCTTTTTTAAATTTCGATAAAGGTACATGTAAAAGCGTTGGCACATGTACGATTGGAAGAAGACGACCACTTTTCCAACAAGACCGTAGTCCTCATCGCCCCGAGCGTCGGCAAGGATGGCGGGAAACCAAATATGTTCCATACACTACTCCCTCTCCTAAGCCAACTATTAAGTGTGAACTTGACGTCCTCCAAGGCGTACGATCGATATGAAGACTCGAAGTTGCCCCCGAGGTTGTCCCACAACAAGTTTCGGGTAGACGCGACGGAAGTGATCCGAACTCTCAACAACATGGGGGATACTGTTAAGTGGCCCAGGAAGAGTAACACGCCCTCATACCAAAAAGATAAATCCAAATGGTGTTATTTCCTCTTCGACCTCGGCCATCGCACAAACGAATGTATCGCTCTACGGAAAGAGGTAAGTGAATTGCTACGCAGGGGATACCTCAAAGACTTGATATCAGAAAGAGCAAGGGAGCAACTAGAGCGTAACAAAGGGAAAGCCAATCCACCACACCCCCTAAGCACACATGTGTAATCAATATCATCACTGGGGGGTCTGAGGTTTATGGTGTTACATATTCAACAGCTAAGAGGATTGCAAGGAGAGCCTGGAGAGAGGAGCCCATAATTTTTGTTCGAAGGGGCCAAGTCGTGATGCCCATTACTTTTGATGACATTGAGGAAGAAGAAGTCCATCATGATTGCTTGATTATTTCTCTAACAATAGCAAACTTTCTTGTTAAACGAGTTTTGATTGACAATGGAAGTTCGACTAATTTGCTCATGTTGGATGCTTTACACAACTTAGAGTTGTGATACGTGATCGCCTCGGGTTACTCCTCTGAGTCCAAGTATTTAACCACACAGGATCCTGATCTTGCTAGTAGTTCGATTTCCAACCTGATTTGCCTTCAAAGTTAATAACTTGATGAACAAGAAACTCGAAATATGAACAAGGAACGAATCTGATTCAAAGAGTTAAGATAATCAAAAGGATAGTTTAATTGAATTGGCTCCAACGCTAAATTCAATTGATAAACTAGTTGATCTTTAACAATCAAACTAGAACTAACAAGTTGATCAAATTAACAATCCAAATCTGAATTTAAAGAAAACAAATTAGTGATGATGATCGTAGAGATTGAATGCTTGAACAATAGTTGCTTTAATGGCCCATAAACTAGACAAACTAATAGGGGTTTATCTAATTCAGGCTGATTTTTATTGAAAGATAACTGCAAGGTATTTAAAGGGAATACGAAAGAGTCTCCTTGGAGAGCAAATAACAAGGTGGCCAACACTAGAGGGGTATAATGGACCTTTTTCTTGCCTCACAAGATAACCTAATATATTCCTAAAACTTCTATCTAAGTCCCCTTACCATAAATAAATCAAATAAATAATTATTTGACTTATTTAGATAAGAAAACTAAAAAATTAATCCTAAAACTCAAAAAGATATAAATAATAATAAAGCAAGATATATTCCAACTCCTATGGACGAAATTATCATAAATATAGTATCTAAAAATAGATAGAATTAAAACTAAAGATAAGATTCCCGTAAGACTTGAACAACTCTTAGTAAATTGCGTTTTTTTGCCTCTTTTCTATTGGATTCTGGATTTGACGTAAACTACAAAGTTGTAGATCTTTTAATTACCTATCTAACTCAATCTGAACGGACTTGAGATCAAATTTCTAGCCCAAGTTATGACCATTTTACTGAGCATTGTTTTTAATTTGACGGACATCTTAACTTTCCGAACTTTTATGACTTCATCCTCTTCCTTGGTAGCCTTAGACGCCATTGATGAACATAATCAAAGGATAATATCAGATCCATGAACACCTTTTTAAATTTAAATGATCGGGACCTTAGTAAAAGTCTTGGTCTTTGGCCTCAATTCGTCTTCAACGAATCATTCGCTTGGATCCTCTTTTGATCGGCATCAAGATGGGTCTGGATGACATCACCAAGAAGTCCAAGACTTTGGTGGGTTTTAGCGGCGAATCACGTAAAACATTGGGAGAGATATCATTGCCTACCATCACATGTGGAGTAAACTATTATGTGAAATTTCAAGTACTTAATTGTCCATCACCCTTTAATGTTATCTTGGAAAGGCGTTAGATCCACGAAATGTAGGCTATTCCTTCAACTTATCATCAATGTGTGAAGTTCCCATCGCCATGGGGAATACAAGAGATCAAGAGAGAGCAAAAGATAGCAAGGGAATGTTACTCAGTGATTATGAGAGCAACGACTTCAAGTGCTCAACAAGTCAAAATAGAGAACAAGTCGTCAGCATAACAATTAAAGGACTGCAAGCCTCCAACATACTACGCAAAGCCCGAAATGCCCGAGCTCGAAGAAGTCACCCTTGATCTGCTTGATCCATCCAAAAAGATCAGAATAGGAGCGAATTTGGAGCCAACCTTACGGGAGCAGTTGGTTGGGTTCTTGCGGTCCTACAATGATTGTTTTGCTTGGTCAAATGAAGATATGGTAGGAATTAGCCTTAACGTCATCACGCACGCACTCAATGCTAACCCAAAAGTTCCACCAATCAAACAGAAAAGGTGTATCAAGGTAATAAATGATGAGGTAAAATCCTTGCTTGAGTCTGGCAAAATTAGGGAAGTAAAGTATCCCGATTGGTTGGCGAATGTGATTGTCGTAAAAAAGAAAAAATGTGAAGTGGTGCGTTTGCGTTGACTTCATCGATTAAAACAAAGCATGTCCCAAAGATTCATTCTCATTGCCTCATATCGACGCGATGGTGGATGCAACAACGGGACACGAGCTTCTGACTTTCATGGACGCGTTCAGTGGCTAACATCAAATAATGATGCACCCTGACGACCAAGAAAAAATTGCATTCATGACAAATCAGGGGACTTATTATTATAAAGTCAAATCAGGGGACTTATTATTATAATGTTATGCCTTTCGGATTAAAAATCGCAGGTGCTACTTATCAGAGATTGGTTAATAAGATGTTTCAAGAAAAGTTGGGGATACGATGGAAGCAGAGGTGTCAATGGGTTGGGTTATGGGTGGGTGGAGCACTTCCACCATCCGACCCGCAAGTTAAAATGCCCCATCCGACCCACCCGTCACCCGTGAAATGTTCTACCCGTCACCCAAACCACCCGTCACCTGCTGGTTATATGGGTGACCCGTTCACCCTTATAACTATTGTATAACCGTTGTATTTTATGTCTATAAACAAATTATCATACATAAACGAAAACAAATATCCATAATCCATAAATAAACAAAAACAAATCCCATTAATAATAATCGTTGTATACCGTTGTATTTTATGTTATTGGTGGTTTTGGTTGAAGAGAAGTCTTCAAGAGAGAGGTCAGAGGTGGTGACTAGTGAGCGGTGATAATATGTTATCAAGTGAAAGATATACTAGGGGTTAGAAATTAGAATTACTTAGAGAGTAGAAGTGTATAACGGAGGCAATCAAGTAAATAAATGGGTTGGGAAACAAATGAGCTTATTTATCAAAGGTGCAAAATGGCTTATATGGTGACTTTAAAGACCCACACATATTAGAAATTATGGGCTAAAACGGGTTATACGAGTGGTTTGGGTAAAACGGGTGATGTGTCGGTTAACGGGTCGGGTTATTAAGTGATAAAATCTCACCCTTACCCGATCCATAACCCGTTTTGCTCGTCGCCCGCTTTGATTGGGTTTTCACCCGTTTATTTCGAGTGGGTTAAACGGGTGGGTCGGTCACTCGTGGGTAATTGAAAGCCCTAGATGGTAGTGTACATTGACGACATGCCGGTTAAGTCCTTGAAAGAGGAAGATCACATTCGACATTTGGAGGATGCGTTCCAGATTCTAAAGAGTTACCAAATGAAGTTGAACCCCACCAAATGTTCCTTCAGAGTCACGTCGGGTAAATTCCTTGGGTATATAGTGACGCTGAGGGGAATTGAAGCAATTCCAGACCAGATTAAAGCAATAGTGGAGTTACAACCACCAAGATGTGTCAAAGACGTTCAGAATCTGACAGTATGAGTAGCAACACTCAACCGGTTCATATCTAGATCGTTAGACAGGAACAAGCTATTATACGACATTCTAAAGAAAAACAAGTCATTCGAGTGGATAGAAGCGCATGAAGAAGCTTTCAAAGAATTAAAGAGGTACCTATCTCGGCCACAAATATTATCTAAACCCATACTATGAGAAATGTTGTACATCTATTTGGCGATCATGGAGGCAATCGTAAGCGTCGTCTTGATTCCAGAGGAGGATGGGAACCAGTTACCCATTTACTATGTAAGTAAAACTCTACTTGATGCAGAGACCAGGTATTCACCCGTAGAAAAACTCGTATTGTCTCTAGTAATGGCTTCTATTAAGTTACATCCCTATTTTGAAAGTCAGTCTACTACTGTGAGGACTAACTTTCCAATGAAGAGTGTCATGTGAAAGCCAGAATTATCAGGTTGCTTGGTAAAGTGGTTAATTCACCTCAATGGGTATAACATCACTTACGAACCACGGAAAGCAATGAAATCTCAAGCTCTGGCGGATTTTGTGGCAGACTTCACTCCTACCTTTCCAGAAGAAGAAGATAAAGAAATATTACAGGTTGAAAGATCACTAAGCATAGGCAAATGGTTGATGCACACGGACAGAGCGTCAAATCAAGTAGGCGTAGGGCTGGGGTAGTCCTGAAGTCGCCACATGGGGGATAGGATAGCCCAGGCTATTCGGTGCACGTTCAAAGCTACAAACAATGAAGCAAAATCTGAGGCACTCATCGTAGGATTAATCATTGCCAAAGAGTTGAATGTGCAGGAAATCGAGGTAATATGTGATTCATTACTCATTGCCAATCAGGTCACAAATTCGTATGTTGCTAGGGATTCAAACATTGTCAATCAGGTCACGAATTCTTATGTTGCCAGGGATTCAAAGATGAAGGCGTACTTGTAGAATTTCCAGGGAATTATTAAAGGCTTTAAGCATTTTGAGATAAAGCAAGTGCCTCGAGACGCCAACGCGCAAGCAAACGTTCTAGCAAATCTTGGATCCACAATTGATCCAAGAGAGTATGACAGGATACCATTTGTACACCTGAACGCACCTTCTATAACAAAAGAGACATAACTGTTCGACGTTGAGACTCTGACACAACCACTTCATGGGTAACACCTTACTTAAAGTGGTTACGAGATGGAATCTTATAGGATGATAAAGAAGAAGCTCGACAACTCAAGTAAAAGCTTTTACTTTCGCTATTAAGGATAACATTTTGTTCAAGTGGATGTCTTCAGGATTATATGCACGATGTGTGAAAGAGGAGGAAGTGAATAAGGTGTTACAGGACATTCATGACGGAGAGTGCGGAAACCACACTGGGGGTCGCAATCTGGCAAAGAAAGTTAGCAAGATGAGCTACTATTGGCCTACCATGAACAAGGACGCAACAGAGTTTGCTCGAAGATGTGACGCGTGCCAGTGTCATGGACCAATTCCACATCAACCACCGAAGTTGTTACATCCTATAACATCCCCTTGGCCATTCATGAAATAGGGGATGAATATTGTGGGAAAGCTCCCTCCAGCTTCGGGACAATGCGTTTACATATTGGCCATGACCGACTACTTCTCTAAATGGATCGAAGCAGAACTTTCAAAGAAGTAAAGGATACACAGGTCATCTCCTTTATCAAGAGGAACATCCGCAGCAGATTCGGTGTTCCATCAACCATTGTTTATGACAACGACTCTTAGTTCATTAGTGAGAAAACAAAATCTTTTTGCCAACAATACAACATTGAACTAGTGATGTCCACTCCGCGATATCCTCAAGCCAATGGTCAAGCGGAAGCAAGTAACAAGGTGATCATGAACAACTTGAAGAAACACCTTAAGGAAGCTAAAGGAAGATGGGCCGACGAGTTACCCCTTATTCTCTGGTGAGATCGGACGACTCCCAAGACTGCTACTTGGCATATGCCTTTCTCGTTAGTGTATGGATGCAAAGCCGTGTTACCAGTTGAGATAACTCTTCCTACAACCCGTTACAGTCATACCACTGAGGAGTCTAATCGAGACAACTTGTTTCACCACTTGGATACAATTGACGAGTTACGAGATGAAGCATCTATTCATATGGCGGCATACATATATACAAGGGGTGGCTCGGAGTTACAACAAGCATGTTAAAGCGAAAGTGTTTCAAGTAGGTGATTGGGTACTAAGGAAGGTCTTCCAAAATAACCAAGAATTGAACGCTGGCAAACTTGAAGCTAATTGGGAAGGACTTTATCAGATTACAAAAGTCGTCGGACAAGGGGCTTACGAGTTAATTTCCCACGATGAAAAGATAGTCCCAAGGAGTTGGAACGCGACAAAGATTAAACTCTACCACTTTTGAGAAAATTCAGGCAAGTCGCAACAAGGTACATATTTATTACTTGATATTACTTATCAAATTCATTTACATCGTTCTCCTTTACACACTTGGAGCAACAACGACATTACAAAAACTAACAAGGGACGCCTTGTGATGTTACAGGCCAAAAGATGGGCTCTCGCCTTACAATCAGGCTACAATGTGCACACAACGACTAGCCACAAGATGCAAGAGACGAGAAACACGTTAACGACTCTAGAGCAAGAGGAGTTTAACACTAAAGAGAAATTTGTGTAATCAATTCGAGCTTTATTATTAATAAGCATAAACACATTACATTTCTGAATTCTATTTCATTAGACATCTCTCTCTTAGCATCTATTGTAATATCCGCGATACTCCAAGGTTTTAAAACCAAATACAATATAATATTTATTTTTTATAATTCTTTTGTCTATGTAAAAGAGAATTTCTAATATATTATAATAACCCTTATTTCTCTTTAAAAAGAGATTATTAAGTAAATTAAAATAAATAAAATTCAACAATGCATCATAAGGGTTATGAGTAAATCAAAAGCATTTAAATAAAAATAATGCATTATGAATCTCGAAATTTTATTGAATAAAATAAATTACTACAAGGCATTAAAATTACAATAAAGGTCTAGTAAAAATAATGCAAGAGCCGAGACTTGAACCCAAGACCTCTTGCAAACACACTCACACGCCCATCCCCTCAATCCGCTAGACCATTCGCAATTTCTTACTCAATTACCCCACCCTTATTTTATATCAACCCTGTCTTCTTCTTCTCTAAAATAGCCATCAGACCTATGTCTGATTCACTGACGTAGAATCAAAAAGCAGCCATTGCATGTCCTTCTTCTTCCTCTTGGTTGTAAGACCATCTATATGACCTCATATGCCTTGCATCCTCCTCCATCACCTCCAACTAGCACACCCTTGCCCAATTGTGGAGCATCCTCCCTTCCTCCATTGGTGCACTTCCATTGCCATGGATCACCAAGTTGCATCCCTTTGCCTATAAAAAGCGAAAGTTGAGGCAATATCTTGCAATTAACCTAAAAGCGAAAGTGTAAAGTTGATTGCTTGATTAGATCTAATAGGATTATTTGCGAAAATTGATATTCCTAGGTTGAAGGATGGATAGAAAGTTATTTAATTTGCGACAGTTGATTGAATAACTTGAATTTTTTGCGACAGTTGACTTTTCTATGATCGTAATTGCATGATAGTTATGAATTCTTGTTGAAAGCATGTATGGTTGTTGTTGTGGTGGCCCTAGCCCTAGGATTGCCTTTTTTACATTTGCTTTAAACTTATTAATATTGTTTTGATCTCGACCCACCAAGGTCGTGCTCGAGCCTAGCCCTTGTTTGTGTTCGTTTGTGTGTTTTGTCCCCAGGATCGACCCCCATAGGGTCGTGCACGACCCTAATCAGTTTGGTCCTGGCCTTGTTTTGTTCGTGTTTGTTTGCTTTTCTTAGTTTATCAACTAATCTTTAGCCCTATTCTCTTTCCCGTGGACGAACCTGACTCTGCTATACTCAGCGGGGTCTTGATATAAATTTATTTGTTCAAGAAAACCCTTCAACAAGAGCCCTTATAAAAAGTATTGTTATAAAATCATTAGCATATGGATTATAGTTTTTATATTAAATATTACTTTTATAAAGAAATAATCTTTTACAAGTGTAGAGAATATAAGATATATGAATTTAATAATGATGATAGATATATTAAAAATGTTATGGATAAATAAAATATTAAGTTAATATATCTCTAGTTGTAGATATTCCCTACAAGGCATAAGTTTTATTATAAATATGAGAATTGTGACTTTAAATGGATATATAATATATTATTATATTGTTGAGTTATAAAGATGTCTTGCATGAAAAGATATGGTAAGATATAAAAAGATGTTATTTTTGTAACCTAAGATATCATAATAATGAACTATAAGTATAAAGTAAGATATTTTATGCCATGATCATGTTTTATGCAAACTATAGATATGAGAAGAAATAAGGGAATAAAATAAATAAGATTAAATTAATATCATATTGGTTTATGGAAAGCTTACTTTATAAAGTAAATAGAAAAATCCAATTATGGAAATTACTAAGAAAATGGTCCATAATTAATCTATCTTTATTTAATATGGGTTATGTAATTAAATAAGGTTTTATTAAGAGAATATTATTAACAAAATACTCTTGGTGGGAAAATAATACTTTAAGTACCTTAATGAACTTTTTGGGAATAAAAGTAATATTGTAATTAAGTGAAGTTTTGTAAAAAGGTTATAATAGATTCTTTATAATTTTAAGGAGAATATGTATATCCAAAATACCTTGTTAGGTAAAATATGTTATCATATACTTTTATGAGATAGACTTGCTTAAATTATTTTAAGAAGTTAGCAAGTGAAATCAAAATAATTATTTATTAAATTGAATAAGGATTTTAAGGAATAAAGGATATTACAAAATCAAAATAATAATAAAGGAATATTATTATTTTAATTAGCCACCTAAATTATTATTATAATAATTTAGAATTCCGTTCTCTTATATAAAGCATATAAGAGAAATTCAAGCTTTAAAAGACACTCGTACTTAAAGACCGTCCGTAAATTTCCGTGTCGATAGGTCGAGATTCTTGTTCGAAGTCGCGAAACGCACTTTCCATCTTATCGCTATACTACTCGTGAAAACAAGGCAAGTGGAGTTTCCCCTTGTAACCTTATATATATTCATCTCCGTGAAACTTCTCGATGTTGGGAACAACTTGTGTGCTAAGTAACAAAAAAGGAACATAGGAAATATCGATTGTTAGAAATAACGACCCCATTGTTAGTTCGCTCTTTATTATTGATAGGATAATTTATGCTAGTTTGGTTGCGGCCTTGATTATTTACAACCTCGTTGAGAGGTCAATTTCGAACAAACTAGTGAGGGGCGCGGAAGTAGCCGACGCCTCTATAAAACTTACTAAGTCGTAATGCCTACGTGTTTAAAGTACGACTTTCAGGATCTTGATCCAGTCCGCTCCGATTGCAAGGAGGGACGAGTTGCACTCTAGCTAAGTACCAGAAACCGAGTTTCCATTGGTTGATCGGGCCATCTGAGCCCCCACCCCATTTTAAAAATCATTAACGAAATCGATTATTTTCGTCACTATATAAGATAAGTGCCCAATGCACATTTAAAAGATATCAAAACCGGACCGGTCTCGAATGATCGATCCGGTTCTCGACATACTTTCGATTCTAAAAGAAGTCTACAATCTAGTAGCTCTTCTCTCGATTATCGAGCTATCTCCGCTTGAGATCCGCTCTCCTTCATACCGTTAAACCCCACAAAATAAACCTTATCGTAACACACAACCCGTTAATATCTTCCTCGTTATTACTCAAAATTACCGAATTACCCTTGGGAAGTTTTGTTCCCGCTTGCTTAGTCTCCTAGACTAGTTCTTCTTTTCCGCATGTTTGCCTTGCATATTCTCGCCCCTCGCGAATTATGTCAGAACCTAGGAATTTCAACAAGGCGTAAGGTGAAGGGAAAAGGAAGGACGAGAAGTACCAAGATGTATTTGCAAATCCTTTTGGTTTATTTCCGTTTATGTTTCAAAGACAAAGTTTTTATGAATTGTAATTCCGAACAAGCTTTTGGTTTTAAGTAATGTAATTTGGGTTGTAAGAACAAAGTCTCCTTTGAGAGCACCTTTTAATTATCCGATTATTTTTATTTCCGTATTTTATCATTTTATATCATTCTAAAAGCCTTGGGTGACCTTGGACGGTAAAATCTGAGGTCACTGGCGGTAACTTTTCAAAACCGAAAACTTTTAAAACCGAAATTTTTTGAAAACTGAGAACTTTTAAAACCTAAGTTTTTCTTCCGCTATCCGAACATCCATTTATAGAAAATTTCCTTCTATATCCACTAAAGAAACTCGAAAATGTCAACCTTCTAACTTAAACTTCTTAGCTAAGAGAAATTTCTAAAAAGTTTGGAAACATTATTACTAAGTACTTAGTTCTAGAACTACAATCCTCTTAAACTTCCTTATCCACCTTTTCGAAACTTAAGTAACATAAGTATTTCAACTTTTAACTTTACAATAGTTGTTAGAACCTTTTGATAAACTTAACTTTACATTTGCAAAGCTTATTAGTAAAGTAAGAATTTCTTCTTATGTAAAATAAAAACCTTAGACCCTTGAATAGGGCCAAGAAAATGAAAAGTCTTGAAATAACCGTTTATATGTGATTTTTTTTATATAAATAACGCCTTGACTTCCTTCACTATGCCTTCACATTATAGAAACTAAGGATGTTCTATATTAACGCCTTGCTTCTTTCCCTTCCTCAGACACCATGGTTGAAACAAGGAGAACCACTCAGCTTAGAAATCAAATTGAAGAAGCCCTCTATGGAATCCAAGCTCCTAACCCATACTTCCCATACGACAATGCACATGACGACCCCTTCTATGAGCCCGAGGAGGCACACCCCGGGCAAGACATGGAAGTAGACCCCGAGTAGGACTCCGAGGAGGATCCCGAGGAGGATCTCAACCTTCCTATCGAGATTCCCGAGGAATACCCGGCGCCGATCGCACCCCCACCATACCCGGTGTACGAACCCGAGGATTATCCCTCGAGGGACGAGGAAATAGCCCCGGGCTATGAGCCTAAAGATTATTCTGACAACAAAAACAGGGAGTGGGTGCCCGAATACCAACAAGAGGGAATTGTACCCAACCTTAACTTTGAGCTCGAGGAAGAGGAGGGCGACGACTTCGATTTGGAATGGCAAGCTCAGGCTGAGTGGGATGCCATGAACCAAGAGAATCAAGAATTTGAGGAGTTCGACAAGTCCGAGGAAGAGGTCTCGGATGGAGTGGTCATTGATCTAGAAGCACCACCATCACCGTTGATCCCAAGGATGGAGTTTGTTCCACCGGCACCCCTACCACCCATGATCCCGATTCCGAGAGTGGAGATAGTCTCACCTCCATGAGTACCCGAGCCCGAGGGACCTATGCCGCCTAT
Source organism: Fallopia convolvulus (assembly GCA_964016875.1). NCBI lineage: Eukaryota > Viridiplantae > Streptophyta > Magnoliopsida > Caryophyllales > Polygonaceae > Fallopia > Fallopia convolvulus. The sequence continues at coordinate 43,192,831 of OZ024731.1, read as the reverse complement.
GACACACTTCTGGTGTCATGAGGATGACGCACTTCTTCGACGGCTTCATCTTGGGTCCATCAACGATGATCGCTCAGAGGAAAGGTTCCCTGGAACCCGCCCATGGGGACCCAACGATCAACCAACGCTATATGAGAGGGCGAGTCAAGCGCCCATTGGGTGCCAAATAGAGGGGCTCTCTGACTGGATGTTCGGAGAATCCTCCAACAGCAGGTTTCGTCAGCCGTTGGTGAACGCTCCACCACCCCCTGGTGTTGTGCCCTCTGGGACCCATCGAGTGAATGTTGGACTGCTTCAAGGTCACAGGGAAGAGTGGGTCAACAAATCACTCAGGGAACAAGAGGAAAGGATCCAGCACCGGATCTGCATTGCTGAGCTGCAAGCCCGAGAGAACCGTCGTAGCAGGCGGATAGAGCAAACAAACCTTCTCCTCAACAACGACTCGGAGATCATTGACGAGACTCTTTTCGAGGCAGGATTCCTCGAAACCTACACCGATCGTGTCTAGTTTTCCTTAGCATTGTACTTTTCTTTCCAAGAAGTGAGCTTAGACCACTTCTTTCGACTTCATTTTGTCCCTAGGAAGTCGAATCTGCTTAGCTTTCTTTTCCTTTATTTCCTTAGTTTGGAACGACTTAAGTTATAAAAGCCTTGTACTCACTTGTTTATGTTCTAATGAAATTTCCCTTTTCGTTTCTAAAAGCTTACGCGTTAATTCTTGCATATATTATCGAATTAACAAATGAAACCAACCTAAAACCTTCAAATGGTCAACACAAGAGCCACCAACGTCGCTGGGGAAGGTCATGATGAGAGCGAATCTGAGGTCATAGGCGAACCTCAAGTTAACCCGTCCCCTGCACCAGTAGCTCCCATCGCATTCAATGTGGAGACAGTAGCCACATTACGCACTCTAGTACAACAGCTGGTACAAGAGGCCATTCCCGATGCGGTACCTAACCCAACAAACCTCGAAGCACTAAAGGAGGTGCCAGAAAAAGTACAGGAGGAAACACCCCCAGTAGTGGAGATCATCCCCGAGAAACAAACAAGGATCAGCTTCGCTGAGGGGATCAAAACTTTCAACGCCATGAAACCCGACTCCTACGATGGGACGGGCGATCCGTTGGGAATCCAATATTGGTTCTCCCACATCGAGAGACTTCTGAGGAATATACCCTGTTCTGAAGTTGACAAAGTGCACATGGTTGCACTGAAATTGAAAGATGAAGCTGGTGAGTGGTGGGAGAGCTCTAATCTGTCCAACCACCCTGATTTGAGCTAGGCCATGTTCAAGGACAAGATGATGCACCGATTCTTTTCCGAGTCTATGAGAGAGGAGAAGTTGGACAAACTGCACTCCCCAAAGTTGCATGTGTTGAGCGTGTTGGAACGAGCTAAAAAGTTCAACCATCTCCTCCAATACGTACGTTGAGGATGAAATCACCATGGAACAACAAAAGATCAAACGCTTCCACCGTTGGATGAGCGACCACATCAAACCCTGGATGGCTAATCGCTCCTTCAAGACGTTGGAGGAGTATGTCGATCATGCTCACAGGATGGAGTCAACCCTTAAGGTCCCCGAGCGCATGAATTTTGACGGAGGAAAGCCTCACCACTCTAGTCACAGTGGGTTCAAGAGGTCGGCATCTCCGCAAGGGCCTCAGTGGTCCAAAAAGAGCAAGAACAGGGCCTCGTCGGCTGGATCAAGACCTACCCCAGGCTCAGAATAAAAAAAGAGCCCGATTGTCTGTCACAACTGTGCAGAACCCGGACACCTTAATCAGAACTGTCCCAAAGCTCTCAGGAAGTGCTACAATTGTAATAGGGACGAACATCTCCGGCAATTCTGCAAACATCCCGCAAACCCGACAGGCCAAACCCGTTCTAACATAGTGTCTCAACGCCCTCAAGCTTCAAACAGAACAGCGGGGACTGCATCGGTCCAGTCTACGGCTCATCAAAAAGGAAAGGGACCTATGTATCCTCATGGTCAAGGGCAGCGGTTGTATGAGATGCGCACCACCGACAAGCCGGAGGAACCTATCTGCCAAGGTACCCTCCATATCCGCTCTAAAGATGTTTTTATACTCTTCGATTCCGGCGCTTCGCACTCTTTCATATCTGAAAAGTGTGTAGAACTCTTAGAATTAGATGACCTCGAAGAGTGTGAGCCGTTTGTTGTGATTCTTCCAAACGGAGAAAGGATTATAGGAGCCAAACAGTTAGGTAGTTTTCCTTTATGCATTCAAGGAGGAATCTTAAACTCCAACTTGATATGCATTCTGATGGAACCCTACGACATCATTCTCGGAAGAGATTGGTTGTCTCAGCATGGAGCAGTAATCGATTTCTACACCCGAACAGTAACCATCAACTCTGGAGGGAAGCACGTATGCCAATTCAAAGGAAAACGAGAAGAAGAAAATGGAAAAGTGATCAACGCCATGAAGGCCGGGAAGCTACTCCGACAGGGCTACGTTGGGTATCTTTGCTACCTCGAGCCGACGGGGAAAAAGGTCGTGGATATTCAAGAGATTCCTATAGCCAGAGAATTTCCCGACGTCTTCCCAGAAGAGTTTCCTGGATTACCTCCCCGACGTGAAGTCCAGTTTGCAATAAGCCTCGAGCCAGAAACCGCGCCAATCTCCAAGGCCCCCTACAGGATGGCCCTGCTGGAAATGAAAGAACTCAAGAGTCAGCTTGAGGAGCTGCTTAAGAAGGGTTACATCCGACCGAGCGCGTCGCCTTGGGGAGCACCCGTGCTCTTCGTAAAGAAGAAGGATGGGACATTCCGCTTATGCATCGACTACAGAGAATTGAACAAAGTCACCGTCAAGAACAAGTATCCTCTTCCAAGGATAGACAACCTCTTAGATCAGCTTCGCGGTGTGAAAGTCTTTTCAAAGATCGACCTGAGGTCAGGATATCATCAACTTCAGATTCGAGAAGAGGACATTCCGAAGACCGCTTTCCGCACCCGCTATGGCCACTACGAATTTGTAGTGATGCCATTTGGGTTGACCAATGCACCTGCGATATTCATGGACCTGATGCACCAATGCTTCCATGAATACCTCGACAAGTTTGTCATCGTCTTCATCGACGACATCTTAATCTATTCCGGAGATCAAGCAGAACATGAAGAACACCTCCGAACAGTGCTACAGATCCTAAGGCACAACTAGTTGTAGGCCAAGTTGTCCAAGTGCGACCTGTGGCTTAAAGAAGTGGCTTTCTTAGGCCACGTCATCAACCAATAAGGAGTTATGGTAGACCCCAAGAAAATCGAAGCAGTCTCAGTGTAATAACTGTGGTTTTTGAGGATATTTTTGAATTTTTCTCGGATATCCTTTTAACCTCTTTGTCCGTTTTAGCGCTTAGTCCAATATTTTTGTTGGAGATTAAATTCTAGAGAATTCTTGGTGATATCCTAAAATCACAAAGAAATAATTTTATGGATCGGTGTGAATGCTAGGATTTTTCAGTGGAAAAAGAATATTTATTGGATAAGCCGTTTTTTTAATTATGTACCAGAAAGGATTTAAAATACGAAACCGAAGTCTTAAAAATTGAATGTAGCAAGATAAAATCATGGAAAACTGGTTTTATTGGTCTACATAATTTACGGGTCATTTTGTATTTAGTAAGTTTTTCCACCCGAGATACATAATTTTACCGCTTTAACGCGAGTCCCGTTCTGAGACGGGTTTGGTTTGGTAAACCGCCTTTCTTGCCTTACTAAGGAAGCAATCAGAGAGTGGATGGGGACGCTTATCTTCTTCCCTCATCAAAGTCTATCTTTTGGTTTGAAAAACAAAAGAACCAGAACCGAGAGGGAGTTGGACGAGAACGACGGACTCGTGAGCACCCTCCACCGCTGGCCACCATCTTCTTCCCCTTCCACCTCCATCTTCACCTTCATCTTTATCTCCATGGGTGTTGTTGGGCGCTGCTGCTGCACAAAAGAGGAACCAGCGAGAGAGTAAGGACGGAACGCTGGCTCGGGAGGAAGAATTCCATGCCGCATGTCACTTTCTCGCCTCGCCGTACATCGTCACGTGCGACCTCTAGTTTGTCCGACCACCAAACACCACGGGAGCCACCGCCGGGCAATACTCAGTCACCCTTAGGCTCGGGGATCGAGCCACTATCGAGCCAAACGAGCCATGGGCTCGAGTGAAGGTATATATGATCGAAATTAATTAGCGGGTTGGTTACGAAGCCACCGTAAGGACCTATCGGTTCTGCTTTGCTAATTAAATTTATGTTTTTTACAATCTTGATGTTGATACGGTCCGGCGGGTTCAAACCGCTCGAGAAACGGACGTCCAGATCTTCCGTTATAGCGTATACAAGTTTTGACATCGATTGGCAGGTAAAGGACTTCGGATAATTACTCAGGATTCGTTGTTAATCCGTTTGATCCGAGATTTGGTCACCTTTAAGAACTGTTACTGAGGAACACTTTTTGTTTAGAAAGTTGTTACAAAAGTGAAGCGGAAAATTAGTTATAATTTTGCCAAGATGGCTCCTTAAAGCATGATAACTAAGGATTTGTTATATATCGATATTCGGAAATTAAATCGTTTATCGATTAGGAGGTTGTAGAATTTGAGTATACAACTAAGAAGTGTTTTCGTGAGCTCGTTGTTGAGAAATCGTTTGTTATATTTGACAAAAGGGGACCACTTTGCGTGTTAGTTATTGTTTGTTGGCCTAGCGAGTTCGTCTTCAAGGTAAGTCGTTTTCGACTTGCTCAGTTTCCATTCAATACTTGTTAGACGTCATGTGGTGCTTGTTGGATTGGTTTTGGGGAACTAGTCCCTAAGTGATTGTTCTATGAAAAAGGTTTACTTGTGTATGATATGTGTGAAAAGGATTTCATTGGGCTTTCATCGAATGTGAAGTTTTCGAATATTTTCTCTGTGTTGGTACCGTTCTCAGCATGGCCATGTGCGTAGTCCTCTGGGTTGAAGTGACGACTACGTATGGTTATGTGACAGAGAATCGCGCCCCTTCAAAAGTAAAGCTATCTGTGTTTTGGGCAAGTGCTCCCGAGGAGGCTTGACCCGGGGTTAGGAGTATGGAATTGTGCAGGGTGGTAGGTCGCGCCTCGGCACCTGGGGCGTAGGGTTGATAAGCGCCATGGAATGGAATGGAATGGAATGGAATGGAAAGCGGATGGTCATATTGTTGTGTTTGGACTTATGTGTATGAGTGTGTGTATGTGTGTGTGTATGTGTGTATGTGTGTATGTGTGTATGTGTGGTTTGTTTATTTGTGTATGTGTGATGTGTGGTTTGTGTGTGTTTGTGGGTTGTGTATGATCAATGGGAAGTTAAGTATGGATTTAGAATTGATATGTGTTGTATTCATGTGAACCTTGCAGGTGTGTGTGTTAGGAACTTGATTGGTTTTTAAACGTCGTACTAGTATTGTATGATATTTGGCTTGGATTAGAATGGTAGCTGACCCTTCGGGGACTTGTTTTTTTATAAGTTCCAGGTGAAGACAAGGGACCCATGATGGAACCTCGGCTGGATGATGGAACAGGTCGTTGAAGGTCGTGTCATTAGGTTGGGTTCGGTTGGGAAGAAATGGTGGTATACTTTTTGGTATCTTTCGAATAATGTGTTGTTTTGATAAAGAAAGGGTAGTGGTATGTTATGAAATATTTCTAGGTGTCGTTGTACGTTATGTTGTTTTGGGTTTCATGCATGTTTTCTGTACTTGGATTTTATAAATATCGGTTTGATATTTTATTCATGTTTTCTCGTCGTGCCCGAGTTGCAAGATCCAAGTGAACTCGTTGTTAGGTTAGCTCATGTGGACCCATGTGTGGTCTACTATCGAGTAATGCCCTGGTATAAAGTTGGGGTGTTAAAAATTGGTATCAGAGCCAAGTTGACAACAAGGGCACATGGAACTGACCAACAAGAGTACTCGAGGTCCAACTTAAAATAAAAAAACTGGCCATTGATTTTAAAGTTTTCTAATTGGTAGTCATATTGCATCTACGTGGGTAATGACACGCCGCGACTTCGCCGCCATCAGTCGAGGATCTCATGTAGAATAGTAAGTAAAGTTTCTAATCGTAGTTAAAAGTGGATTATAATTGTAAGAGTATTGTTTGGAGATAGCTCCACACACTAGAGCTGAAGCAGATAAAGATATTAAAAGTGGAACCATGGTCAAGTCATGGTAGGGGCCAAGTTGAGGATAAAGGAGGGATTCATGATGTTGGAGAACCATAGAATCTTTCTTTTCGAGAAGAGTAATATGTTGGTAGTGTGTTTTCTAATGAATATTTGGTATTGGTCTAATGGGTGATCAAGTGAATGAACCCAGTGTAAAAGGGTAAAAAGAAGTTGTTAAAACAAGAGGGGTAAGGTAATTCTAGAGCGAATTCTTTTTAAGCACTTAAGATTCCAGACTAATGGTGATCATATTTGAGTTAAGAATGAGGATTGAAGACGAATGATGTTTGACTTGAGAAAACTGGAGCATTATTTTAGGAAATGAACTGAGGATGCAGAGTGGAGAATAGGAAGAGAAGTAGTTAAACTTCTTTGAAGTTGATCATAGGAAGAGTATCAGATATGATTAGGCAAAAAACTTGACAAGGCTGAGCTATATAGTGATTGCATACGTGGACAACATGATTAAGATAATCTGAGTGTCAACTTTGATGTCATATGCTGCAAAGTCGTTTAAGGAAACGTAGAAGAGGAAGGGCTCATTATGGTCTAGGGCATGAACTAGTATTGGAAACATCTTTGTCAAAGTGGTTAACTAACAAGTTGAGACAACTTTATAGATATATCGATAAAGGAATGACATTGTGTGTGCTAATGTGGGGAGTGGAAGATGTAAAAACTCTAGGATAAAGATGCTTCTATTGGAGGAAGAGTTTGTGGACCAGTAGTGGTGCCATAGTTTAAAGTATCACTAGATATTGTTAATGTTATTCGAGCCATCTGGGTGGGATTTCTTCTGAATTTGAGGGGCACGGGAGTTGCGCCTAATCAAAATGTTGTTGTAGAGCATCTGGGTTAGTTTGGGGAATTGCAGAGGCAACCGAGATCGAAGGTAGTTGACAGTATGTCAAAGAAGTAGGATCAAAGGGTTTAGGTTAGTAAGGAGTGTGGCAAAGACTGCCAAGTTGTACAATGATGGATATGTGGGATACTAGTGATCTGCCTTTCAAGAGGACAAGGAAAGACTACACATCTAGAATATACCTGATGTTTGTAAGTTGTGAGTGAATGTTATTACGGGATTAGCTTTAAGGATTACCACCTTCGAGTGGGGCAAATTATAATAGTGAAGTGGAGTTGGGAATGAGACCAATATCAAAAGTTCTGAGTCGTATGGACCTGCGGAAGGATATTTCCTATGATGGTGTATTGATTATTGAGAGTTGAATTAAGTGATTATTATGTACAAGAACACATTGTCCTATAATGATGACTTGTTGGACCAATTGCAAGGGGCCATGGTGTTTTCAGAAGCGGAATTGAGATCGGGTTATCATTAGTTGAAGAAAAGATATTCCTATGATGGCTTTATGAGGAATATATGATCATTATAAAGGTGTAGTGATGTCGTTTAGATTGACGTATGCCCTTACAGTGTTTATGGAGAGATAAAATGAGTGTTCATTGACTACTTGGTTAGGTTCATGGAGGAATTAGATCATATAATTCCTCAGGTTTAAGTTCGAAATAAGAAATTTGAAGTTATATTTCTTGTCAAGGTTGGAATGATTACACATAGGTTGTGATGGGAATTTGGAGATAACCATTTGATAAGTGATTTCACTTGGGTCGTAAAGAATAACACGTTTCTAGTATGATTTGGCAATCATATAAGTTTTGCAATTATATGAGTTTTGCAAGTGTAGTTGTTTGAGATGAAAAGATGTAAGCTTTCTTTTGCATTATAGCAATTTGTATATCTAGTATCTTGTAAAACTCCTTTGAATTAGTACATCCTTGGTATCCTATACCATTTAAGGAGTATGGTCAAACTTCCCAAAACAGTTCGACTATAAGTAAAGAAATTTGGTAAGATTCTTTACAAATCTGTGTTGGTCTCTGAAGAGCATGGAGTAACTCCGTACTTCTTCAAAAGTTTGGGGTTGCTTTTAGTCAACGAAAATTGGAATTCTCTAAGCAGTTTGCTAGTAATTCATCTTGGTTGACGTCATGACCTAAGTAAGTCATTTTCTTTTTAGCGGAATTGCCCTTGAAAGTAAGTTGATATCAACTCTTGGAATGGAACCCTTTCTAAGGAATGATATTGTAGTAATCCTTTCTTTGGAATAAAGGATGTACTAGTAATTTCTCCATTAGTTGTTATTTCTTTTCATGTTGTCTTGAAAACTTAAAATCTCTTTGAGATAAGATAGTCAAGTGAGGACTTTAAGCAGAACTCCAATGGGTCTGGAGTTTGGATATGTAAATTAGTATTGATATTCAATCTCAACCTGATAAGTTGTTGGATATAGAGAGTAGACACATGAGGATATGTTTTTAATCTAAGAGTTATGTTGCTCAACAAGTCAGAATATTAAGTGAAGTCTAAACAATTCTTTGATGAAAAAGACTGAAAATTGTTAATGGAGACAATTTTGTTGGAAATTATTGGACTAAAGGTATTATTGTCCAATATGTTGGTATAGTAATGCATAAGAGTGTAGTTTGAAGTAGTTGAGAGAGATAACTACTTTTGAATGTCAGTATGCCCAAGCTGAGTTTTGGTTGAAAAAAGGATGTAAATGATTGACAAGATAGGTTATTATCTTGTCATGTGTTGGATAAATCTCATATTCTTGGTTAAAGTAATACTGAGATTTTATCTCAAAAAGGAAATTGAGTAAAAATTTTAAGTAATCCTTGTAAAGAAACTAATGTGAGAAGGACTAAAGGTTTAGCTTGGATGACAAAAAGGTTGTGTGAATCCCCTAGGATGTTATTCAAAAATCTGTTGACCAGATGAAGGAAAAGTAGTATGGGAAAGTAATATTATTTAAGATCAATGGAGAAGATCAAGAAGGTAAGACACCGATATTTGTTATTCAAGATTATGGATTGCTTGGTTTCAAAACCGTTCATGTGTATCTGTTGTTGATGAGCTTTGAAAGCTTATTTCAAAGGAAGCATATTTATTTGCTTAATTAGTTCATCCTGGAACAAGTAAATGTATAAGGATTTAAGATAAAACTTTTGATGGATTGACATGAAGCGAAATGTCACCGAGTTTGTTTTGATGTGTTTGGTTTGTCTGGAAGTCCTGATTGAGCATAGAAGACCAGATAAAATGTTATAGTCTCTTCTTGTTTCAGAATGGAAGTGGGAAGATGTTACAAGGGATTCTTGTCATTAGTCGTTCAAGACTTAATGAAAGAAGGATGCAATATGGAGGTTGTTAAGAAACTCATCTAGAGTGTTCTTTTTAATGCATTTAAGCTGACTTAAAGAGTATAGAAGTTAGCTGAGGTGTTCATGTATGAAGTATTTCATCTTCATAAAACTCCAAAGACTATTAGCTCTGATTGAGATGGATGGTTCATGCCAAAGTTTTGAAGGGAGTGACAACAAGCTTTATGGAGTGAACTGAATGTTAGCTTGAGTTTGAGTGATTTCACATACAAGAATTTTGATCACACGAACAAGAAATGACTCTTTTAAGGCTTTGTAAGGCCGGAAGGGTTGGTTGTCAATTTGTTGGAATGACAACACTGACAAGGTTCTTCAGGGGCCAGATTTGACAAGCTGATATCGCTCTAGCACGACCAAGGGTGCTAACTGCTCAAAATTGACAACAGTCGAGTGTTGTTTTAAGCGAGAGCATGTTGAGTTTACTGTAGAGAACGACGTTTTTGTTCTAGTATCCGCCTTGAAAGGCATATTCCGTTGGGGAATGCGAGACAACGTAAATGCTCGGTATGTTGGATCTTTTGAGATACTGGAAAGAACTGATAAGCTTGTTTATCGGTTGGCATTTCCACCTTCAGTGCATTCTATCTATAATGTCATCCTTGTGATTTTTTCCTTGATAGTATGTGTTCAATATATCTCATGTACTCAACAATTATAAGATGGATATTCAACCAAATGACACATGTGAAGAAAGGCCAGGTTGAATCGTGAATAAGAAAAAAATACCTTTGATTAGGCTACCTTGGCCTAAAGATGGAAGTGAAGAAAAGACTTCCAAAACCAGGCAGGAAATGCTGAGTCATTTTCCAAAGTTCATGAACGTTGTAAAGAAGAAGTTTGGTAACTAAGCAGTGGTTGTTTTGTGCTTTGTGCAGAACTAACAACATGTTTTTTAAGGGGGTACTACAAACTTCTGTATAGGTTTGTAGTAGTTGTGTGTATGTGCTTGTGCTATCTTTCCATATGATTCGAGTTCTCCTTGGTTTCGAGGACGAAACCATTTTTAAGGGGGTACTAATATAATAATTGTGGTTTTTGAGGATATTTTTGAATTTTTCTCGGATATCCCTTTAACCTCTTTATCCGTTTTAGCGCTTAATCCAATATTTTTGTTGGAGATTAAGTCCTAGAGAATTCTTGGTGATATCCTAAAATCACAAAGAAATGATTTTATTGATCGGTGTGAATTCTAGGATTTTTCAGTGGAAAAAGAATATTTATTGGATAAGCCGTCTTTTTAATTATATACCGGAAAGGATTTATTATACGAAACGGAAGCCTTAAAAATTGGAGGTAGCAAGATAAAATCATGGAAAATTGGTTTTATTGGTCTACATAATTTACGGGACATTTTGTATTTAGTAAGTTTTTCCACCCGAGGTACATAATTTTACCGCTTTAACGCAAGTCCCGTTCCGAGACGGGTTTGATTTTGTAAACCGCCTTTCTTGCCTTATTAAGGAAGCAATCAGAGAGTGGATGGGGACGCTTATCTTCTTGACTCATCAAAGTCTATGTTTTGGTTTGAAAAACAAAAGAACCAGAACCGAGAGGGAGTTGGACGAGAACGACATACTCGTGAGCACCCCTCACCGTTGGCCACCATCTTCTTCCCTTTCCACCTCCATCTTCACCTTCATCTTTATCTCCATGGGTGTTGTTGGGCGCTGCTTCTGCACAAAAGAGGAACCGACGAGAGAGTAAGGACAGAACGCTAGCAAAGGAGGAAGAATTCAATGTCGCCGGTCACTTTCTCGCCTCGCCGTACATCGTCACCGGCGACCTCTAGTTTGTCCAACCACCATGGGAGCCAGCGCCGGGCAATACCCAGCCACCCTCGGACTCGGGGATCGAGCCACTATCGAGCCAGACGAGCCATGGGCTCGAGTGAAGGTATATACGATCGAAATTAATTAGCGGGTTGGTTACGGAGCCACCGTAAGGACCTTTCAGTTCTGCTTTAATAATTAAATTTATGGTTTTTACAATCTTGACGTTGATACGGTCCCGCAGGTTCAAACCGCTCGAGAAACGGGCGTCCAGATCTTTCGTTATAGCGTATACAAGTTTTGACATCGATTGGCAGATAAAGGACTTCGGATAATTACTCAGGATTCGTTGTTAATCCGTTTGATCCGAGATTTGGTCACCTTTAAGAACTGTTACTGAGGAACACTTTTTGTTTAGAAAGTTGTTACAAAAGTGAAGCAGATAAGTAGTTATAATTTCGCCAAGATGGCTCCTTAAAGCATGATAACTAAGGATTTGTTATATATCGATATTCGGAAATTAAATCGTTTATCGATTAGGAGGTTGTAGAATTTGAGTATACAACTAAGAAGTGTTTTCGTGAGCTCGTTGTTGAGAAATCTTTTGTTATATTTGACAACAGGGGACCACTTTGCGTGTTAGTTATTGTTTGTTGGCCTAGAGAATTCGTCTTCAAGGTAAGTGGTTTTCGACTTGCTCAGTTTCCATTCAATACTTGTTAGACTTCATGTGGTGCTTGTAGGATTGGTTTTGGGGAACTAGTCCCTATGTGATTGTTCTATGAAAAAGGTTTACTTGTGTATGATATGTGTGAAAAGGATTTCATTGGGCTTTCATCGAATGTGAAGTTTTCGAATATTTTCTCTGTGTTGGTACCGTTCTCGGCATGGCCATGTGTGTAGTCCTTTGAGTTGAAGTGACGGCTACGTATGGTTATGTGACAGAGAATCGTGCCCCTTCAAAAGTAAAGCTATTTGTGTTTTGTGCAAGTGCTCCCGAGGAGGCTTGATCCGGGGTTAGGAGGATGGAATTGTGCAGGGTGGGAGGTCGCGCCTCGGCACCTGGGGCGTAGGGTTGATAAGCGCCATGGAATGGAATGGAATGAGAAGTGGATGGTCGTATTGTTGTGTTTGGACTTATGTGTATGGGTGTCTGTATGTGTGTATGTGTATATGTGTGGTTTGTTTATTTGTGTATGTGTGATGTGTGGTTTGTGTGTGTGTGTGGGTTGTGTATGATCAATGGGAAGTTAAGTATGGATTTAGAATTGATATGTGTTGTATTCATGTGAATCTTGCAGGTGTGTGTGTTAGGAACTTGATTGGTTTTTAAACGTCGTACTAGTACTGTATGATATCTGGCTTGGATTAGAATGGTAGCTGACCCTTCGGGGACTTGTTTTTATTTAGTTACAGGTAAAGACAAGGGACCCATGATGGAACCTCGGCTGGATGATGGAACAGGTCGTTGAAGGCCGTGTCATTAGGTTGGGTTCGGTTGGGAAGAAATGGTGGTATACTTTTTGTTATCTTTCGAATAATGTGTTGTTTTGATAAAGAAAGGGTAGTGGTATCTTAATGAAATATTTCTAGGTGGTGTTGTAAGTTATGTTGTTTTGGGTTTCATGCATGTTTTCTGTACTTGGATTTTATAAATATCGGTCGGATATTTTATTCATGATTTCTCGTCGTGCCCGAGTTGCAAGATCCAAATGAACTCGTTGTTAGGTTAGCTCATGTGGACCCATGTGTGGTCTAGTACCGAGTAATGCCCCGGTATAAAGTTGGGGTGTTACACTCAGAATGGAAGCAACCAAAGAATATAAAAGAAATTCGCAGCTTCCTAGGACTTGCAGGGTACTACCGAAGGCTCGTCCAAGGGTTCTCGAAGATTTCCCTCCCTATGACGAAGCTACTCCGAAAGACCCATAAGAAGTTCGTGTGGGACGAGAAGTGTGAGGAAGTTTCCAAGAACTCAAGAAGCGTCTCACGAGTGCAACAGTGCTGACACTGCCCGATGGACACGAAGATTACGTGGTCTACAGTGATGCCTCAAAACAAGGTTTGGGATGCGTATTAATGCAGAAACGGAAGGTCATCGTCTATGCATCCCGATAGCTCAAGGTCTATGAAGTGAACTATCCGACGTACGACCTCGAACTAGCAGCAGTGATGTTTGCCTTGAAGATTTGGCGACATTACTTGTACGAGGTAAAATGTCAGATCTTCACCGATCACAAGAGCTTGAAGTACGTGTTCACTCAAAAGGAACTGAACATGAGACAAAGAATATGGCTGGAACTATTGAAAGACTACGACATCGAGCTGCTCTATCACCCGGGCAAGGCTAACGTCGTAGCAGACGCTCTCAGTCGCAAGACACAACAAGAGGGCTTGATCGTAATGCTAACAGTTCAGCCGAAGCTCCAACAAGAACTGATGAGAGAAGGAATCGAGATTCATTCCGACTTGTTAGCTAAATACCTTGGAAATTCATTCCGACTTGTTAGCCGAAATCATAGAGAAGCAAACATATGACCTCATGCTAATCAGGATAAGTGGAGAAGTGCAAGAAGGCAAGGCACCGGGATTCGTCATTCAGGATGATGGTTCCCTTTGGTTTTGAAACCGGATTTGTGTGCCAGCAGTGGACGAGCTTCGAAAGATCATATTGAATGAAGCCCACGCAACTGCCTATTCCGTACACCCAGGAGCAAGTAAGATGTACAAGGATGTACGAAGAAACTTCTGGTGGCCAAATATGAAACAAGATGTCGCAGAGTACATATCCAAGTGCTTAGTTTGTCAAAAGGTAAAAGTTGAGCACAAAAGACATGGAGGAAAATTGCAATCCCTTCCCTTGCCAGAATGGAAATGGGAGGATACAACAATGGACTTCGTGACCGACCTGCCCAAGACTCAAAAGCAGAAGGATTCCATTTGGGTTATCGTGGATCGGCTCACCAAGAGCGCCCATGTCATCCCCATCCAAAAGCAGTGGAAAGCTCCAAAGTTAGCAACAGTTTTCGTTAAGGAAATAGTTCGTCTCCATGGAACCCCAAAGACAATTATCTCTAATCGAGACGGTCGTTTCATGGCCTCCTTTTGGAAAGGATTACATAAGGCCATGGGCACAGAACTGAAGTTCAGCACAGCTTTCCATCCTCAAACTGATGGTCAATCAGAAGGGACCATCCAAACTCTTGAAGACATGCTTCGAGCATGTGCGCTAGACCGCACAACGAGTTGGGATGACAGCTTGCACCTTATAGAATTCACTTACAGTAACAACTGACATTCCACCATCAAGATGGCTCTTTCGAGGCCTTGTACGGCCGGAAGTGTCGTTCTCCGCTCTGTTGGGATGACAATGCCGACAAAATACTTCTCGGACCGGAGCTAGTAGAAAGGACTGCCTCAGAGGTTGCTCTTATCCGCTAACTGCTCAAAGTCGACAGAAATCATATGCAGACCTGAAGAGGCGAGACATCGAGTTCATATTGGGAGATAAGGTTTTTGTCAAGGTATCTCCCACAAAGGGCGTTTTCCGCTTCGGAAAACGAGGCAAGCTTAATCCTCGATACGTGTTGAGTAGGGTTTCTTGACAACAAATAAATTTATAATCAAGACCCCGCTGAGTATAGGGAGGTCAGGATCGTTCCACAGGAAGCAAGGTTGTTTGTCTATCGACTACTGAAAATAAAACAAAAGCAAACAAAAACACACAGGAGCAGCCTCGTTAACGAAGTTTTCAGCCTCGTTAACGACCTACCGCAAATAAAAAGACTAAAACTACGACCTAGACAAGTTTGGTACCGAGCCAACAAACTCAGCAACGAATATGATTATGAGAGAATCCAAATAAAAATAAAGATCTAGGACAGGGGTTACCACAACATAGTCATGCACACATGCTCGTAAGAAGATAGAATATCATGCCTTTAAATAGATAGATGCATCAACTTTCATTGACTCAGTAAGTAAATTAATCTACTTTCATAAACTAACTCACTCAATTGCTTGCTTTGGATATAAAGCTTGAAACTTTCGTATTCAAACAATATCAACCTTAAAGTTTATAACTTTCTCTTTCAATCAAGTCAACAACTCAAATTACCTCAACTTTCATCTCGGTTTAAGCACAACAAACAATCTCAACAATGGGTAAAAGGCATTCAACACATAATCTTACTTACCAAACATGCATAACTATGCGGGGTTTCAACCCGACCCTAGATAAAAGGACTACTCACTAATCATAACTATGAAACAAATAACTTCAATCAAAGAAAACATTGAAAACAAAACACTACTCAAATTAATAAACAATATTGTCTTACAGAGATTCAGAAGAAACCGAAAAAACCTGAAACACCGAATCAAAATCACGACTAACGACCCCGGTAACTCTCGTCCACCGAGCTCTTCGATCACAACTTCCGACTCGTCTCTCTCTTCTCTCGGTTCTTCCTCTTCTCTCCTCTATCTAACTACGATCCAATCCCCTCTTCTATGCTAGAATAGAAGGGTATTTATACTAAAAAGGCTAGAAACTAAAAAAGGCTAAAAGATATAAACTTTCCTAAAAAGATAGAATCTATTCTAAAAGATAGAAATAAAATCTAGAAAGATAACAAGACCTAAAATACATAATATAATAACCCTAAAATCATAAAAAGATACTCTACCGACACGGAAATAAATTCCCGCACAGGATCGGTGAGTCACAAAGTCAACCTCTCGATTATTCTATCTCGTGGCCTCGTTAACGAACCCTTCAGGGTCATTAACGAGCCTGGGTTTGGCTTTTTTTAACACTTCTCTTCCAAAAACTCGAACTTCAGCTTCTTCACCTTGTATTCCTCCGTCCTTTATCATAGCTCTTCAATTCCAGCTTCAAACAACACCTTTTCCTTGCTAAAACCTACAAAAAGACACAAAACGGAGTAGCTTCCATACTTTTCACAAAATATGTAAAACTATCCAAAAACACACAAAACTAACTCTAAACTTATCAAAACTAATCCTAATAATCTAACAAAACCTATCAAAAACTATACTAAAAACACGAACATCAAAATACCCCATACTTAGACTTGCTTGTCCTCAAGCAATCACAAAACAATAATCAAAACCAAACACATGCTCATTAAACTATAGCCATCATCTAAAAAGCAACTTCAAAACATATAGAAGAAAAAATAGCAAAGGACTATTAACGTCATCACAGACATATGCATCTAAAATAGACAAAAGAAAATACAATCCAACCTCACAAGGGATAATGTGTTTCTCTCAACTCTCAACTGTTTAAGCTTATAAATATATCTCTCAACTCATCTTATATGCAAAAACTCATAGAAATTGGAACTTATATCACCAAACTCTCCACCCAAGATTTGTCAAAACAAACAAAAATCATCAAGAGAACTTAGGGGGCTCAATGAAAAACTTCATAGAAGCTTCCATTCGGCCGGGTTGTAATGGGGCTTGGTAAACACAATAAGGCGTGGAAAATATTTTGGTCATGTGGTGCTAATAATATCCGAAAATCAAAGACTCCTAAAAATTCACATAATACCAAAACACTCATAAAAGAATATACCAAACTCACTCTCAATATGCACTTATTCCTTACTCACCCAATATATCCCTAGAAAGTCTCATAAAACAAAAGAATCTCCGGCATATATCATAAACACTATGCATCTCTTACTTCATCATTTTTTTTCTTTCTTTCTCGTTGCCTCGTTAACGAACCCTTCAGGGTCGTTAACGATCTCATCGTGTACTCCTTATTCTTAACAACTTCTTTTTATGCATTTTTTTTCGTACCAAGAGATCTTCCTTTTTTCAAAATTAACTCAAGAGACTTCCAATCTACCCTTTCCAACTATCTTTCAATTTCAAACCAAACATAACATCTCTCTCTCCTTTTTTTTTAACACTCAACAAAACAATTTCCTCTCCAAATCTAAGTCCTAATCCCCGGATAGGGTCAAGCTTATATCGGCTAGGGGACGATTTTGTGGAGCTAAAAATAAAAGGCTTCAGGCTCAAGTTGGCTGTCAAAAGAAGGATAATGTAAAGGTGGATATGGAATAATAGGGCTAAAAATAAATTCTCCATCATATGATTTTCATAAGTAATGAACTATAAATCTTATATAGGTCTCAAGTAATAGATAACCATCACAATTCCAAGAGATAATATGCGTATAGAGAGTAAATCACACAAAAAAAGAAGAGGGTTTCGTTAATGTTCTCCCTATAAGGCCAAAAATAACTCACAAGGTAAATATTATTGGATTGCATCACTTATGCTAAAAAAAAGGTATATGTGCTCAATTTCATCAAATGCTATTCCTTCCTAAAAACAACTTCAAAATAAGAATTCGGCTATATTCTCAAAGACATGATTACAAGGAATTATATGATCATGCTAGCAACTACTATCATAGAACATAAGAAAGGGATATTTATCAATTCTAAAACCCTTTTTTTTAGATTTTATTAAATTTTTTCTTCTTTTTTTTTTCAGAATGAAAACTACCTAAGAAAAAACACATAGGACAACGAGACACAAAACTTTCTACTTTCTCCCACCCCATACTTAAAATTACAGTGTCCCCACTGTAAGAAATAAGAAGAAGGAAAGAAATAGAAAAGAAAAACATAAGAAAACAAGAAAAGAGAAAACAAAAACTTAAAAAGTCTAAGAAGTGGAAACAAGGAAAACAACTTCAAGCTGGATCAACGGTTAGGTGGACGAAAATAGTGCTCGAAGTTCCCCATGAAGTCGTACATCGTCCTCCAACGCTACGCATCCTCTGTCTCTCTCTGATGATGCCTCTCATCCTCAAATGTCATCCGAGCTGAATAGACAATCTCCCATCTATCCATCCTCTGATGAATGTGGTCCTACTGGAGGTTGAGCTGTTGCATCCGTGCAGAAAGATCCTCGGCCCATGGTGGAGGAATGCTCGATCCAGTGTATTCAGGCTGAGGAGGTGGTGGGTAATGAGGCTGGAAGTGATCATGGTGAAGCACCGGGTGATATGGCACAAGCCCATAAGAGTAAGGATCGGTAGGAACTGGCGGAGGGTCGATAAGAGCTCTCGGCGGGTCGTTAACGACCCTGGGTACCTCGTTAGCAGCAGATGTAGAAGGTTGGAAATGATCAGTAACGAGCCTGGTGGGCTCGTCAACAAGGACATTGGTGCCTAGTAATTCTGTGTCGAGGTCGTCTTCTTCTAAGTTGAGCTCCTCTGTGCCGCCTTTTGTGTCAGCCTCCTCGGTATCTTCTCCAACTAGCTAGGTATCCTCATCTTCATCTTCATCTTCATCCATTGCATCTTCCTCTCTTTCAAACCGGGACACACATGGCCTAAGTGATAGCTCATCCTCCGGCTTGGGCTCTAATGGGAAAGCATGTCCCGTCCACGCCTCTTACCAATTTGGTACGTAAAGTAACTCCATTTTCAGTAAGGTGAGCGGTACATCTCGGACATGAACTTTTGTAACGAGCCCCTCCCGGATTCGAGTGAAAATTCCGGCACTAAGCCAATAGTTTTGGTTGAGCAACTGAGCATGAGCCGTCGTGTAGAGAGTGAGGTCGACTCCAAGGTTTGTGGCCAAAAGACTGACCAAGTTACCACACCAAACTTCCTTGGACTTGGTTGATTTCTCTATGTAGTAGAGCCATTCATACCCCAAATTCAAAGGGTCGGGCTCCTCGAAAAGGATAGTATGGAGACAAGCAACTTCTGTCCTCTTTGGCATGTTCAACTCTCTCTTTGGCCAGAATGTAGCGGCAAGGACTCGGAGAATGATCTTGAAGATGGGGTTGATGATGCTTGCCCCAGATAATGTCTCCGTGGAGGATTGGACCTCCCCGGTGATGTAACTCCAAGTCCGAGTCACCTTGTAGTCCTTCAGACTATACTCTCTAGAAGGGTTTGGGAGCTCCAGGATTGCATTGAATTCCGCCATGGTGAACGCACGGCTCACATTGCCGAGTCGAAACCGGATGCGTCCCGCTGAAGTCTTCGACGGAAAACTAGTCTCTAGAGTGGCCAGAAACCCGGATGTGAGGGCCGAAAAGTGTGGTAGATTCTCCTTCTTCAATAGATGAGATGCGCCGAGAATAACGAAGGCCTCCTTGACATCCGTGTAAATCCTCGTGTGTATAACACTTGACTTCGAGAACCACCGAGTGTTGTGGTCCTTCTCTAGAATGGCACGGTATCGTTTCACTTGGCCTTGAGTGCTCAAGATCACATTATCCATGCAAGGTGGTGATGGGGACCTCTGATTCCTTCTCTTCTTCTGAGCTCGGGTAGCGGGTCTGCTTGAACTTGCCATGAGATCTACAAAACAATCATGATTTTTCCAAGATAAGGTCCATTCAAAATAGATAGGCAAGAGACCCTATACTTGGTCTCAAAGTAACCTCGGAATTATTCGTCAACTACCCAATTGGGTCGTTAAAGAATCTGGACTGGTTTAGAATCGGTGAAGCATACGCATGGTCGTTAACGAGCCTGGGTGGGTCGTTAACGAGCTGCCGAGAGCCATTTCACAGAATTCTGAATGTCATCAACTTTAAAAATCAGACCACAAATCAAGTATGCATCCTCTATACTCCTCCACTAGACACACAATCGGATTTTATGCACCCCATACTTGCTCGATTGCCCATCCCGATCATGCTAGAGTTACCCAAAATTGACATGCAAAGATTGAACTTAAGACTAGAACAAGAAAAATTCATGCTTTTCTAATTAGAGTGTTGCAATAGATAATCTAACATGAATAATTTTCCCTAGAACAAGAACAACTAAGCACAACCAAGAATTTTCATGAGCAAAATCCAAACATGCAAATAGATCCTCTCTATGAACAAGATCCAAGACATGAAATTTCTACCATAAAAATCATGAATCTTGCAATTTAATGGTTAGGGTTTAGAAATCATACCGGAGAATCGAGAATTTGAAGAACAAAGGGTCGGGTTGGGAT
This sequence comes from Fallopia convolvulus, assembly GCA_964016875.1. Taxonomy (NCBI): domain Eukaryota; kingdom Viridiplantae; phylum Streptophyta; class Magnoliopsida; order Caryophyllales; family Polygonaceae; genus Fallopia; species Fallopia convolvulus. The sequence continues at coordinate 43,172,593 of OZ024731.1, read as the reverse complement.
GGTTAACGAGTGTGAATCTCGTCGGTGGAAGTCCGGGGTTCCGAGCTTCGGTAACAAGGGTGTCTCCGACGATTGGTGGAGGTGAGAATTTCTGATCGGTGGTGGGGGATCTCCAAGATCTTTGGTAGGATTTTTGAGGGATTTGGAGTTTAAGGATTTGAGAGTGAAATTTTTAGGAGGGGTAGAAGGGTTATATAGGAGAGGGTAGGGATAGGAAGAGGTGAAAGGGGGCGGCGGCATGGGGTAGGTAATAGATAGATTACGTTAAAAAAACTTACCTGCCCGTTTTGACGAATCGGGTCGTCGAACCGGGTCGTTAACGACCTTGGGTGGGTCGTTAACGAGCCACCGTAGCCTCTTGGAGTGATTTTCGAGCCCTTCTCCTGCATCTTGTTAGCTCAAAATTTATCCTAATTTCTATCCTAAAAACTACTAAAGACAAGAAAAAATCAAAAGAAAACTAAGAAAAAGAATCTAAAAAGAAAAAGTCTAGTCTAAACTAAGAGCGGGTTACCTCCCGTAAGCGCTATGTTTAACGTTGTAGCCCGACGTATTTCCCTTGCTTCAAGGTGGCTCTTCTGTAGCTTTGTCAGGGTCTCAAGATATCCCATACTTAGCTTTGTAAGCGTGTTTGCTTGAGTCACTAAGCTAGGTCCCTTGTCTTCTGTTAGTATGCCCGATATTCCTACATATGGGTTAGTGAAATCCGAAAACTAAGGCGGTTTGGACTCCTCAATAGCATAAATTGTGGGGCTTGGTGCAGGAATAGGGCAAGAAGAAAAGTACTCACCTTGATTGTTTCCTTGTATATGAGACTTGCTAGTAGGCCATGTGAGTTTGGCAAGCTCCTGTGAGAGGATCTCGTCCTCTTTCGAAGTTGGTGGAAGTTCGGTAGTATCAGCTATGTCGAGTTCTGGTTGGGACAACTCAATTTGTGCGACCGCGGTTGGGTCATTTGCGTTTTGGTCCAAGCTAAATTCCACACGTTCTTCTCCAATCTCAAAAGTAAGAAGTCCTTTCCACACATCGACCTTGGCATTTGTTGTACCTAGGAATGGTCTGCCTAGGATAACAGGGACATGAGGGTCTCAAGCATGTCGAGGACGACGAAATCATTTGGTATGAAGAATTTCCCTACTTGAATAGGGTAGTCATCCACAACCCCTGTGGCTTTGACACATGATCCGTCCGCCATGAAGAGGTTCATATCCACATGCTCTAATGGTACCATGTTGGCTTTTAACCAAATTGAAAGAGGGAGTAAACTGGTACTAGCTCCCAGATCACATAAAGCTTTGAACTTGTGGTCGCCTATACCAATTGTGATAGCAAATCTCCCTGGATCTCCAAGCTTTTCTGGTAAAGCAATAGATCGGACTTCATCCTGCAGCTCAGTGATGGATCTTTTCCTGCTAAGAATATCTTTCAAAAAATTTGTGTAAGCCGGCATTTCGCTTAGGGCCTCAGCGAATGGGATGGAAATATTAATGCCCTGAAGGATCTTCACGAAACGCTTGAACTTACTATCAGTAGAGTCCATAGATTTCTTAGTTGGAAATGGAAGAGATTTCACCATTCTCGGAACCAAGTTAGGCTCGAGAGGTGAAAGTACCGGGTCAACACTAGGGTCATTAGGTACCCTCGGCAGGTCGTTACCGACCCTGGTGGGGTCGTTAACTACCCTGGGGTTTATAGGAAGGCTCGGATTAGAAAACTTACCTGGGTTAGGGAATTAGGTACCCTCGGAGCCTCGTCATCGTGGCATACTGGTTCGGTACTTGCTCTCGCTGGCTCGTTACCGATCTGCACTGTGACGTCCTCTTCCTTCTTGTCCTTATCTTGTACTCGCTCTGGCAATGTCTTTCCGCTCCTAAGGTGCACCGCCGCTATTTGTCCCTTAGGGTTTTCCTCGGTGCGGCCCGGGAGTTGCCCTTGTGGTCTCGGGATCTATGCAACAAGGTTCCCTAGTTGGGAATCAACACTCTTCTTCCATATATCGAACTCTCCCCATCTTTTGTTTTGTTGATTTAGGTTGGCCTAAACTTCGTTAAACTTGTTAGTCACTCCGTTAATGCCTTCATGTAACCCTTGAACCCATGATGGTGGCTCCTGATGGCCTGGAGGTCGATACGGTGCAGGTCGTCTATCTGGAGGAGGCGATTCATAGTTGGGATTTGGATTTTGATTGCCCCATGCCTGATAATTGTTTGACCTGTCAAAATAGCTAGGCTGGTTCCTGTATGGTCCTCTCATATAATTCATCTCAACAATTGTCTCAGCGGCTCTAACATGCTCGATGTTAGTGCAAGAAGAAGTACTATAGGCAGAAGAACCACATTCTTGACATGATTGATAGGATTTCAGAAAAATTATCTGCTTCTTCAGACGGTTGACCTCATCTTGTAGAAACTGATTTTTAACATCAGGGTCAACTTCTTCTCGGTTGGGCATGTAGAGACGAATCTGGGGTTGTGGAGCTTGTTGGGTTCCATACATGGCATCATAATTGGACAGCTTATCCAGCAATTCCCACGCGGTTGTAGGGTCCATCTCTATAAACCGCACGCAGTATGCATGTTGATGCGGTTCTTTGTCTCTGCGCTAATACCTTGGAAAAATATCTCTTGCAAAACATATAAAGGTTGCCCATGAGTGGGGCACTGTCTAAGCATCTCCTTAAATCTTTCCCATGTTTCAACAAAAGTCTCATTAGGCAGCTGGTGATAGGAGGTGATGCGTTTTCTCAACTCCGTTGTCTTGGCAGGCGGGAAGAATTTTGTAAGAAATTGATCATACAAATTCTTCCAAGTCCTGATAGACTTAGGAGGTAAGCTCTCCAACCAGCTCAGGGCCTTTCCAGCAAGAGACCACCTGAAAGCTTTTAACAGAACATATTCAAGTGAGACACCTTCAGCAGCTATGGTGTCACATAAATCAAGAAAATTCCTAATATGTTCCATAGGACACTCAGTAGGTTTCCCTTCAAACTGAGCCCTCTTGATCAAGGATATGAATTGAGATTTAATCTCTGGAAGCGCAATTGGAGAATCTGGCACCCTCAGTTCCGGATGCATGTACTGTTTGGCATTCCTCGGATAGGCATTCAGCTCTTCTTGTAGACGAGCATTGTTAGCTCGTTGACGCTCAGCCTCGGCGGCAGCGCCTTCCTTCTCGGTTTTCAATGCCTCCATCTGATTTCGATGGACTTCCAACTGACGAGCCATCTCTTCAGGTGTGGCCATGGCTCGGTTCTCTCAGCGTCTAAGGTGTAGGGAACGTTCAGGTTCTGAATAATAACCAGTGTTGTCGAATTCAAGCCTCCGACGTCCTACCGGCATACGCTGAGAAAACGGACAAAGAAAACAAAGATTAAAAACAAAAACGGGTCCGGGCTATTCCCAGACCACAGATAAACAAACAAACTCGTTGCTTCCCCGGCAACGGCGCCAATTTGTTGAGTAGGGTTTCTTGACAACAAATAAATTTATAATCAAGACCCCTCTGAGTATAGGGAGGTCAGGATCGTTCCACAGGAAGCAAGGTTGTTTGTCCATCGACTACTGAAAAGAAAACAAAAGCAAACAAAAACACACAGGAGCAGCCTCGTTAACGAAGTTGTCAGCCTGGTTAACGACCTACCGCAAATAAAAAGACTAAAACTACGATCCAGACAAGTTCAGTACCGAGCCAACAAACTCTGCAACGAATATGATTATGAGAGAATTCAAATAAAAATAAAGATCTAGGACAAGGGTTACCACAACATAGTCATGCACACAAGCTCGTAAGAAGATAGAATATCATGCCTTTAAATAGATAGATGCATCAACTTTCATTGACTTAGTAAGTAGATTAATCTACTTTCATAAACTAACTCACTCAATTGCTTGCTTTGGATCTAAATCTTGAAACTTTCGTATTCAAACAATATCAACCTTCAAGTTTATAACTTTCTCTTTCAATCAAGTCAACAACTCAAATTACCTCAACTTTCATCTCGGTTTAAGCACAACAAACAATCTCAACAATGGATAAAAGGCATTTAACACATAATCTTACTCGCCAAACATGCATAACTATGCCGGGTTTCAACCTCGACCCTAGATAAGAGGACTACTCACTAATCATAACTATGAAACAAATAACTTCAATCAAAGAAAACATTGAAAACAAAACACTACTCAAATTAATAAATATTATTGTCTTACAGAGATTCAGAAGAAACCGAAAAAACCTGAAACACCGAATCAAAATCACGACTAATGACCCCGGTAACTCTCGTCCACCGAGCTCTTCGATCACAACTTCCGACTTGTCTCTCTCTTCTCTCGGTTCTTCCTCTTCTCTCCTCTATCTAACTACGATCCAATCCCCTCTTCTATGCTAGAATAGAAGGGTAATTATACTAAATAGGCTAGAAACTAAAAAAGGCTAAAAGATATAAACTTTCCTAAAAACATAGAATCTATTCTAAAAGATAGAAATAAAATCTAGAAAGATAACAAGACCTAAAATACATAATATAATAACCCTAAAATCATAAAAAGATACTCTACCGACACGGAAATAAATTCTCGCACAGGATCGGTGAGTCATAAAGTCAACCTCTCGATTATTCTATCTCGTGGCCTCGTTAACGAACCCTTCAGGGTCGTTAACAAGCATGGGTTTGGATTTTTTCAACACTTCTCTTCCAAAAACTCGAACTTCAGCTTCTTCACCTTGTATTCCTCCGTCCTTTATCATAGCTCTTCAATTCCAGCTTCAAACAACACCTTTTCCTTGCTAAAACCTACAAAAAGACACAAAACGGAGTAGTTTCCATACTTTTCACAAAATATGTAAAACTATCCAAAAACACACAAAACTAACTCTATACTCATCAAAACTAATCCTAATAACCTAAGAAAACCTATCAAAAACTATACTAAAAACACGAACATCAATAGGTAGGACCCCTTGAGATCCTAGAAAGAGTCGGCAACCTAGCTTATCGAGTTGCCTTACCGCCTTCAGCTCACCCCGTCCATAATGTGTTCCATGTGTCACTTCTAAGGAAGTATGTGCCCGACGAATCCCACGTAATCAACTTCGACGATGTCGAAATCCAGTCGGATGGCACTTATGAGGAGAGACCACTTAAGATAGTAGAGCACCGAGTGAAGCAACTACGCAACAAAGAAGTACCTCTAGTTTGGGTACTTTGGTCCAAAGATGGCAAGGAAGGTACAAATTGGGAAACCTGGGAAACCGAGCAAGATATGCAGAGACGTTTTCCCCAATTAATGTCTTCCTAAGTACCATTAGTATTATCCTTTTAAGGGGGTACTAGACCCCGTAGTGTCCTCACAAGTTGTGAGTTTTATAGATGCCTTTCTTTCCCATCTCAGTACCGCCCTACTTTTCTCTAGTTTCGGGGACGAAACTAATTTAAGGGGGTACTATTGTAATATCCGCGATATTCCAAGGTTTTAAAACCAAATATAATATAATATTTATTTTTTATAATTCTTTTCTCTATGTAATAGAGAATTTCTAATATATTATAATAACCCTTATTTTCTCTTTAAAAAGAGATTATCAAGTAAATTAAAAGAAATAAAATTCAACAATGAATCATAAGGGTTATGAGTAAATCAAAAGCATTTAAATAAAAATAATGCATTATGAATCTCGAAATTTTATTAAATAAAATTAATTACTACAAGGCATTAAAATTACAATAAAGGTCTAGTAAAAAGAATGCAAGAGCCGGGACTTGAACCCGAGACCTCTTGCAAACACACTCACACGCCCATCCCCCCTAATCCGCTAGACCATTTGCAATTTCTTACTCAATTACCCCACCCTTTTTATTTTTTATCAACCCTATATTCTTCTTCTCTAAAATAGCCATCAGACCTATGTCTGATTCACTGACATAGAATCAAAAAGCAGCCATTGCATGTCCTTCTTCTTCCTCTTGCTTGTAAGACCATCTATATGACCTAATATGCCTTGCATCATCCTCCATCACCTCCAACTAGAACACCCTTGCCCAATTGTGGAGCATCCTCCCTTCCTCCATTGGTGCACTTCCATTGCCATGGATCACCAAGTTGCATCCCTTTGCCTATAAAAAGGGCTTCAAACCATCCTTAGCACTCACACCTTCAACCCACTCTCCTCCTTCTTGCCAATTGCTCTCAAGTTTCTCAAAAATCAGCCCCTCTCAATCCAAGTTCTTCCATTCAAAGCCCTCCAAAAAGCCCTCTTCTCTCCCTTGTGTGCACCGCTGGTCTTGCCCCTGCCCTCGCCGGATCGCCTGCCTGCCGCCGCCGCACCACCAGCTCGCCGTCGTGCCTCGCTGGACCCCTGGTGTGCGCCGCCCCTCACCGCCGGTTCTCCCCTGCCTCCTTCCTTTGTATTCTGTAATACAGGCAAGCAAATAGTATATATTCTAAACCCTTTTTATTTTATTAAATCAATTAATTTATGTATTTAAATAAAGTTGGTAGTAGAAATAATTAAGATAAATATGGATTTATTTGGAAGATCTAATCTAATAAAAAAAATATTTGGAGAGATCTTGTTAGTTAAAAATATTATTAGTTCAAATAGTTAAAGTGGTGATAAATTCTTATATCATATTAATAAAGTTGCAAGACAAAGTAATTTTTAAATATATTTTAAGAGCTGATATCCGCTTTTTAGGTAGGTATTTCGTGTCTAGATAGGTTAGAGTTAGTTAGTTTTTGTGCTAGGGTTTTATGTTTTTGGGTTTTTTGCTTTAGTTTTCGTATTTCCTTGAGATTCAGAAACTACGCGTATTTTATGTCTTTGTATAGGAGTTTTGGAGCTCAAATGAAGGATTTGGAGCATTACGAGAGGAGGACAAGATAGGAAGGAGCTACGAGTGGAGAAGCTAATGAAGAAAGGCAAAAAGAGGAGTGAAATAGAGCCAGAGGAGCTCGTGCATGAGCAAGAACAAGCCAAGATCGACCCACAGAGGTCGTGCACCAGCTATCCCAAGCCTTGCTCGACCCAACCAAGATTCAAGCACCCAGGACAGACCCTTGGAGGGTCGTTCACGACCCATTTGGGCCGATCATGGCGCCGACTTTGCCTTATTCCGAGATCTTTTATGATATATTCAATCTTTTATTTTAGGAAGTTGTTTTATCTTGTTTTCTAGTTTAATTAGGACTCCTTTTTCTCTATAAAAGGAGGCTAAACCCTTTAGTTCAAGGTTCCGGTTTTTGGTTCGACTTTTGTTCCGTTTTTATTCGCTTTTGGATTGAGAGGAAGACTTGGAGAACAAGTTGGAGAAATTTGTAAGACTTTTTAGTTTTAATTTGAATTCTCAGTTTGTCTATTATGATCATGTCTTCGTTTTTCCTTATTATGAGTGAGTAGTTTTCTTAGATTCTAGGGTTGAATGAAAACCCAACACAATCATGCATGTCTAAAACTTGAATTCATGACTTGAATTCTTGAAGATCATATCTATCTATCTTGTGCTAAATACCTTTGCGAAAGTTGAGGCAATATCTTGCAATTAACCTAAAAGCGAAAGTGTAAAGTTGATTGCTTGATTAGATCTAATAGGATTATTTGCAAAAGTTGATATTCCTAGGTTGAAGGATGGATAAAAATTTGTTTAATTTGCGACAGTTGATTGAATAACTTGAATTGTTTGCAACAGTTGACTTTTCTATGATCGTAATTGCATGATAGTTGTGAATTCTTGTTGAAAGCATGTATGGTTGTTGCTGTGGTGGCCCTAGCCCTAGGATTGCCTTTTTACATTTGCTTTAAACTTATTAATATTGTTTCGATCTCGACCCACCAAGGTCGTGCTCGAGCCTAGCCCTTGTTTGTATTCGTTTGTGTGTTTTGTCCCCAGGATCGACTCTCATAGGGTCGTGCACGACCCTAATCAGTTCGGTCATGGCCTTGTTTTGTTCGTGTTTGTTTGCTTTTCGTAGTTTATCAACTAATCTTTAGCCCTATACTCATTCCCGTGGACGAACCTGACTCTGCTATACTTAGCGGGGTCTTGATATAAATTTATTTGTTCAAGAAAACCCTTCAACAAATTGGCGTCGTTGCCGGGGATTGAGCAATAATGCCTAGTTTAGTTGATATTTGGGTTTGGGACTAGCCCTTACCCATTTGTTGTTTTTTAATTTTGTTTTCTTTGTTTTTGTTCGTAGTGTATGCCGTCTCGTTTTTCCCGGAGAACCTTTGGGATTAACTACGACAGCAAACCCGAGAGATCCTTCCATCAACGTTTGAGAGAACAACGAGCGATGGCCGACGCTGAGACTCTTGCTCAACAAATGGAGGAACTCAGCACTCAGATGCAGCGCTTGCAAGCGGACCGAGACACTCGAGATTCAGTTGCACAGCGATTTCAGGAGCAACTGAACGCTATCCCAAGGAATGCCAAGCAATACATGCACCCAGAACTGAGGGTGCCTGAATCGGCTATAGTGCTCACGGAGATCGACCGCACTTTTGAGATTAAATCTCATTTTATATCCTTAATCAAGCGTTCTCAATGTCGCACTTGAATATCCCATGGAGCATATTAAGAACTTTACTGATTTATGTGACACCATTGTTGATGACAATGTCGCACTTGAATATGTTCTCTTGAAGGCTTTTAAGTGGTCTCTTGCAGGAAAAGCTTTAAGTTGGTTGGAGAGCTTGCCACCAAGATCTATTACATCATGGAAAGAGTTACATGATTTATTCATGACCAAATTCTTCCCACCGGCAAAAACAACGGAGCTTAGGAAGCGCATCACCTCCTACCATCAACTTCCAAACGAGACGCTTGTGGAGACATGGGAACGATTCCAAGAGCTTCTACGCCAATGCCCTACTCATGGGCAACCTCCCTATGTTCTCCAAGAGATTTTCTTTCAAGGCATCAATGCGGCTACCAAGGATCGCATTAACCTTCACACTGATTGTGGGTTCATTGAGATGACTCCAGATGAGGCATGGACGCTATTGAATAAGCTAACCAACTATGATGCCATGTACGGTACCCAACAAGCTAAGCTGACGGAGAGGAAGCTGTATGAACCACAATCCGATGTGGTTGATCGGGATGTGAAGTACCAATTCATGCAAGATGTATCAACCGTCTGAAAAAGCAAGTAAGCTACTTTAAATCTTCTCAATCTTGTCAAGAATGCGGGTCTTCTGCCCATACTGCTTCCAATTGCACTAACTTGCAGCAAGTACGAGCCGTCGAGGCTTATGAGGAGGTGAACTACATGAGAGGTTCCTATAGGAACCAAAACAACTATGCAGGGAGGAACAATGCTCAACCATCTTGGGGAAATCCTAATTATGACCAATACAAGCAACGTCCCCCTCCCTACCGTCCTCCGGGCTATCAAGAGCAACCATCATGGGTGCAAGCGTTGCAAGAAGGAATCAACGGAGTCCAGAACGGGATCAATGGAGTACGAGCCGAGCTTACCACGCAGATGAAAGCTGTTAATGCAAGGTTGGGAGAATTTGACTCATGGAGAAAGAACGTCGATTCCCAACTTGGACAACTAGCTACTCAAATACCGAGACCTCATGGACAACTCCCGGGTCGCCCCGACGAGAATCCTAGAGGTTGCAAGCGATGGCGAAATTCAAGCCATGCACCTAAGGAGTGGAAAAGCATTGCCCGAGCCAACCAAGCATAAAGAGAAGGATTTGGAGCATTACGAGAGGAGGAGGACAAGCTAGGAAGGAGCTACGAGTGGAGAAGCTAAGGAAGAAAGGCAAAAAGAGGAGTGAAATCGAGTCAGAGGAGCTCATGCATGAGCAAGAACAATCCAAGATCGACCCACAGAGGTCGTGCACGAGCTATCCCAAGCCTTGCTCGACCCAACCAAGATTCAAGCACCCAGGACCGACCCTTGGAGGGTCGTGCATGACCCATTTGGTTCGATCATGGCGCCGACTTTGCCTTATTCCGAGATCTTTTATGATATATTCTATCTTTTATTTTAGGAAGTTGTTTTATCTTGTTTCCTAGTTTAATTAGGACTCATTTTTCTCTATAAAAGGAGGCTAAACCCTTTAGTTTAAGGTTCCGATTTTTTGTTCGACTTTTCTTCCGTTCTTATTCGCTTTTGGATTGAGAGGAAGACTTGGAGAACAAGTTGGAGAAATTTGTAAGACTTTTTAGTTTTAATTTGAATATTTAGTTTGTCTATTATGATCATGTCTTCGGTTTTTACTTATTATGGGTGAGTAGTTTTCTTAGATTCTAGGGTTGGTTGAAAACCCAACACAATCATGCATGTCTAAAACTTGAATTCATGACTTGAATGCTTGAAGATCATATCTATCTATCTTGTGCTAAATAAATTTGCGAAAGTTGAGGCAATATCTTGCAATTAACCTAAAAGCGAAAGTGTAAAGTTGATTGCTTGATTAGATCGACCCTCAAGGGTCGAGCTCGACCACGCTTCGCCAGGTAAGTCTTATAACCCTTCTCTTTCTATTCAATCTCCATCTAAGGTACTTCCTTTCCTTTCTACGAAACCCAAGGACTCAACGGAAGGAAAGTTTAAGCGCTTTGTTAAGTTGCTTCAAGGTTTAAATCTTTCCATTCCTTTCTTTGAGGCTTTTAATGAAATGCCTGCCTATACTAAATTCTTGAAGGAGATTTTGTCTAGGAAGCTATCTATGTCGGAACTAACAGATGAGGTGAGATCGTTGGAGCTCCCCGAGAAGCTAGGTGACCCAGGTAAGTTTGCTATTACTATAGGTATTGGAACTCCCGTTTTAAAGCTTTGTGTGATCTAGGTGCCAGTCTCCTCCCACTCTCTATTTGGTCCAAAGATAATATGGGACCGTTGGAACCTGTCAATATGAATCTCTACATGGAAAATGGATCATGCGTCAAAGCCACTGGAGTCGTAGAGGATGTCCTTGTACAAGTAGGAAAATTCTTTGTTCCCAACGACTTCATAGTGCTAGACATGCCCAAGGACCCTGTGGTACCAATCATTCTTGGAAGACCATTCTTAGCCACCGCAGGGGCAAGAGTTGATGTTAGAAAGGGACTACTCACATTTGACATTGGGGAAGAGAAGGTCGAGTTTCGCTTCAATACTGCTGCAAATGAGGTTGTTAAAAGCATCAACGAGGAGCTTACCGACCATTCTCTGAAGAATCACAACGTTGTGGGTGAATTCCAACCCGTTATTGGGCTGGACAGGCACGATACCGAGGCATTCCTTGATCCAGTGGGGTCGATAACGACCCCCTACACCTTGGTAACGAGCCACTTCTCGGATGATCCAGGTGAGTTTTCTTGTTCTTATCCAATCAATTCTGATCATGATACTTTCCCCTATTCTCGTTCTATATTGGATCCTACTGTTAGTCATATGAAGGAGTCAAAACCTCCTTGGTTTTCGGATTTTACTAACCCTTGTGGATGATAGAGGACCGAATGTACTAGAGAGAATCTTTGAAGCTTTTCCATCTAAGTATGGGGTTTCCCATGATCCCGACATAGCTGGATGGAAGCCACCCTAATGAGCTAAGATAAGTCGTCAAGCTAATGACGTTAAACAAGCGCTTACGGGAGGCAACCCGGACTTCAGATTAGATTTTTATATTTTTTATTATTTATGTTTTTTTAGAATTAGAATTGTCTAACCTTCCTAGACTAGGATAGAATACTTTTGTTTGGAGTGGAATTTTTGTGGGATTTTTGCAGGGTCCTAAACTTCAAATACGGGCTCAAAAAGACGAGAAAAGACGACTTTACATGCGGTGCAACTTTGGGTATTTTTCGAACACTTGCAGGGGGGTCGAGATCGACCCTATTTGGTTCGTGCACGACCCTATCTGGAGATTCCGAAAATATCCCTTCTCCATTGAGGTTCACCATGATGAGTTCCACCTTCTTCCAAGCTTCCAAGAGTTCTTTGTGAGTTTTCTTCTTCTATCTCTTTACTTTTTCATATCATTTTCATGCATGGGGACATTGCATGATTTAAGTATGGGGTAGGGGAAGAAGAAACCTCACATGTTGTGTTTAATTGAGTCTATGTGTTAGTTGTTTGCTTGTTGGTTTGTTGGTTTGTTTTGTTAGAAAAAAAATCAAAAAATCAAAAAAAATTGAAAAATGTCGAAAAATAAAAAAAAAATATTTACTTTTGTTTGTTTTAGGATAGAAGAATGCTCCATCTTAGATGTCCTATGATGAGAATTAATTTTCATGCTTATCATATAAATCCTTTGGCATATTTGGATAGTATAGCCCAAGTCTTGAGAAATTGCTTTTGATTGTGAAAATTGACTTGTGATGAAATTGAGCATATGTGTCTTAAGTGGACGTAATTGCAATCCAACAAATTTTTACCTAGTGAGGAATTTTGGCCTTATAGGGAGAACATCAAAAATCCCTCTTCTTTTTCTTGTGTGAATTGCTCTCTTTATGCATATATATCTCTTGTCATTGATATGGTTATCTATTTCTTGAAGCCGCTATGAGTTCGATCATGCATGTTAATTATGATTAAGAACTTACTTTTCATAAGCCACTTTTTATCCTCTCTTTTACCTAACTTTACATTATCCTCTTTTTCAAGCCAAGTTGAGCCTTAAGCCTTTTATTTTTAGCTCCACAAAATTATTCCCTAGCCAAAATAAGCTTGAACCTATCCGGGGATTAGGACTTAGTATTGGTTTATGATTTTGTTGAGTGAGTTGTTTGGTTCAAGTATGGGGTAATTATGGGTTGGGAAAAGTTAAAAAAAATCTTGCAGTTTGTCATGAAAAAGGATTTCGGTTCCCTGAATGCACCTACAAAAGAGCTGAAAAATAAAAGAAAAAAAAATAATGCAAGTTGGACATCGACCTCCCAAAGAAAATGAAGATCATAAGGGAGGAAAAGAAAGAAAAAGAGTTGAATAGTGAAAGTGTGTATGAGCCAAATTTCCTTGTTGTTTGTAAGCAAGATAAGTTGGGATGAATGGGTGAGTGAAAAAGAAAGTGCATAAAGAAAAGAGTGAGTTTGGTTATCTTTTGAGAGTTTTGGTAATGTGAGAGTTTTTAGGAGTCTTTGATTCCCGGATATTATTAGCACCACATAGCCAAAATATTTCCACGCCTTATTGTCTTTACCAAGCCCCATTACAATCCGGTCGAATGAAGTCTTCTATGAAGATTTCATTGAGCCTAAGTTCTTATGATGATTGATGTGTTTTGACTTCTCTAGGTAGAGAGATTGGTGATATAAGTCTCAATGATAAAGTCGATGTTGCATGAAGATTGAGTTGAGAGTTGATTTAATAGCCTAAACACATGAGAGTTGAGTGAAACACATTAATATCCCTAGCGAGGTTGGATTGTGATTGCCTATGCTTGAGACTCATACATATGTGATGACGTTAAAATTGATTGTCTACTTTTTCACTTGTGTTTAAAATGTTTTGACAAAGGCTATGCTTGAAGATTGTGCTAATGGTCTTGATTTTGCATGATTATTGCTTGAGGACAAGCAAGTTTAAGTATGGAGTATTTTGATATCCGTTTTTAGGTAGGTTTTTAGTGTCTAGATAGATTAGACTTAGTTAGTTTTTGTGCTAGGGTTTTATGTTTTTGAGTTTTTTGCTTTCGTTTTCGTATTTCCTTGAGATTCGGAAACTACGCGTATTTTATGTCTTTGTATAGGAGTTTTGTTGCTCAAATGAAGGATTTGGAGCATTACGAGTGGAGGAGGACAAGCTAGGAAAGAGCTACAAGTGGAGAAGCTAAGGAAGAAAGGCAAAAAGAGGAGTGAAATCGAGCCAGAGGAGCTCGTGCATGAGCAAGAACAAGCCAAGATCGACCCACAGAGGTCGTGCACGAGCTATCCCAAGCCTTGCTCGACCCAACCAAGATTCAAGCACCCAGGACCGACCCTTGGAGGGTCGTGCACGACCCATTTGGGTCAATCATGGCGCCAACTTTGCCTTATTCCGAGATCTTTTATGATATATTCTATCTTTTATTTTAGGAACATGTTTTATCTTGTTTCCTAGTTTAGTTAGGACTCTTTTTTCTCTATAAAAGGAGGCTAAACCCTTTAGTTCAAGGTTCCGGATTTTGGTTCGACTTTTGTTCCGTTTTTATTCTCTTTTGGATTGAGAGGAAGACTTGGAGAACAAGTTGGAGAAATTTGTAAGACTTTTTAGTTTTAATTTGAATTCTCAATTTGTCTATTATGATCATGTCTTCGTTTTTCCTTATTATGAGTGAGTAGTTTTCTTAGATTCTAGGGTTGGTTGAAAACCCAACACAATCATGCATGTCTAAAACTTGAATTCATGACTTGAATGCTTGAAGATCATATCTATCTATCTTGTGCTAAATACCTTTGCGAAAGTTGAGGCAATATCTTGCAATTAACCTAAATGCGAAAGTATAAAGTTGATTGCTTGATTAGATCTAATAGGATTATTTGCGAAAGTTGATATTCCTAGGTTGAAGGATGGATAGAAATTTGTTTAATTTGCGACAATTGATTGAATAACTTGAATTGTTTGCGACCGTTGACTTTTCTATGATCGTAATTGCATGATAGTTGTGAATTCTTGTTGAAAGCATGTATGGTTGTTGTTGTGGTGGCCCTAGCCCTAGGATTGCCTTTTTATATTTGCTTTAAACTTATTAATATTGTTTCGATCTCGACCCGCCAAGGTCGTGCTCGAGCCTAGCCTTTGTTTATGTTCGTTTGTGTGTTTTGTCCCTAGGATCGACCCCCATAGGGTCGTGCACGACCCTAATCAGTTCGGTTCTGGCCTTGTTTTGTTCGTGTTTGTTGGCTTTTCGTAGTTTATCAACTAATCTTTAGCCCTATTCTCATTCCCGTGGACGAACCTGACTCTGCTATACTCAGCGGGGTCTTGATATAAATTTATTTGTTCAAGAAAACCCTTCAACAAGAGCCCTTATAAAAAGTATTGTTATAAAATCATTAGCATATGGATTATAGTTTTTATATTAAATATTACTTTTATAAAGAAATAATCTTTTTACAAGTTATAATGTTACATACCTCTAAGTGTAGAGAATATAAGATATATGAATTTAATAATGATGATAGATATATTAAAAATGTTATGGATAAATAAAATATTAAGTTAATATATCTCTAGTTGTAGAGATTCCCTACAAGACATAAGTTTTATTATAAATATGAAAATTGTGACTTTAAATGGATATATAATATATTATTATATTGTTGAGTTATAAAGATGCCTTGCATGAAAAGATATGGTAAGATATAAAAAGATGTTATTTTTGTAACCTAAGATATCATAATAATGAACTATAAGTATAAAGTAAGATATTTTAAGCCATGATCATGTTTTATGTAAACTATAGATATGAGAAGAAATAAGGGTATAAAATAAATAAGATTAAATTAATATCATGTTGGTTTTTAGAAAGCTTACTTTATAAAGTAAATAGAAAGATCCATTTATGGAAATTACTAAGAAAATGGTCCATAATTATTCTATCTTTATTTAATATGGGTTATGTAATTAAATAAGGTTTTATTAAGAGAATATTATTAACAAAATACTCTTGGTGGGAAAATAATACTTTAAGTACCTTAGTGAACTTTTTTGGGAATAAAAGTAATATTGTAATTAAGTGAAGTTTTGTAAAAAGGTTATAATAGATTCTTTATAATTTTAAGGAGAATATGTATATCTAAAATACCTTGTTAGGTAAAATATGTTATCATATACTTTTATGAGAATACACTTGCTTAAATTATTTAAGAAGTTAGCAAGTGAAATCAAAATAATTATTTATTAAATTGAATAAGGATTTTTAAGGAATAAAGGATATTACAAAATCAAAATAATAATAAAGGAATATTATTATTTTAATTAGCCACCTAAGTTATTATTATAATAATTTAGAATTCTGTTCTCTTATATAAAGCATATAAGAGAAATCCAAGCTTTAAAAGAAACTCGTAATTAAAGACCGTTTGTAAATTTCTGTGTCGATAGGTCGAGATTCTTGTTCGAAGTCGCGAAACGCACTTTCCGTCTTATCGCTATACTACTCGTGAAAACAAGGCAAGTGGAGTTTTCCCTTGTAACCTTATATATATTCATCTCCGTGAAATTCTCGATGTGGGAACAACTTGTGTGCTAAGTAACAAAAAAGGAACATAGGAAATATCGATTGTTAGAAATAACGACCCCATTGTTAGTTCGGTCTTTATTATTGATAGGGTCATTTATGCTAGTTTGATTGTGGCCTTGATTGTTTACGGCCTCGTTGAGAGGTCAATGTCGAACAAACTAGTGAGGGGCGCGGAAGTAGTCGACGCCTCTATAAAACTTACTAAGTCGTAATGCCTACGTGTTTGAAGTACGAATTTCAGGTTCTTAATCCAGTCCGCTCCGATTGCAAGGAGGGACGAGTTGCACTCTAGCTAAGTGTCGGAAACCGAGTTTCCATTGGTACATCGGGCCATCTGAGCCCCCACCCCTTTTTAAAAATCATTAACGAAATCGATTATTTTCGTCACTATATAAGATAAGTGCCCAATGCACATTTAAAAGATATCAAAACCAGACCGGTCTCAAATGATCTATCCGGCTCTCGGTCCACTCAGGGCGCGAGAGGTTTTCAACTTGTATAAATTAATAAGGTTCCTAACATACTTTCGATTCTAAAAGAATTCTACAATCTAGTAGCTCTTCTCTCGATTATCGAGCTATCTCCGCTTGAGATACACTCTCCTTCGTACCGTTAAACCCCACACAAATAAACCTTATCCTAACACACAACCCGTTAATATCTTCCTCGTTATTACTCAAAATTATCGAATTACCCTTGGGAAGTTTTGTTCCCGCTTGCTTAGTCTCCTAGACTAATTCTTCTTTTACGCATGTTTGCCTGGAATATTCTCGCCCCTCACGAATTATGTCAGAACCTAGGAATTTCAACAAGGCGTAAGGTGAAGGGCAAAGGAAGGACGAGAAGTTCCAAGATGTATTTGCAAATCCTTTTGGTTTATTTCCGTTTATGTTTCAAAGACAAAGTTTTTATGAATTGTAATTCCGAACAAGCTTTTGTTATAAGTAATGTAAGTTGGGTTGTAAGAACAAAGTCTCCTTCGAGAGCACCTTTTAATTATCCGATGATGTTTATTTCCGCATTTTATCATTCTATATCATTCTAAAAGCCTTGGGTGACGTTGGACGGTAAAATCCGAGGTCACTGGCGGTAATACCCAATGTTGTAAAATAGGGGTGTTACATCTATTACAAAGCGCTATTACAACGTAATCAACAGTCTTCTGTCCAAACGAATAGATCTCCATTTAGTGATGCCATTATCCAATCTTGTATAACCTGCAAAACAAACACGCAGACAAGAAAAAAACCGTGGAAATATGCAATATTCACAAAAAAATCTTAGTTATAACACTAAGAGGAAAAAACAGTTTGTCACGAAACACAAGGCCCTAAAACAAGCGGCCAAAAGATAATTGTTCAATCCCCGACACACCGGAGGTACCAAAAGAAATGTTTAAAAACGCACTACTCCTTCACACCATCTGCAAAAACCTTCGTGCCCATAGCATCTTCAACTTAAGCTAACTCCTTGGCAACTCGGGAAATGTCGTCCACAATGGAAGACTTCTTGGTCGTAGGCTCCTCTTCGGGAAACAGCTTCTCGAATTGCTCTCTTTTCTTAACAGGATCCCAAGAAGTATGCTTCCCTGATGCGAACTCTTCCATCATCTCAACACGAGCCCTCAAGACCAGTAGTCAACGATGTCTTCGATCTCCTTGGTCAACGCAGCTTCCTTCTCTGAGACAGCTAGGAATCCCCCCCCCCCCAATCCTTAGTGCATGTCGACGTCGCCTCAACAATTTTTGTCAGCTCTTCCACCTTCTTCTCCAGGGATTTCTTCTCGTATTCCAAAAGCTCGCTATATTTCTTTTCCAGTTGAAGACTCATCTGGCTTTGAGAAAGCTACTCAGGTTGATCCTTAAACGACTCAAAAGCCGATAAGGTAAGCTGGAAGCTCTGAACAAATATAATAAATACGTTAAAACATGAGCAAGAGGCAAAACGCGATAATTGAAACATAATGAGTAGTAGAAATAAGTAATTGCACCTGCCATTGGGCAGCCAACATTTCTCCGAAGAACTCAGGCATGGTGGACCGACTTGTTGCCCCGTGAGAGCAGTTCACATGAAGAGGCATTAGAGAGGATAAGCATTTTTCTGCCGCCATATCTAGAGATATCATAGTCCCAGGTAATTCGGTCAGACTGGGGGTGGCGTTCTTCTTGGGAAAGGAACTCTTAGAAGCAGATGAGAGAGACTTCGGAGGGAGAGACACCGTTAGTGAAGTATCCGCTGTCGAGGCTACTTCCGCCTTTCGCTTCTTTTGTGCCTCAACACGTTTCATAGTGGTAAGAGATACAACAGATCGAGTAGTTCTTAAACCTGGAAACATGCAAGATAACAGAGTCATGCAAAGAATACGTGTTAGTATTATCAGGGAAAGGAAACATCAACATTTACTTGACATCTCAGAGTCTTCGGGATGGCAGATTGTGCTTCTACAAGTTTAGAATAAGACCTTTTGTCTACCGAGAGAGCTTTTTTCCGGGAAACTACTTGAGCAGATACCTTACGAGGTTGGAGAGAAGAGAAATACACTGCATCAGAAGCAAACGTAGTCAAAAGTTAACGTCATCTAGAAGAAGTAAAATAAGCAAACGGAAAAAATACTACATGTTGTGTGCCAACGGGATTTCAGGAAAGAAGTATTGATCTCCAAAGAAGAAAGCTTTTCAAAGAAAAATATGTCAGCCCAGACCCGATCCGACTTCGACATGTTGTGAATCAGGTCAGACTTGTTTTTTAGGGTTTTTAGGGTTAAGCGGTCGAGACCACCTTTGGAGAGACGATAATTGCAGAGAAAATCAATGGTTTTGAAAGGGATGTCATGGGAAGAACAAAGGAGATCAACAGCTAACAAAACTCTCTAGGCTTGGGGGAGTATTTGGCCAGCAGACAAGTTTAGAATGGTGAGAAAGTGGATTACCAAGGGAGAGAAGGGAAAGTGGTGGCCAATGCAGAAGGGGTAATCATACAACCACACCCAGTCCTCATGGAAGGAATCCGCACAAACGTCTGGAGGAGGAAGGTAAACCCTCCGTAGAGGCTGGGAAACCAGCAGATAGGCAAGCGAAGATGGCTCGAAAGATGTACTACCCTTTTGGTGGCACCACGTAAGGATGTTAGAAGAAGCAAACAAAGGGGGATCGAAAGGTTCGAGACAATGAGAACAAGACTCAGAGTAAGAATCAAAGTCGTCCATGGGAGAAGAAAAAGAAGAAGATGAAGAACCAAGGCCAAAGGAAGTGTACCTCCAAACAAAAGATAGCAAGCGACTCGTAATGATGTCTTTGAAGCGTTTAAATACAGGTTGATGGGACGTGGCTATATGCGCTACAACTTCCAAGATCAGACTAAAAAACCCTAGAAAATTGGAGGAAAATTTTTCCAGGTTTTTAGGGGGTATTATTGGGCCCCTCAAAATTAAGCCAAACTCGGTGACCAAACACTTCAACTAACAAGGCCTATTACTAGCCTAATTCAACACGCGATGGAGTATGGGTCAAAGGAGTAAGCGGTTGGCGAAATCATCGGAAGCAACGGCTAAAGCATTTATGGCCATGAACGATATTCGCGGGATCCGATCACGCCTCATAACACCTACAACGGTCAAGAGAAGGAGAGGGATTAGCACATGACGAGCGGAAGAGGGGGGTCATCGAATTATTGGAAAAATAGCATAATCACACTCTCGTGCACTCTCAAACCTAATTCTCACTGTTATAAGAACTAAAATCCATTGCTCAATTGGCTCTTTTTGTAATCCGGAGAAGCTCTACTGTAAATCTATTATAGTCCTTCGACGATCAAGCTATTGATTACGTTCATGATTTACATTCTTTCTTATATTTCACTTTTGATTTTTATCTTTTTTGAAGAGTTTAACGAGTTAAGATTGCTTCTTGGCTAGGTTTCCCTCATTATAGCAGGTAACGTGTTTACGTGTTGAATTTGCCCAAAACAATTGGCGCCCACCGTGGGGCTTAGCCAAATAAAATTGTCGAAAATCGTAAACTCTATCTACGCAAGATGGAAGTCATTCATACAACCTACAACCAGGTCGGCGACGCCGAGAACAGCGAAATCAACCAAGGCGTCAACGGTCAGCAAACGAGAAATGGAACAAAAAGGGAAGAGCAGAACTCTAGGAATGGAAACGGAAACCCTACCACTTCCGCTGCCGCTGAACAGGGAACTACAGGCGATTCCGACATCATCACTAAACTACGTGCATCTATGCTCACCCTTCAAAAGGATTTGGAGAATCAGAAGAACGCTCACGCCAAGTTTATCAAGGTATGTGAGAAACAAATTAAGACTTTAACTAATGAGCGTAATTTGCTTCAATCTCAAGTACAATCATCAACAAATCGGCAACGTGTTAACAGAGCAATGGATGGCGTCGCTCGTTGGCTGGACATGGACGATCCAAATTTTGTAACCCCAGATGACGTTAGTCCAGTAACCGGTTACCAGGTAAACGATAATTCTTTAAGGACTGTCAGAGAGTATGCCGAGGTAACCCTATGAAAAATTGCATAATATATTAGAATGACTGCTAAAAATATAATAGTAATTTAATAGATATTGTTAAGAAATTAGTTTGATGAGAATTTTGGCCAAGATTTGATAAGTAGATTCATTTTATCAATAATTATATATTAAAGTTGTACATTTTCAAGCCACCAGAATTATTTTGGCCCCACCTCATATTTACAAAATTACATTATTTTCCTGATATTTTAACTTTTTTATATTAAATTCTTCTTTAATTATTTAATTTTATCTTTAATATCAAACAAATATCTATTTCGTATAACAATATCTTTTGAAAACTTCCTTATACAAATATTTAATATTAAAGATAAGAAATTTAAAATATTTAAAATAAAAATAAATAGCTTTTATCTTTTAGCATGATCTTTTCACGAATTTATTTATAGATATATAAATATATTTTATTTTATAATAAAATTATTGATAAATACTTATAATGTTTAAAAATAATAAAAATAGGTAATATTATATTTAATATATATATATATATATATATTAAAATATTCGATAATCTCTAAATTAAGGTACATAGAAAGTAATAAAAATATAATATTTAATCTTATCTAAACTTTACTTTATCGAGACAAATAAATATTAAAATATTATATTTTATGTAAATAAATTATTTTCTATAAATAAAATATTTTTATTATTATCTTTCATATTTTATTGTATCTTATTTATTATTTTATTTAAATCTTATCTCTTCCATATTCTAATATATAAATATTTTTTATTCATATGTTATCTTTTTTTAAAATTAAATATCTTTGAAATATCATCAAGGAAAAAGAGAAATGTACATTAATTTACCTTAATAATCTTTCTTATTCTAACATTAAACATAATAATTTATATTTAATTTGTTTTATTTGATTTCAAAAAAATAGAAATTTGTACATTGTACATGAAATAAATTACTTACATTAATTTTTATATCATATTTTTATTTAATATGTATAAAATAACGGACCATATTCGTGCATGCATGGCACGAGGGGTATAACTAGTTTAATATAAAAGTGGATCCAATATAAGTCAAATGGCTTAAAGATAATTTATTTATAAAAAAAAATAAAAAACTAAATGTAAGCTATTCTAATTCCAAATGCAAAAGGTAATTCATTTATTTAAAAGTTAAAATATATATAATTGATTTAATGGTTATATAATAAAGCGATAATGTAAAAAATTATATTTTTTTACAAAAATAGGTTTCGGCAAGTAATTATCAATCTGTTATAAGATAAGGTAAATTTTAATAATCTTTTAAACAATATTTACATTTTCATTAATATACAAAAAGTCATTAAAAATACATTAAATAAGATTTAGTTTAAGATAAAAGATAAGAAATATATTGAAAATTAATTTATTAACTAATATGTATTACCTTGTGATATTGGAAAACGTTAAAAAATGGCTGAAATAACGTTTTTAAATTGATCCTATATTGAGGTAGAGTAATCACATGAAATGAAAATACATTAAAATAGTTGTTATGTAAATGTAAATATATTTTTATAAATGTGATTTTTGTAGACGTGATATGATTTGTTAAGATTGGAAAATAATGTTATCATATCAATATTTTATTTTGAACAATTTTTTTTATATAATTAGATTGAAGGGAATCTAAAAGAAAAGTTTGAAATAATATAAATAAAAAGGTTGGCTTTTATTAAAAATGAAATAATTTTTGTATCTATGTATAAAATTCCTATATTTTATATGTGTCATTGACTCATTGTAGTAATACCAATTTCAAAAATAATATTTTTTAAAACTTTTAAAAAATTATTATACTAAAATAAATCAATTTTTATATTATATTTTTCTATATTAATATAATATTTATAACCAATACATATTATATTATTTCAAACTTTTCTTTTAGATTCCCTTCAAACTTTTCTTAACAATGAGTCAATGACACATATAAAATATAGGAATTTTATACATAGATACAAAAATTATTTCATTTTTAATAAAATAATTTTAATACATAATTAGAGAGTTATTCCGTAATTTTTTAATTAAAAATATATAAATTAAAAGAAAATTTACTGCAAAAATACTTAAAAACATATTTTATACTTTGGTAAATTAGGTAGTACTTTTACAAATCCACCTAATTAAAAAACGTATTTTTCTTGGGAGGTAGGTACCTTGTAAATCCACCTATTGTCAGTTACATTTTTATGGGCCAGCACACTTCTGTACAGTGGCCCGCGTTATCATGGCCCGACAAAATATTACGTTAGGAAGAGGGGGTACCTCTCAAAAATTATCTCCACACATTTTACGCCACCACCAGTTTGGCAGGATTGAAATCGGCCTACCCCTAATTGGGCCCACATCACTATCCAGCCCACATCACTATCATCTTCAATAGCCAGATTTGGAAATAGGGACGGGGATAGAAATGGAACATTTAACAAAATCTATTAGTTTTAACTATGTAAAAAAAAATTATGTTCATCTACATTTAGTGGAGTTAATTTTTGTTTTTAACTTTTATTGAAATTATAATCTTTACAACTATAAAAATTATCCCTCTCAAGAACAATAAATGTTCTATTTTTTAAATGCAAACTAATTATCCTACTAATATATCCTATTGGATTTACACAATCTTCTTCGTATTAAAATAATAATTAAAAAATATTATGAAATACAAAAGACCAATAATAAATACTAAAAAATATTATTTAAGTTAATAACACTTCTTTCTTACTCCTTAAAAATACAAAGGAGGGAAAAATATAACATTACATCAATTATAATCATACAACTATATGCTTATATTTATATACTTAACCTTTCATAAGCAAATACTTACGACTTATAAAATATTTTTCCTACACCAAATCAACCATTCAAAATTAAGGTTTAAATCCAATTTCCTTTCATTGTTTTTCCATCAAATCACACATATATTTTGCATTTCTATTCTAATTCAAATAATATACATGCACATTTATCTATGTACACTTATAAAATCAATAACTATAGACATGAAATTCTATCCCGTCCATCGGACGGGGCAAACCATCTAGTTATAAATGAAAATTATATTTCTCAAGAATAGAGTTAAGGAACTGGAAATTTTTTGAGAATTATAAATGAGAGAAATAAAACAGGGAGGGGAATTCCGATAGGGACGCGAACCCCACGGAGATAGGGACAATTTTCAATCGCTGCATGGGGACGGGAACTAAAATTAAAATTCAAATTAAAAATAAGGATGAGAACATAAAGAGTATTAGTTGGGAATAAATCTATCACACATCTAAAATAAGAATATAAACTACCTACCATATAAGTACATGTGTTACTCTTCCTATTGTCAGTTGGTTTTAGGATAGAAACCCATGAGCTTATGTGCTAGGCCCATACACACATGTGCGCCCGTACCGACACGTTCCCAATGTACCTATCTATCTATCGGGCCCACGGACTTTCTTCATGGTATTAGAGTAGCAGAGGCGGAACTATATGGGGGCGGGACTGAGCCATGGCCCCCCAATCCAAAATTCTTTTGGTATATATGTTCCTCGTGTTAATAGCTTCGATTTGATATATTATACGCTCCAACTTGACATTTGAGCAAAAAGTTATGAACGTTTTAAGATTATACACATGCAAACCACTTCTAACAAGCCATTTACTTAGAATGCTTTTATTGTTTGCTAAACTTCCTGCTTTCATTGTCTAATTGAACCCGAAAGCTTTGAATAAGTTATTTTTGGGATGTATTGAAACTTGAATCACAATTCATTATTAGTACGAGGGTTTCAATTTGGATTTTAGTTTTTAGTTATGAGCCTTTAGTGTTTATAGATTCAATCTGTTTGTATTCTGAAACATAATTGTATAAGTTGTCTTTATAAACTACTATTTTCTTCATGCAGTTTTATTCTAAAATATTTTAGTCTCTCCTCAATAAAATACATTATTTTTTGTATACATTTATATTTTTATTTCTACATCTTTCTCAACACCATCGTATACAATATTATTTTTATATTTTGAAAAAAAAATGCCTGTTTTAAGTATTTATTTTAATATTTCAATATTTTGTACTCCATCCGTTCGGAAATACATATCGTTTTAAGATTTATCTCAAAAATTAAAAAACCATATGATATGACTTAAATACCATCAATCTTGTTAAGATCTTTTCACTTGTATTTTATTTATACGTAAATATTTTTAATTATTGAAGATAATATTGAAAAAAAAATGTGGTAAAATACGTCAAATACAAATATTTTTAAACAAAAAAATTAGGTTAAAACGATATTTATTTCTGAATAAAGAGAATATGTTTTTAAATTGAAAACAAGATTAGAAAATTTTTTTGGCCGATGTAATCGGAAGTTTATGGATAGAGGAAGTACGTACCTTATTTATCATCAATTAATCGTCTCATATACTAGTTTCAACACCGTCATGTTATATAAATAAACTACATAGATTTGCTAAAATATTCTTCCATGTTGCATATTAGAAGTCTTTATAGAATTAGGCACATCATTTCATAAAGTCAAAATTTAGACTAAATTGTCCCTATTGCTTTGGGCGACAACTAAATATGGCTAAAATGTACATTTCAATATAAAAAAACAACATAGAAAAACACTCTAAACAACTTAAAAATATACAATTAAATTTAAATATGTAAAATTGTTCAAAAGAGGAAATTAAAGAATTCAAAAAATACCATAAACAACCTAATAATATATAATTAAATTTAAATATAGTCAAATATATATAATGCTGGTGTTTATGGAAAGATAAAAAATATAAATTACGGTGAAAAGTTTTTTTACGCAACACATGGCACTCTCGTTTTATATTTTTTTGACCAAATTACATCAAAACGCAACGCTTTGGACCCATTTGTAACGAAACACGGCGTTTCATCCGCGTTGTCATCTTTGCACTTCCAAGGACATTATCATCTGGTTTATTTCATGCATTATTTTACATGGGGACAAACAAAACTCAATTTTTTTTATAATAAATCTGACACCATGCGTCGATGCATGGTGCCGATGTGGATGCCAATACATGCTTATGGTACATCGACAATCTATTAGAGCATGTTTAATGGTAAAACTTCCGACTTCTTAAACATTTAATAAAAAAATTAAATATAAATCAAAACGTATCAGAAATTTTAGAAGTTTTGTGGAAAAATTTCTTGCAATTGATATTTGCTCTGACAAAAATCTCAATAATCTTTTTACGCTTTTTATAATAAAGTATTAATTTAAGTGGGGACCATTTACAAAAAAAACTTTTCTATTCTTACTTGAAGCACTCAGAAAAATAAATTTAAGTGGGAACATTTATTTAAAGAAACTTATAATTAAAACTCAAAATCTCATAGATGTGGACTATTATATTTTTTGTTAATATGGTGGAGAGAGATTATTAAAAAACTAAGAGAAAGGTGAATGAATGATTGAATGGATGGTTAATACGTTAAGTATAGTGATTTGATTAGAGGAGAAAGGTGAAGAAATTTTTTGCTATTGTACAATGTACATGCATTAAAAAAAATTATAGATGAAATTGATACTGTATTAGTCGGCCCGAGTTAGAGGGCCCACAGAAGACTTTCGCGAACCCTTCAGGTGGACTATATAAAAGCAGAGAGATATCCGGCAGATAGCATACCCACTATATTCTAAGAACATGTGCTATCAAGGGGATTAAATTCTTATAACAATAATGTTGTTATTTATGTTTAATATTTTCATTTTACATCTTATTTTATGTTGTTGTTTGTATTATCTTAATATAATCAAGATTTAATTATTAGTAATAATTAATTTATATTATCATAAGTAATATATATTTTTATTGAATGTTAAATTAATTTATTAATTAATTAAAATCATAAGGAGTGAATAAATCATAAATTGATAATATGAGTATGTGATAAGATATATGCATAAAAAATTGGAAGAGAGGAGAAAAAATGATTCTCATTGTTGTGGGTGAATATAGAGAAAGAGGAAAAGGAAGAGGAAAGAATGAGATAAAATATAGGGTATGTGAGGTGTCAAAAGAAGGTGATGAGAGAGAAAGTGAAGAGAGGATTGGTAATCCCCTTCATAGCACATGCTCTAATTACAAAAATACTAAACAAATTTAAGAAAAGAAGAGAAAGACAGAAAATGGAACTAGAGAAAGTGTTGCATATGGCTGGAGGAGATGGGCAATCAAGCTATGCTCAAAATTCCTTACTTCAGGTAATCAATTAGCATAAATATTGTAATAAATACAAATAATTTATTTTAAAATTAAATAATTATTTTTTTTTTTATGTTTATATGAATATGAACAAAAATTATCAATTATAATAATGTGAGACTCATTTTTAATTTTTTCTTTAATGAAACGAAAGGAATTAGCATAACAATTTTTGAATTTATATATTATTAAATTAAAAATCTATACATATACGATCAAAAAATTTTAATTATAATTATTTAAAAATTGATATATGATATATCATAACTATAACCTAAAGCGGAGGTTAAAAAAATTTCAAAAATATATAAATTCAAAATAAATTTAATAAGTCTCACATTTATTTTGAAAATATACAAGTAAGAGTTGCTCTGGTACAACCACGTCATGATAGCTAAGTAGAAGTTGATAATATTTTGTTTTTTTATTATTTTTTAAATTACGTTTCTCAATATAATTATTTATCTTATTATTTACATATATTGCTATCTATTTTTTAAGTTAAAAGAAAATGTGTCATCTCCTAAAGTAGATGCATATAATATTTGTCCTAATAGAGTCAATTTATAATCATCATTGAAGAGATGAAATAATAAATTTCATTACTCACTTCAGTGAGTAAAAATAGAAAATATTACTACCTAAGAAGGCGATAAAATTTCCTTTGACAACTATCATCTCCTGAAGTAGATGATTAATCTATACATAAGAATAATGGTTATTTTACTTGTCACCTAAAGTCGATAAAATATTTATATTTTTTTGTTTCATTTCAATTATTATTATTATTATTATTTTTTAATAATAATAATAATAGTAATAATAATAATAATAGTAGTAATAATAATTGGAATCAAACAAATTACATAAAATTAGTGGGAAGCCGAGATATAATCTGGGCCCCCACTTCTCTAGCTATAGCAAAGCCTATTTCTGATGAAGATATGAGTTGATGGTGCGCGAAATAACCGCTAAAATAACTAATGGCAAAACCGCATATATCATAATAAGTAAGAAGGTTGAACTGAGTTCCACAAGAGCAAAAACAATGTAATGGGCTTGACCCATCGAAGTATAATAAATGCATTTGGCCCATTGAAATTAATTGAATGGAGTTGGGCCCAAATGGACCAACTTTCTCCACACATTCGGGATTCCCAGATTGGAATTTGGTATGCAAACTTTTCCATGCAAACTCCACTATATATATATATATATATATGTATCCACACCTGCATGAATCTCGTGCATGAATCTCGGGCGTGAAGTCGGCAAAGACAATAAAGGTTCAAGCTTCGTTGTAATTTTGGTCCAATCAAAAGGTTTCATGCACGTGGGTGTGGCTAAGAGGGAAAGGCTGATTTTTGGTTCAAACTACAAAGCGCCACCTCACGGTGTACATATTTAAAGATTGCTTAATGAGCACCATTTCCTAAATATATCCCACATCGGTTATATAGGTGTAAGCAAGCAGCTCTCCGATACTATAAATAGGAATAAGGTGATACAGAATAAAGGGTCGAAAATCCTCTCTGGCTCGAGAACTATCTCGTTTGCCAAAGCTCGACGTGTTTGATTTCCGAGTGAGATCGCACTATAAACGGTATAAAGTCTAAATGCTTTATTCGTAAAGAGCACAAAAACAATCGGCTGAGGAACCGTTCGGTTGTACGAATTCCCGAGAGTTAGTATTTTTATAATCCCGTTTATAGCGCGCATTATATCGGGTTTCAACACTGGCGTCGTCTGTGGAAACTAGCTCTCCCTATCCGACCTACTCTCGGATCACAATCAAGTAGGCGTGTCCTCTCCCCTCCGTTCCATCATAACATATATTTTTATATATATGGGCAAGCAACGAGGCTATTCCATGTGGTCTTTGCGCTAGCTAGGCCAAAACACCCTGGGCTCCATGCGAGGTGGGGTCGAGGTGTCTGTGCGATGTAATTTTTATTGCCTATGTAATTTAATTAATTATGCATGTACGGTATTTAGCTAGCAAGCGAGGTCGAACCACGCGACATTCAAAGGGGCGGAAAAGTGGCCTCTCTCATGTGTTCCCATGATCATCCATGGGGTGCATGATGCATGCATGGGATGCCCTTGTCCATGGTTGGTGAAGCATGCATAATTTGCTCAAATCACGTGGTGGTGTGAGATGCGAGATTAGCCAAACCTTGGAGGTCATGGTGATGTGAGATGCGAGGTTCGATTTTGAGCCATACATATCGTGGAGCGAGGTCAATCACCTCGGTTTTTCTGAGGCGAGGCTCTGTGGCCTTCTAAGGCATCCAAACATCGCTGGGGCTAGCGAGCGCTCCGCGGTAACAATCAAGCTTTGAGATTATTTTGTAGTAAAGAAAAGAGAAGAAGGAGATGCTCATTTCATGAGAGGCTAAGGATCTCGGTCTCGCGCTCGACCGGACGTCGTGGCTGCATGCTCGTCCAAGCACCGGGGTTGGCGCCACCCTCGAGAAAGGGTGCGATGTTCATGGACGACAAGGTTGTTCGGGCCATGGCGGAGGATCACGATGTCTTGCCTCGCTCCGCCGTCACATACACACACTCTCGGCACCTCGCGGTCTTCAAAGACCAAACCTCGTGGCCCTTTCTTCGTGGCCCGGCGGGGCGAGCGAGGTATTCCATGGCCAACAAGCAGGCCCCCTCCTTGGCAATGGCTACTCTCGGTGTGGTCGGTTCGTCCTCGGCTCCTCGCCATCTTCATTCCATGGCAAGGAGTCCGCGATATTTCTCGAGGTCGTTGGGCGCGAGGTTCTTGCACGGCTCGGCCGACTTGCGCGGTGTCTCCGTGATACCTCGCTTGTAGATCGCAGTGTATCCCGAGGCCGGTGGGAAAGAGGTAAATATTCACTCCCACTTTTAACATAAAAATCATGCATATATATATGCATACAGTGGCGGAGCCAGGATTTGTCCGAAGGGGGGCGGACCTTGCACAACAAACCTTGTATAAATCAAGCTAGTTAACCTATCGATTTATATAAGATATATCGAATATATAAAATTAAAAAGCAAATTTAAGATAATTTAACATAACAAAATACAAATTAAACTACATTTATTTGTCTCCTATGAATAAACTCTTAAAATAATTAAAAATAACTTCGTTATCAATAGTTATGAATATATTTGATGACACGGATTGCAATTCTGGATGAGAATGCACATCGATCTCAAATGACCTCAATTGAAATCTCAAATTAACCCTATCTTGATCAATAAAGTCGGCCGGGTAGTACTTCTCAGCTAGCAAACATATGCTATCAATATTGAATGATTTGTATCCGTTTTTTGGATCCAAAGCATGGCTAAGCGTTAAGAGTTCCATAGTAGACTCACCAAACCTACAATCCAACTCAACCATTTGGACATCAATAGCAGTAATAAATATATCGTTATGAAAATGATGTTCCACTGTCACATCTCTTTTGCGTCTACGACTTCGACCATCAAAATAAGGAGCATCCAAGTCAGGCACAACAATTTCCAATTTGCTACAAAATGAAACAACCTCTTCAAGCAAAGATTTCCATCCCGATTCCCTAAGGTTTTGGAGCAATACTTTTGTATCTGAAACCAAATGCACGACATTTAAAATGTCTTGGTTTTTTCTTTGCAAGGCTTGACAAAGATCATTTGTGATGCCCATGATCTCTTTCATCAAATGCAGAATGAAAACAAACTCAAATGAAGTGACCATCTTGCAAGCAGCATTAGCATCTCCTCGTTGAGAATAATTGGAAGCTTCTTTCTCAATTTTTTCGAGCACCACAATTGTTGGACCATATAACCTCAATAAACTACATAGAGAATGGAAATGTGAACTCCATCGAGTATCTCCTGGCCTTGTCAAAGTGCCTAGCTGATTTGCTCCCTTTCCACTTTCAAGTTCATCAATGGATAACAAAAATGTAATTTCTTCCATCTGAGCATCTTGCAACTGATCATGACGTTTACTAGAAGAACCAACCACATTAATAACAAATTTCAAATTGGTGAAGAACTGATGGACTGAAATCACCTCTCTTGCAGCAGCAACTAAAGTCAATTGCAACCTATGTGCAAAGCAATGCACATAGTATGCATATGGGCAATCATTAATAATCAACGCTTGCAAATCTTTCCACTCACCACGCATATTGCTGGCTCCATCATATCCTTGTCCACGGATGCTCTGAACATCGAGTGAATGACGAGAGAGAATGGCACATATTTCATCCTTTAGAGTTCTAGCTGCAGTGTCTGGAACATGAGAGACACCAAAGAAACGCTCTTGTACAAAGCCATCTTTATCAACAAATCTCAATACAAGAGCCATTTGTTCTCTTTTAGCTTCATCTCGTGCCTCATCGACAATAATACAAAACTTAGAATCACCAACATCATCTCTGATCTTGCTCCGTACTTTCCTTGCAATGACCTGTAGAAGCTCCTTTTGAATAGCAGGTGATGTATACTTAGCATTTTGAGGAGCATTATCCAAAACTGTTTGAGCAAATTTTTCATCATATGAAGCCAAAAGCTTAATCAACTCAATGAAATTGCCTTGATTATGTGACTCACTAGTTTCATCATGACTCCTGAAAGCACAACCCTAAGTTGCAAGAAAAAGAACTGCATCGATAGAAGTCTTTACTCGCAATCGATTGTGTAGAATCTGCCCATGGCTTTGTGCGTTGATCACTTTGTCTATGTGCTTTGATTGGTTCAACAAGTCCTCACAAGCTTGCACCGCTTTGTTATGAGGCGATAAAGGACCCTCTCCAATGTGATTTAGAAAAGCACATCGCTTTCCATCATTCACTTTCTTCCAATTATTGAATCCTTTGACACAAAATACATCCCAACCCGGTCGACCAACTGGTTTTGTCGTAAATAGATAACAAGGCAAACAATATGCGGCATCTTCAGATGGAGAATACTCAAGCCAAGAAGAAAATTGTGTGTACCAAGACTCTTGAAAGCGACGCAAATGCTTCGGATCACCTGACTTAGGATAATCTGTAAGACGAATCTGATATGGGCCAGCTTTCAAATAAGCTCGTCTGATCTCATCACGCTTTTCGGGTGGATAGTCCGAAATATTTGGACGTTTCCCTGGATCCCGTTCAATATCAGAAATTTGATTGACATCATATCGGATAGTTTCCATTGGAGTTTCTTCAACAATTGGATTTGGAGGATTTGGATGAACTTCAACAGAAATATTAATACCAGAATTTGTAGCATCATTAGATTCCTTTCTTTTAAAGAAAGAATCGATTGTTTTCAACTTACGATCCTTACCCATAATCCTACAAGTTTAAAATTAAAAAGAAACAAAGAAAAATAAGAACAAAGCCCCTTCAATCTCAATTACCCTAGTCTCTGTTCGAGGGATTGAACAAATTAGCAATATATTCCAATTCCACAAATTTTTTATTAAATAATAAATTAATAATATTCTTAGATATTTAACATATCAGTTTATTCAATTACTGAATTACATAGTACAAATTACATAAAATTAACCTATTAAATTATCAATGAGACTTGATTAAATTACAATTTACAATTCAGTAAACAAATTGATATTACATAGTAGATCACATGATATGAAGATAGTAAATTAATTAGCAATCTCAGTCTGAATTCAATTCAGTAAACAATCAAACACTAAAACATACTCCAATACTCCATCTTCAACCAGTAATCAAGTTCGTAATATGAAATTAACTAGAAATTGAATTAACTAAATTGAATTCAGTAAACCTATTATTCTATTAACCAAATCAGTAAACCAATTCAGTAATCTCAAATCTCAATTTCACATTGATAATGTACAAATTCAGTAAACTAATTAACCAAATCATGAAATCAAATTCAGAAATTCATAATCTGAAATTCAATAAACTGATAATCTAAAATTCAGTAGATTATAGACAATTAGACAGTAAATCACATATTCACATTCATTAGATAGAGATAAAGATTTAGGGTGGCCTAACCTCTTGAGACGTTGACTGTCGTCTACTGGCGACTCCGCAACTGCAGAGTGTCTTCTTCTTCTTCAGAGTTCAGAAAGACGACCGACTCCGACTGGCGACTGGACGAGTGATTGAGTGAACTAGTGAAGCGCGGGCGGGCCGCGGGCGCCGACAGTCTTGTCGTTTGCTGGACGCCTGGACCGCTGGAGGCCGAGCCGCCGAGGCAAGGGTGGAATCGACGGGCGACTTGTCGAACAACAATCGAAGTACGGAACAACAACTCGGAATTCGAATCTCTCTGGATCTAGATGACAAGATGAGATTGAGAGTAATAGAAGGATTTGAGGGACGAGGGTTGATGGCATTGCAAATCTGGAATTTGGAACTACTTTAATGGAGTTTTGTGTGAACTGTGAAGAATTCGAAGAGTTGAAGAGGATGGCACTGAATCTCATTGATGACCGCACCTCCTATGGACGACAGGACGAGAGACGAAGAGTCGAAGAGGAGCGGGAGAACGAACTCGGAGCAGTCGGAAATTGCGCCTCATTACTGATACGCGTAAAATAATTTTTTTTTTGTTTGGGGGGGGGGGCCATGGCCCATACCCGCCCCCACATAGTTCCGCCTCTGCGCGGAAGGAGGTAAGCCTCAAAACACCTCGCTAAATTAGTTAGACTCGATATATACTCGCATGTTGGGACCAAGTTCCTAATTCTCTGTTATAGTTAATCCACCCCTCGCTTCCCACTTGGGGTTGGAGATTCTCGAAAAGTGCGCTAGTCCACCCCTCGCTTCCCGCTTGGGGTTGGAGATTCTCGAAAAGTGCGCTAGTCCACCCCTCGCTTCCGGCTTGGGGTTGCATATTCTCGAAAAGTGCGCTACTCCACCCCTCGCTTCTCGCTTGGGGTTGGAGATTCTCGAAAAGTGCGCTAATCCACCCCTCGCTTCCCGCTTGGGGTTGGAGATTCTCGAAAAGTGCGCTAATCCACCCCTCGCTTCCCGCTTGGGGTTGGAGATTCTCGATAAGTGCGCAAATTTACCCCTCGCTTCCCGCTTGGGGTTGGAGACTCTCTTATGGACGAGGTCCAGACTCTCTTATGGACGAGGTCCAGACTCTCTTATGGACGAGGTCCAGACTCTCTTATGGACGAGGTCCAGTTTCTCTTATGGACGAGGTCCAGAATCTCTTATGGACGAGGTCCAGAATCTCTTATAAACGAGGTCCAGACTCTCTTATGGACGAGGTCCAGACTCTCTTATGGACGAGGTCCAGACTCTCTTATGGACGAGGTCCAGACTCTCTTATGGACGAGGTCCACACTCTCTTATGGACGAGGTCCAAACTCTCTTATGGACGTGGTCCAAACTCTCTTATGGACGAGGTCCAGAATCTCTTATGGACGAGGTCCAGACTCTCTTATGGACGAGGTCCAGACTCTCTTATGGACGAGGTCCAGACTCTCTAATGGACGAGGTCCAAACTCTCTTATGGACGTGGTCCAAACTCTCTTATGGACGAGGTCCAAACTCTCTTATGGACGAGGTGTCAAACTCCCTATGGATGAGGTCCTAATAATCTAAAGGACGACGTCCTAACTCTCTTCGGGACGAGGTCCCAAATCTCGAAAAGCGTGCGCAACCCGAGCGAGGCTCGGGTTGGCGACAACTCTCTTGTGGGCGAGGTCTGCTAACTCTCTAAAGGAACGAGGTCCTAACTGCCTTGACAACTCTCTTGTCGTTGCCCTCGTGAAACGAGATCACCAAACCAAGGGGTTGTGATGGTGCGCGAAATAACCGCTAAAATAACCAACGACAAAACCGCATATATCATAATAGGTAAGAAGGTTGAACTGAGTTCCACAAGAGCAAAAACAATGTAATGGGCTTGGCCCATCGAAGTAAAATAAATGCATTTGGCCCATTGAAATTAATTGAATGGAGTTGGGCCCAAATGGGCCAACTTTCTCCACACATTCGGGATTCCCAAATTGGAATTTGGCATGCAAACTTTGCCACGCAAACTCCACTATATATATATATCCACACCTGCATGAATATCGTGCATGAATCTCGGGCGTGAAGTCGGCAAAGACAATAAAGGTTCAAGCTTCGTTGTAATTTTGGTCCAATCAAAAGTTTCATGCACGTGGGTGTGGCTAAGAGGGAAAGGCTGATTTTTGGTTCAAACTCCAAAGCGCCACCTCACGGTGTACATACTTAAAGATTGCTTAATGAGCATCATTTCCTAAATATATCCCACATCGGTTATATAGGTGTAAGCAAGTAGCTCTCCGATACTATAAATAGGAATAAGGTGATACGGAATAAACGGTCGAAAATCCTCTCTGGCTCGAGAACTATCTCGTTTGTCAAAGCTCAACGTGTTTGATTTCCGAGTGAGATCGCGCTATGAACGGTATAAAGTCTAAATGCTTTATTCGTAAAGAGCACAAAAACAATCGACTGAGGGGTGGGGAGAAGGAATAATCAACGTACGAAAACCGTTCGGTTGTACGAATTTCCGAGAGTTAGTATTTTTATAATCCTGTTTATAGCGCGTATTATATCGGGTTTCAACATGAGCAGCAACACGAGCCCCAATATCTTGAGTCTTAGAAAACTGTTGAACCCGCTTAAGCAACGCTACATCATCCTCATCCAATTCCCCTAGAGAAGAAAAGGAGAAAGGAAGAAAATCATAACCAAAAGCCCGACAACTAACTTCATACTTGACCCTCTTTTGATTAGCTGCATCAACTACAACTCGTCTCGGAACAAAGTTAGACAAACCGGAATGTGTCAAAGGAGAAGATCCTGTCAAGTCAACACAGACATCACGACCTCGATCCCAAGAATAGAGTAACACATCTGCAGGTCGGAGAGCTCCGTCGGTCCCGCTAGACAGTCCAATATCAACCTCTTTCCTTGTTGAAATCCCAGACCGATAACAAATATCAACAAGGGTATCCCGAACAACATTATGTCGATGCTTAATACCTACAATACCAGCACACGACACTGCATGATCACCAAAAATATCCCCATCAAAAACCCTGGAGCAAGCAGAGCAAGGTATCGAAATAGAGAACAAAGCAACACCCAACCGATAACACAACACACAACGGTAAGTCTTAGCATTCATTGTTTGTCCCAAACCCGAGATGGGGACCGCTCGAAGCCAAACAGAGGTGTGATCTCCCTGCTGCGATTTCCATAATGCCAATTGTCGAGTAGATAAAGAAAAGGTGGATTCTGCAGGAGTAGTAACCTTTGTGAAATATATATCTGCCAATTTCTTCATGAGTTTAGGGGAAGCAACCTCACTAGGATTACTCAAAAAGTCAGAATCCAAATTTTTATTAAAAAGACTCAACGCATCATCAAAGGCATGACCAAGTCCAACAATGCCAGCATTCTGAAGAAGCTTTGTTTGCAAACCGGCAGATTGTAACCCAGAAGCAAGAAAAGCATAATGGCGAACATCACCTGCAGAATAAACACCTAGCCCTCCAAATGCAAAAGGTAAGGTGGCAAGTAGCCATTGCCAATCGCCAAACCCAGGTCCCGAAGAAGTAGCAATACGCTCCAAAGAAGATCGAAGAGCCCCATCAAAAGTGCGCTGAGCCACCTCAAAAATATCAAGAGGACAAGTACGCAAAGCAAATTAGAGTTTAGAAACTCCGATACATGCCCTAAGTAGCAACAATTCACACTGAGGATCATTAAGCTTAGCTACTTTATCCATAAGCATAATGGTCTTGGTCACCCTCTGCATCACAAGCTCACCACTAAAAACAGAGTCGGAACTAGCCAGACCACCAAGCAACTTAACACCATGCAAAGGTCGAGCAATATTAGTGGGAAAGACACCCACAAGCCTGCTTCGAGTGTCTTCTATAGGCCAAAAAACTTCAGTTTTTTCCACGTTGAGATGTAACCCTAAACGAGGCCCTTCCTCCATAATCAACCGCAGAACCTTCCCCACCACCAAGGTGTCACCAATAATAGTGCCGTTATCCAAATACCACGCTTGAAGACATACATCAAAAGCGTCTCTGATTTTATAAATCAGGGGTTGTAAAACCAAAGCAAAAAAGCAGAGGGCCAAGGGGGTCTCCCTGTTGCACTCCTTGAGATGACCATAAGGTGTGTTCCCCATAATACAACCTAGATGGATTAGAGTAGTAGAATTCAACCCAACGTGAAATGGTCGGACAACGAAGATGAACTTCACGTAACATGACTGCACGATCAACTAAATTGAAGGCATTTTGAAAATCCACCAACAACATAGAAAGACAAACATCAGTACCGCGATCTTCAATCAACCGATTCACAGCATGGAGAATTGCCTCACCACCTGTAGGAACCCCAACACCAAATTGAAGACTATCAATATAACTTCCCAAAGATTGGCCAACCATAACAACACCGACCTTTGAAACCAAACGCCTCCAGATAGTACCCACAGCTATAGGACGAATACCCCCACCGGGCTTGAGAAGAGGTGTAAGAGGAGCACTAGCAATATACTCTCCCAAAACCATAGGACATTTTCCAGCTAAAAAGAGATTAACCACCCCAGAAATAGAGCCAACTAACTCTTCTGAAACAGCCACAGCAGCACCACTCAAGCAATCCATAAGGTATTGAGCACGTAAAACGTCCCTACCACATGATGTGCCACGTGGAAAACTCTTAATACGGTCCAAAACAACAGCAGAAGGAGCGAAGAGATGATGATGATGATCAACATGTATATCAGGCAAGGATGGAGCTGGAGAAGAAGGGTGTTTTGATTGTAAATCTGCAAGAGTGGCCTCATTATAAGGAGCAATACCAGAAGAAGAAAGAACTCGGATTGCGGCAGTGTAATGGCCATCACAAGTCTTCCTACGACACTGCTTGATCTTACGCTCTTCCAAATCAAGGCCCTCATTAGCATCCATCAAAGGTGGGGATCCAACTGCCAAAGTTTCCCGTAAAAGCAGCAAATTACCACCCGGCTCACTCCAAATACGAATAGCATTAGCTATGCTCTCTTCTTGTCGTTTCCGTCTAACGGCAGATGTGCACTCGCGATTACTCATCGGACTAAAGGTTTTAAAGATACAAAGAGGCAAGACGAGAAGAGTAACCCAGCAAGAGATATCTTCAGGCTTGCAAAGCACCTTATCAAGTGCGCCTTTCAAAACCCGGGAGAAGCCCAAACGGCATTTAGGAGGGATGGATTTCACAGTGCTAAGCCGTTTAGAAAGCAATTTGTCAAGGAGAGTGATTCTAAAACCACAAACTTGTTCTTGCACAACATCAGAATTGAGTACACCATCTCCAACAGTATCAACGGGACTAGGTACAACAGAATTGAGTTGCGGTTCCGAAGATCATAGAGCACAAACCGAACAACACCATCTCCAACATCAGGTGGGGCCATAAAATCAGAACCTTGACCATGATGACATTTTGAACGTAGAGAATGCGTCTTAAAACAATCTCCATAAAGCCAAATCCCCATACGGCGGAAGGTAAACTCAGCCTCAGAAAAAATAGCTAAGTCTGTGGTAAGAGAATGTCGTGTAACTACTTGAGCATCGGACGTACAATGACGATCACGAACATGAGTGATCAAAGAGCTCTTAGTAAGGCCATTACCCCCACCATCTCGACACCCACTAAGACCCACAAATGGGCAATGAAAACGCACTACAGCAGTAGACATTAGAGATAGCAATGGTAGCCCGTGGAAAGAGACACATCACCACACTATTCAACACATGCCAACAAACAGTAGCACAACAAACGATCAAAAACCAACGAAATGAGATGACACAAAACTGACCTGCTAACTCACAAACACAGCAACAACAACCCAACAGCAACAACAAACGATCAAAAACCCAACAACAACAACAAACGATCCCAAACGAGTAGATGAGATCATCAAGCCGATGACAAACAGCAACAACCACAGACAGCAACAACAACCACAAACAACAACAACAACCACACCAGCAGATTGCATTCAAACTCAGACAACAGCAGATCGTTGAACCACAAACGCGCAAAAGACAACACCAATCACACCAGCAGCACACAACAACTCAAACAATCGCTGACTGATCACAAAACCAGCACTGAGCACAAACCCAACTCTGTAGGAAGACAACCCCTGATGAACGTTGATTGATCACTGACAAAACGCCACTGACGAACGACAAACCGCAGCACATGCAACCACGAACGCCACTGGCATACGTTGATGAACGCCGCTGGCATATGCTTATGAACCAGGCGTTCGCACCAGGCGTTCGCACCACCACCGTTGGCTAAAACCCCACCCCCGATGACGCACCAGGGCCCCAACCCTAATCGCCCTACACGATCTCCCTAATCGCCACACTATTATTATTATTATTATTATTATTATTATTATTATTATTATTATTATTATTATTATTATTATTATTATTATTATTATTATTATTATTATTATTATTATTATTATTATTATTCATACAAATTACATAAAGTTGGATGAGAGCCTAGAAACAAGCTGGGCTCCCACACCCTTTTGAATGCAAAAACACAATCTATGTAAAATAAAAGCACCACTCTTAGCATTGTTAGAGTGACTAACAGAAACAGACTTAATACGTGAAAGCGTGTCCAAAGCCTCCTTGTCAAATTCCCCAATAGAGAAAGCGAAAGAGATAAATTTGTATTCGTACTCTTCACATTTGGACACGTACTTCTTCTTTTTCTTCTCCACAGCGTTGTGCAAGGCCATCCCAGGCGCCCAAGAACTCGCACCCATATCAGCAAAGGGAAAGACCCCGGTAACATCCACACAAGCATCCTTACCATGATGCCGATTAAAGAGTAAAAGGTCAGCAGGTCTAAGATCCTGCCCATTCTCCGAGAAGAAACCCATAGGAGCCTCCTTCCGCACCGCGATCCCAACTTTGGTGCAATTATCAACAAGGATATCCCGCACCAAATTATGCCTGAACTTCACACCCACCTCACTAGAACAGTGGACAGCTGATCCCCCCATTTGTCCATCTTAGGAGCGTTGCAACTCGGGTAAATACTACCATCAGAAAACAGAGGTATCATAAGTCTGTAACACAATACAGAACGAAGCTAACGATTGTTCGTTCTCTGTCCCAAGCCATCAATAGGGATAGTGAACAAAAAGTCTTGTGCATGAGGAGCACGGATACAACTAAGAACAATAACCTCCCTTGGGCTAAGCATGTACCTATCGACGAGGCTTTTCTCAACGACACCAAAGTATCACCTTGCCAAGGTTTTCATCATTTGGGGGGCAGGAGATATAGTGGTGAGAGAGATACCATCGGCGTTGCAAAAGGCATTGAAATCATCAAGAGCATGCTGAAAAGAAGCGTCGGGAGAAACTATACATGTATTCAACAAGATCTTTGCTTGTAGTGTGCTCGTCTGAAGCCGAGAAGCAAGGAAAGCATAACGGATTACATCTCCAACAACAAAGATGCCAAGACCACCCCTTTTGATGGGGAGAGTGGCCAAACGCCATTGCCAATTGCCAAAACCCGGTCCTGAAGCAGTGACGACCTTCTCTAAGGAGAGGCGTAAAGCATGGTCAAACTGAGCTTGAGCATCCTTGAAAGACATACGGGAGCAAGTTCTCAAGGCATAGGACAGCTTTGCAACACCAGCGCAATTACAAAGAAGAAGGAGCTCACACTGGGGGTCATTTAATCGGTTAACCGCCTCCATTAATGCAATAGTTTTAGAGACTCTCTTCAAGGCCAAGTCCCAACTGAAACCCACATCCAAACTGACCGACCCACCAAGAAGTTTGACACCACCATGTGAGCGAGAGATGTTCGATGGGAAAACACCATCCACCAAACTTCTTGAGATCCTCCACATGCTAGAAAAGCTCAATTGTATCAATATTCAAGAACAAACCACGTGCAGGCCCATCAGACCTAATAATGTCAAGCGCCTTGGCCACCATAAGGGTATCGCCAACAATGGTTCCATCATCAAGATACCAAGCCTGGAGGGTGAGACTGCATGCATGATTAATGGACTGAACCAAAGGGTGCAGAGCGAGAGCAAATAATAAAGGCCCCAAAGGATCACCTTGTTGTACCCCCTAACATGACCAAAGGACAGAGTTTTCATAGTAGAGCCTAGCAGGTTGAGAGTAACAAAACTCAACCTAAGGAGCAATAGACGGACACCTCAACCTAGTTTCCTGGAGCAGACCACTCCTATCAACAAGATTGAAAGCGTTCTTGAAATCTACTAAAAGCATAAAAAGCCCAACCTCATTGCCCTTAGACTCAACAAGCCTATTCACAGAGTGCAAAACTGCCTCACAGCCCCCAGGAACACCCACTCCAAACTGAAAATCCTGCAAATAACGGTTCACAAAAGGGCCAACCACAAACGAAGCAACCTTGGAAACAAGCCTCCTCCAAACAGTGCCAACAGCAATAGGGCGTACACCACCACCCGGCTTGACCAGGGGAGTCAGGGGGGCACTAGCAATGTACTCCCCTCACTGGCTAGGGCACTGACCCCGTAGGAACAAGTTAACAACCCCGGTGATGGATGCTAGCAAATCATCAGCCACTGCAGAAGCAACCCCTCCCAAAATATCAACAAAATGTTGAGCCTTAATCCCATCACGACCACATGAAGTCCCTTTAGGGAAGCTGTGGATCCTATCAAGCACCAACTCTTTGTTAACAGAGAGAGCATCCTCACCCAACGGAGAAGAAGACAAAACTGGAGAGGGGGCATAGGGGTGTTTGGCCTCCAATTCATGGAGAGTGTCAAGATTAGATGGGGAAACTCCAGAAGATGTAAGGACCTTAATAACAGCGGTAAAGTGCCCGTCTCCAAGCTTACGCTTACATTGGAACAGGTTAATGTCATTTGGGCTTCTTGATTTCATCATACCCTAGAGAGAATCACCACCTCTGATAAGCGATCAAGCACCAAACTAAGCCTATCACCAAGGTCTCGCCATCTAAGAATGGCACGAGAAATACACTCAAACTGACAACGCTCCCGTTCACCCGAACGGCGCTGGACCCTATTGGTAGGCACAAAAGCAGTCAAAATGCAACAAGGCAAAATAAGGAGTTGCACCCACGCCGACACATCACTCGGGCTTGCGAGGACCTTATCAAGAGCACCAAGGAAAACTCTAGCAAAACCAAGCCTCAACTTAGGAGGAATACTCTTAACAGTTCGCAATTTTCTAGAAAAAAACACGATTAAGGAGATGTACGTAGAAACAAGCAAGAGCATCCCCCGAAATGGACGATTGAGAAGGAGCAATAGAAGCACTATCAACCTCACCACCCACGTCATCAGAAACCAACACACCAAGCCCAGGAGGCTTGGAGATACCAAGGATCGCAATGTCATCAAAACAAGGTGCAAGGACCACAACACCATCAACATGCTTATAGTTCTTACTAAAAGTATGAGTACAAAAACACTCATCGCAAAGCCAGATACCAGCCTGATGAAGCGCTGAGTCCAACGCAGAGAAAAGACGCAAGTCACTTGCAACCCTCCCTTATGAGAAGCCGCCAAAACCGCCGTTTTAAAATGACGCGTCCCCAAGTGGTCAATAAAATATTTCTTGGTAAGCCCTCTACCACCTCCACTGTTACAACCATCAGAGCCTTTAAACGAGCACAAAATACAGTCAAACCCGGTTCCGTCCATGACAGAACTCAACCTACACTTCCCAACAAGAAAAACTGAACAAAAGCAGAACATCAACAACCAACAACAACAACCAAACAAAATTGACAAAGCAATTGAACCCCAAAACAGACGTTAACAATTTTCTGACCCTACTGTCAACACAGCAAGCCCTATAACCAACACAAAGCACCAAAAATAGAAACCCAAACACTGACACCAGCAGACCAACACGCACACCAACGAAAACAAGACCAACAACAATCCAAAAACAACACATGTACAACAACGACACCAACTCGTACAACAACAAACCACCAGCACGCACAACGTACGATTCCACACTGATGGCCAACATACATACAAGGCCAAACCACTGACGGCCAACCACTGTGGGCACACGACTCCACACAGCAAGCCCTCAGACCCTCGGACGACAACCACCGCTACAAGTCCCGGATTCTCGGACGAGCAAACCCTAACAACTGTAAAAAGATAACGATGTAACAGCAAACCCTAACGCCGCCCACAACAATGGCGACAGCAGAGGAGACAACTAGAACGGCCGGCCACAACCGTTGGAAAACCCCAAACGCAAGCCCTAACCCCCCCAGCGATCGCCCTCCCGATAGAAAAGAAAAATGGTAAGAAAGATAGTGAGATTTATAGAGAATGGTGGGCTGTCTAGCAACAAGCTGGGCTCCAACACCTTTTTGAATAACAATGCCCGGTCTATAAAAAGTTAGTGGGATTTATAGAAAGATAGTGAGGATATTATTATTATTATTATTATTATTATTATTATTATTATTATTATTATTATTCTTTATTTTCAATATAAAATCTTACAACCTGAAGTGTTGTATATAAGTTGTGTGAATATTTTTCCTAGAAGTGGATTTACATACACAAAAGCTGTCAAAAGCTGAACTAACCCGCAAAACACGACCCGAACCAACCGATAATTTTAGGATCAAGGCTCAAAAATTTAAACCCGAAACTCAAAATAAAGCGAACCCAATAGAACTCGAAACCCGTTGGGTTGACAGATTTATTATATTTATAGAATGTATAAAATTTATTTTTAAAATTATAATATATTTTATTAGTAAAATACATAAAAATAATATATTATAAATAAACTTTATTATTTAATTAAAATTGATTTTAATAGTCATAAAAAAGAACGAATTTTTAGACTCGTTGGTCGACCCGACCCGACCGAAAATCCGCAACAACTGAGTCGATTGACACGGGACCCGAAATGAAATCGAACCCGATTTAAATCGAACCCGAAATGACCGAACCCGAACCGTCCGACCTGACCCGATTGACAAGTCTACCTGTAGAAGATGATTA
The DNA here is from genome assembly GCA_964016875.1 of Fallopia convolvulus. Classification (NCBI taxonomy): domain Eukaryota; kingdom Viridiplantae; phylum Streptophyta; class Magnoliopsida; order Caryophyllales; family Polygonaceae; genus Fallopia; species Fallopia convolvulus. The sequence continues at coordinate 43,128,536 of OZ024731.1, read as the reverse complement.
AAATGTTTGAAAAATGAAAAGAAAATATATCATCAGTAGAAGTAGATGAATATATCATCGTCCGTAGTAGATTATAAAAGGGTTATTAAATAAGTTTTCTTTGTCACTTGAAGTTGACAAATGAGATTTTTGTGAAAATTCATTCTCAAACATAATTATGGACGGTTTATTATTTGTCACCCTAAGCGAATAATGAAATTTTATTATGCTTGCTTAATTTTGTTTGGCAAGAAAATTTGGGTGAATTATCAGCACGAGAATTATGTATCACTTTAAACTCCAGAAGAATTGTGCTAAGCTGTAATAATAATTTATCATCATCAACCTCATGAGAGTACTGTGAAGAACCGAATTTTAACAATTAGAGATCACAATAAACTCTTGGAGAGTTAGGAGATCTTATGTCAAATCATGTACTCCAATAGTAATACAAGAAATGTGGGTTTGTGTAATATTCAGAACTCTTTTCTAATGACCATATACCTAGCACGAATTAGAAGTTGGTGTGATTTTTGACCAACCTCTTGCATGCTAGAAGCATGCCTCCTCTAGAAGAGGGTGTGAAAGAGGTTACGATACATTACGAATGCGGCCGTTAGTCATGGCTATGGCTTATAATTAGGATGTCATGGTTACATTTTGATGTCTAGAAGAACATCTGAGATATAGATAAGGGATATCCCATAAATGACATAATTGATCATCAGTCTTGTACCAGTTGTACAAGAACCACACCTTATGAGTATAAGTGCGGAGACCGATCTAGTCTATATTAAGAGTTCTGAATGCACCCATTTTGAGGCATCTAATTTTGATATATATAGTTAAAAATCAAGATAATAATTTATATCATTTGATTTGATGAGCTCCAAAAATAATTTATGGATCACCGATATTTTTCAATAGTAGAAAAACATATTTGTCAACAGAGTTACACCACATACTATTTGAAAACTAGAAGTTTTCACAATCTTGCACTTGCCAAATTTGATGTGAAGGTTATGATGAATCTATAAGAGTTTCCCATTGAATAATATACTATCACAAACTAAAAGTTAGCGCACAATAAGATATTTTTGTGGCATGATTGACTTGGTCACTCAATTGAAATAATAATGCGCATGAATATTATAGGACTAGAAGATCTTGAGACCTGAAGTCTCTTCCTAAGAGTGACCTTGTATATATGTAAGGCTTGTGCTCTTGGCAAGTTAGTAGCAAAGCTAGTATAATATGCAAGTAAATACAAAGTTTCATATGATCCTTAACTAAGTTCAAGTGATATAAGAGGACCAATTACATCGCCATGTGAACCATTGTGGATTATCTTATACTGATGAAAGATGCCTCAACCCATGGCTCCGTTGAAAAATGAGGGGAATGAAAATAAATTAGTGTAGTGGTTGAGCATTGAGTAACTCTCACACACATTCACAAAACGACTTAGTAGAGTCGTTAATAGATATCTTCATCAAGATATCCATGTATCAAGCCATTATTTACATCTAATTGATGTAAATCCCACTATCATGCTAATAACAATTCTGACTATGGGAAGCTTAGCCACCAGGGAGAATGTATGCTTATAATCCTTTCCTAAATTTTTTATTGAACCCTTTGAAAACCGACCTTGCCTTGTATCTTTCAATCTCACCATTCGGTATAAACTAAAATTTGTAAACCCATCAAGATATCCATCCATGCGCATCTATTCTTCACTACCAACTTGAGTTATTGTAATTCTTCCAAAACCCTTCTACAATTTACCATTTTTTTCAATTGTTGTGAACGTGTATGGGGATTGGAGATATTTATATATCTCTTCATTCTTCTACATTTGAATCTTGTAATTAATATTCGATATAACTTTTCGATCAAGCCTACCCTCTTTTCTCTACTTATTTCGCATTCATTTAGAATGAAATTTTGTGCCCAATTATGAAATAAATGTAATTATACTTAAATATATACTACAAAATAAAGAAGAAAATAAAAGTACTTTTATATAAATTTCTTGGATATGCTCTCAAATATTTGAGTTGTCTGGATCGACATTCACACCTTCAAAAGGAGATAACACTTGTATCCACGCATTTTTGTGTGTACACCTATGTGCATTTGTTGTTCACTACCAACTTGGCTTCTTGTAACTCTTCCAAAACCTTCCTACAATCTACAATTTTTTTTGAATTGTCATGAACATGTATGAGGATCACAAATATTTGTATATTGCATAAATATATTAGGGTGTCAATATGAAGAGAATGAGGTGACCTTTTTATATTTGAAAAGTTGGAGGTTTAGAAATATGAAAGGTTTTTTAGAAATGTAAAATTTTTGAGGACTTTAATACTTATCCAATTAATTAGATAAATCAAAAGGTTGTTTGGAATCTTTCTTGTATAATAAAATATATCAATTGATTGTCTTTTAGTCTTCTTGTTTTAGTTGTAGAAGTAGACCCTATATTTAATTAGTAAAATTAGTCATAAATAGCCAAACTTTTCTTTTTCATAGTATACTAGGAGGATGACCCGTGCTACACACGGGTTATTTTTATTTATGTTACATATTATTGTTACATATTTTTTTCCTCGTAAAAACGTTGTTTTATTATTTTGGTTTCATATTATATTGGATGTATGAACATTAATTGTCATTTTTTTAAGTTTATAGGTTTTTAGATTTAAATGTAGATTGGTTAGATTAAAAATTAGAAATACTTACTTTAAACCTAATTATTTCAAAATTTAATGAAAAACGTTGGATAAAATTCATTGGTTAAAGAAAATGAAAATTTAATGTACCTAAGATTCATTAGATTAAATTGCTAGAAAAATATGTTTAAACTATTATATTTTTACTTTATTGTCACAAATATTGACTTAAAATCATTATTATAGAATAAAAATAATAATGAAATAAAAATTGAAGAATATTAACCTAAACTAAATGCTTTTATTACTTGGATGGCATGTACGCTTCACTCATCTCGCGTTTATTGCTTTTTTTCACTTTACCCATCTCCAAGAGTTTCTTGATTGATCTATTTTTTCAACAATTTGACAGTTGTCATTTATTTTCTGCTTTGTAGTGAATGAAATTGTGATGTGATTATACAAAAGTAAAAAACTTATATAGTGAGAAAGAGAGTGGAATACGAAAGGTTATATATTTTAAACTTGATCTTATCTTTTGTTTGGAATACCAAAGGTTGATCTTATCTTCTTTTATTTTTAATTTTATTTGTAACATCAATGATTATAATTTAATGACTTTAAATTCATATTGTAATATGAAAGGTTGTGTGGAATAAATACTAAAGGTTACTACAAAAGTTTCTAAATAAATAATATAATATCAAAGGTTAATTTTAATTTTGATCTTATCTTTTGTTTAGAATATCAAAGGTTGATCTTATCTTCTTTTATTTTACTCTTATTTGTAATATCAATGGTTATAATTTAATGTATTTAAATGCATATTGTAATATCAAAGGTTGTGTCTTATGTGTAATATGAAAGGATACAAAAAAATTGCTAAATAAATAATCTAATATCAAAGATTAATTCTATTTTTTTGTGTTATTTCAAATGTTGTAAGGGCACATAATCTAATGCATATCTAATGTGAAAGTAAGTTAAAATTATTTATATTTTCATACTAATTAATTTGATAGATTTGTAAAATATTAAAAATAAAATAAAAAACCAAACTTTATAAGATTGAATTTTGAATCTTTGTTACAATAGTTTACTCTATAGAGATTATCACTATTTTATTTTATCCAATCTTCGAATGATTCTTTATAAAAGTCGAACTGATTGTTATAGTACTTTCAAATTTGAAAGCTCAAAATTACATCGTTAATCACTCGTTTCAAAAGTTTGCATTTTTTGGAAAAAAAAATGTACAACTCTTCCCAAGGTTCTTCCTCCAAAACTTATTTTTCTAATATTATCTTCATTCTTCTACATTTGACATAGATTGTGCATTCAAATATTTTATTAATTAAATCTTGTAATTAATATTATTTTTAGTAATATTTTTTTATCAAGACCATTCTTCCTTTCACTTCTAACTCATAAAAAAATATTAAAGAAAAATGTCATAAAAATGATTTATAGAACTTAACAATAGAAATTTGTATTTCGTATACATTTAGAAATAAATTTGTATGTCCAATCATGAACTAAATAAGGAATATGAAAAGTTGATGAGGTGACTTTTCATATTAGAAAAGTTGATGATTAAGGAATATGAAAAGTTATCACTAAATAAGTTTTTTTTTTCTTATTTTTTATTCTTCTCCTTAATTATATATTGGTCATAAATGAGCTATAATTTTCTAGATAGTTAAATAGATGGATCATAATAAATTTAAAAATAATATTTAAGCCATTTGAATGAGTCATTAATTGTTCAAATTTTTCTATTTTATAATATATATAGATATATAGATATAGATTATAAAACATATGAGGATTTATGGTTCCCTATTTATTAATTTAAATGTTAGGATTAAAATTTTATGATTAATTTTTTTAAAAATTTTCTATAGAGTTTAAGAATTCCTATCTTTGAAATATTCACTAAAATGTCTAAAAAAAATTCTAAGGCCACAGTTACCATATTTATCGCCTTATATATTTATTAAAAATAGTTTCATAAAAAATAATTACTCTCTAGGACGACCAAATACTGATTTGTCGCCCCTATATCTAATTTTAATGCGACAAATAATATTTTGTCACTGAAAAACAAACATATATAGGGAGACAAAAGATGTCTTTGTCGCCCATAGGGCAACAAAAGATATAGTTTATCGCCCAACATTCCTATAAGGTGTCAAATTCAGAATTTGGCGTCCAAGGCAAGAAAAATTGCCCTTGGAAAATTGAAATCATTATAGTTGATATACTTGTCTCCCTCCTTGAATTCCAGGCTTTTCAGGTCTCCCATGTGCCTAGGGGCTCTAACACTATGGCTGATAAAATTGCTAGACTGAGCCACAGTCTCCCTGATGACGTTATTAGGAGTCATCCAAAACTTATAGTTTTCATCCGCAAGGATGCCCTAGGATGCCCCCTTGAGGGGGTCCCTCCTAATTCTTACCTAATAAAAAAATTCAGAATTTGTCGCACAAAGTATTGTTTGGGTGATGGAAATATTTATGTTGCCTTAAATTTAAATTCTATAAAAATTTATTGTATTGCAAAATATCAACATAGATTAAAATAATATACTTGGAGCGCAAGATTTGTTAAAAGATAAAAGGAAATTTATTATCTATAAAATTAATATAAAAGGTATTAGCATATAGATCAAGTTTTGTTAAAAGATATGCATAAATTAACATAAAAATTATTAACATATACTCATATAGATACATCAAGTTATTATAATATAAAAAATTAGATGTATATAAAAATAATAAAAATTATTATTAAAACGTTTGACATTATTTTATTTAAGTAATGCCATGTGGCACAATTTTTTTCAACATACATGGTTTCTACTTTATAATGTATTAGGTAGATTCATTGGAAAAAATTAAAATAAATACATTGAATTAATCTAAACATCTATAACTATATATTAAAGTTATACCTTTTCGAGCCACCAGAACGATTCTGGCCCCAACATACATGGTTTCTACACATCTATAACTATATATATTAAAGCTATACCTTTTTCAACATACATGGTTTCTACTTTAATAATTATTTCATGTAAATCTTATCTCTTCCATATTCTGATATATGAATATATTTTTATTCATATGTTATCTTTTTTTAATTAAATATCTATGAAATATCATCAAGGAAAAGGAGAAATGTACATTATTTTACCTTAATAATCTTTTTTATTCTCAACATTAAACTTAATAATTTATATTTAATTTGTTTATTTGATTATGATAAATAAAAAATGTGTACATTGTACAAGTAATAAATTACTTACATTAATTTTTTATATTTTATTTTTATTTAATATCTATAAAATACCGAACCATAGTCGTGCATGGCACGACAGGTATAACTAGTTGAGAGTAATTTTGAGAGTAATTACAAATTTGATCGAATTGAATTAGAAAAAGAAAAATAAAATAAAATGAAACTTTCTCTCACCTTTTATCCAAAAATGTTAATGTCTGGCAGTGTCAATTATAAGGGGGCGTGGAGTTCACGCGTTTGTCCATGCACATAAGCATATTAACGATAGGAAAAGTAACCCAAAAATATATGCTAGCTATTTATCTTTTAAATTTTTCATGTGGAAAAGTCATTATATATCTTTCAAATTCCCCACGTGAAAAAGTCTTTATCTTCAAAAAAACGCAAAACAATGTAGGAATTGAGTTCGGAAATAATGACATCTCCAACGGATCAAATATATATGTAGGAATTGGCCTATTGGGTTGGAAGGGAAAAAGACCTTGCTTATAAAACATAGTTGAGAAAAACTGGTAGAAAGTTGCTAAGGTGGGCATAATGAACAATATTTATTTGATTGAATCAAAATAAATAAACTCCTACTCTGGTGACTTAATTTACGTGACAGAAAAAGATACTAATGATAACAAAACCCATGAAAGAAGAAGCCATCCGCAAAATACACAACTGCTTCCCAACAGAAAAATGCTTTGTGATTGCCGACTTCGGCTGCTCCTCCGGATCCAACACGCTACTGACAATTCTTGGTATCGTCACTGAAATCCACAAGGCTCGACGAGAAGTTGACAACCGCTCGCCCCTAAGCATCCAAGCGTTCTTGAACGATCTTCCAGTGAATGACTTCAACTCCATTTTCAAGGCAATGCCGAGCTTCAACAAAGCATTGAAACATGAGACTGGCGAGGGATTTGGTAGGTGCTTTGTGTATGGCGCTCCAGGTTCCTTTTATGATCGGCTATTTGTGACCCAAAGTCTCCATCTTGTGCACTCTTCTTCTAGTCTTCATTGGCTTTCTCAGGTATGTACATAAACATTCACCAAGCCTCCATTTTTCGAAAAATGTGCTCATAATGGAACTATGTTGCTTACTTTCTTGCTTCTTTAGCTTTTTCTTTTAGTTTAGGCTTTTATCTATTACTTGACCCGCTGGAGGGTGTTATTTCTTTACTGAATGCTGATCTTAGGGGTCGAGCTATCCCTGTTTGCTGACTACGTACTTAGCCCTTTTTTATTGTTAATAAAATTCCTTCTTGAGGGGACGGAAAGTACTACCTCCTTCAACAACAAAAAAAAAAAGAAAAAAGAAAAATGTGCTCATAAGTGAGAAAAACCAATAGTATAAAAGGGGATGAAACCCCTACCAATTGACTTCATTAACTCTGGGTTAGAAGGTGGATCACGACCATATATGCGAATGGTTTAAAAATCCAACACATCACCCATTTAATATCAACCCACCGAAATTTTCTTCTTATGTGGCCCTCTAGGGTGAATTTTAATGCGCAGGTTCCAAAGGGGTTGGGGAGAAGCCACAAAGGCAATATTTTGTTGTCAAGTGGCAGCTCAACATGTGTGATCAAGGCATACAGCAAGCAATTTCGAACCGACTTCGCGTCTTTCTTACGGTGTCGATCAGAGGAGTTGGTCGTGGGAGGGTGTATGGTTTTCACTCTTCTTTGCAAAACCAACGATCCTTCCATCAAAGGGAGTACCTACATCTATGAACTACTTGGTTTGACACTTCAACAAATGGTTTTGGAGGTACTATTACATTATATACTAAACCAACAATTATAACCGTACCATCAATAAGTACTTAAAATTGATTTTTGTGTGTAGGGTTTGATCGAAGAAGAAACACTCGATACGTTCAATTTACCACTATACGCGCCATTACCAACTGAGATCGAGATTGAAGTTAAGAATGAAGGTTCATTTGGAATCAATCAGTTGCAAGTGATGGAGATTGATTGGGACGAGGCAGTACCCTACGCTTTCCAACACGGCGCTCATGGCAGGCGTGTGGCATGTATGATAAGAGCAGTGTTGGAGTCGCTGCTTATTGAACACTTTGGCGAAGGATTGATGGACGAGGTCTTCTGGAGGTACGCCCAAGTGCTTGGTGATTGCATGGCCAAAGAGAGGTGCTTCTTCACCAACGTTACAATTTCATTGACCAAGAATATTTGAATCATATTTATTTACTAATGTGAAAGTATGCATGCGTACTATTTTATTTTGATGTTAAATAATCATACGAGAACCCTTCTAATATCAAAAGATTGATTGTATGATTTGTATTTGGTCAAGCCTTACCAGCTCAATTTTTGGTAGGTCATGATATCGAATCTTAATCATTAGGTTGTACGTTCAAATTTCTTCTACCTCCTTGTAATGTTATAAATGCCTCCTTGATAGGCTGGCAAAAATAAAAGATGAAAAAGTTGTATTAATGCCATCAATATGTATAAAATATAGCTCAATAGGATTATAAGTTTGTGAGAATTGACAAATTTGGAGAGCAACAAAGATAAAACAACCAAAAGGATAAGAGAAAGATATAGTAGTTAGTAATAACTATCTATTATGTACAAATTTGGAAATTTTCTATTATGTACAAAAGGATAAGAGAAAGATATAGTAGTTAGTAATATAACCAAAAGGAATTTGGGTGATCACTAACAAGCTAGTGATCGCCCAAGGGCATCCTGATGGATGAGGGTGTGCAAACCCGAGTCAACTGCAAGTGGAATAGAGGAGACGCGTCGGAACGAGCCAGCGATGTAGTCCGCCACCGAATTGCACTCACGGTTGACGTGAGCGATACCCCAATCCTGAAAACGAGCCAACAAGCAGTGGATATCCGAACGAAGCAACTCAATCTCCCACGGGCAGCGCCAGTCACCAAGGTTTTCTTGTTTCTATAGTTGGTAAACAAACAGCCTTGCTTCCCGTGGACAATCCTGACTTCAATATACTCAGTGGGGTCTTGACTTATAAATTTATTTGTTGTCAAGAAACCCTCTCAACAATAAACTATAATTTTCTTAATGTTGTTGTATTCTAAAATATTTCAGTCTCTCCTCAATAAAATATATTCTTTTTTTGTATAAATTTATATTTTTATTTCTACATATTTCTCAACATTATCTTATATAATAATATTTTGCTATTTTAAAAAAAACATGTGTGATTTAAGTATTTATTTTAATTATGTTTTAATAATTTTAAGAGTTTCTTAAAATATTTTTCAATATTTTGTACTCCATTCGTTCAAAAATACATGTCATTTTAAGATTTGACTTATACCGTCCATCTTGTTAAGATCTTTTCACTTCTATTATATTTATACGTAATTATTATTAATTATTAAAGATAATATTGGAAAAAAGTGTGGTAAAATATGTCAAATGTCAAATATTATATATTGAACAAAAGAATTAGGCTAAAACCACATGTATTTCTGAACAAAGGGAGTATTTTTTTAAATTAAAAAATGAAAATACATTAGTTAGGTTAAAAAAATTTATTGGTTCCTGCAATAAGAAGTTTTTGGTTTCTGGTTCCACCCCTATATGATTTTATGGGAAATTTCTTGTGCGGGTTTGAAATCCGCCCATACTTTTTGCCTTTTTTTGTGTGCAGGAAGGGAATTCATCCATATCGAAGTTCATAATACAAAATTGAGAGTGCGCAAACGAACCACCTTTATTAACGCAAGTTCTAGTGAAAATTCCCCCGTCGAACAATACTAAATTTTTTGTTAGCAACATGAAATCTAGCAGCTATTCGCATTGATTTTCTATACGTGGGAGAAATCCTTAAAACTATAATTTGGTATGCAATACCACTAGCTTTCATCAAGCAATTATCGCTGAAAACTTAATTTATTTTGCAACTAAACATTGACACAAATCCATCAACAATCTTTTTTTGAGATAGAGAACTAAAAATTAGGAAGAAGTCTAATCATAATGAGCACATGGACCGAATACAGTCAAGTCATACGGAGGAGAACACTCGACTCTGTGATCAGCTATAGTCTGCCTTAGTGGTCCAAACTGGGCCACGATCTGTTGCAACCATCCAGGAAGTAACCGCCTGTCTCAACATAGGGCGAGTGGCTAACCCATCATCCTCAGGAGCCAGTGGCCAACCTTCATCGGTAGATATAGTCACACCGCCTGCCACCATCCTAGGGGTACCCGCTACCTTAACGTCCGGAAACGGGACCATGGGTACGGGAGTCTAGCATCCTGTTTACGGTGGACTGGTAGAAAACCAAGTAACTCCCCCGAATACCTTTAAGGAATCGTTATTCCAAAATTATATGAGGAAACGTCTAAAAGGGATAGAAGAGAAGATCGTTCAAATCCCCAGGGTGCCACGCCCAATTGAGAAAGAGGCCTCGGGCGGTTACGAAAAATCCTCATTCTCGGCTCTAATCGCAGGTATAGACATCCCCGAGAAGTTTACTATCCCAACGATCCCCATGTATGATGGGACTGGAGATCCCGACGAGCACGTAGCGATCTTCAAGTAGAAGATGATGACTAGTTCGGTTCCACGAGATCCAAGAGAAACAATCATGTGCAAAGGGTTCGGAGCGGCTCTATCTTGAGCAGCTCTAACATGGTTCATCAGCCTTCCTTGCGGAAACATCGGATCCTTCGTGGGCTTGGTGGACGCCTTACAAGTGCAATTTGCTAGCAGCAAACAACTTACAAAGCAGTCCAACAACCTCTATAGAGTGGCAGAGAGGTCAGGGGAGTCCTTGAGGGCATACCTCAATCACTTCAACATGGAAAAAGTGTCGATCCCACTCTGCGACGTCCCAACGTCGATAGAGGCCTTCCGGAGAGGTTTGATCCCAAATACTCAGTTGTATCATGAATTCACCAAGTATCCCTGCCATAGCTTCGAGGATGTCCAGGAAAAGGCCCTAGCGCAAATTAGACTGGAGGAGGACGGAGCTCCCATTCAGGACGAATCAGTTTTCGATTAGGTGGAAAGGAAGACTGCTTCTGACCATCGACGGGAGAGTCGCGAGCACCCTTATACAAAAATCCACCTAGAAGCTCCCGGAGTGCATGCTGCTGGCGTCAAATAGTCAGGTGGAAAGAAGGATAAACCGCCACATCCCAGGATCCAAGAGTATAACCTCGTCATGGGGCCTACTGAAGTGATAAAGGGCCTCGAGAGGTTTGGGGGTATTATCTAGTGGCCTAAGAAGGTGGAAAACCCAAACCCAAAGAGAGATAAGACGAAGTGGAGTGACTTCCATAAGGATTATGGTCATGAGACGGACGAGTGTTTTGCCCTCCCTACGAAAAGAACTGGCCTTCCTCCATTCGAAAGGGCGGCTAGAAGAGATTGCGTCGAACGCAAGGCCTCCCGCTTGTTAGAATGTGGCAAGCCCTATGGACATACCTCCATCACTAGAATACGCCAAGGTTTTCAATGTTATTTCTGGCGAGTCAAAGATATGTGAGGTTTCCTACTCAGCAGCTAAACACCACGCACGAGAGCGCCTCGACGGGCAGTTGATGGCGAGCATCTACAATCCCGGAAACCGCTCTGGAAACGTTATCACCTTCAGCGATTCCGATGCAGAAAACCTCATGGACCCTAACCAAGACGGGCTAGTCATTTCACTCTCTGTAGGGAACGTGATGATAAGGAGAATCTTTATAGACACGTGGAGCTCAACTAACATGCTCACGTTGGACGCTCTCAAGGAGATGGGCTTAAAGGAGGAATACATACTCAGGAAGACAATAGCGCTTATGCGATTTAGTGGAAAAATCTCGCACACCTTGGGCGAGATTACCCTTCCCACGTACGCCAAGGGTGTCAACCTACAAGTGCATTTCTTCGTCCTGGATTGCTCCTCATGCTACAACATCATTATGGAGAGGTCATGGGTACATGAAATGAAGGAATTTCTCTTCTCTTACCATCAAACAATCAAGTTCCCCACTCCCTAGGGAATCCAAGAAATCAAAGGCGACCAGCGGCTGTCTAGAGAGTGTTAGAAGTTCGCTTTCAAGGCAATCATCGACCAGTCAGCGTAGCAATTGTTTTGGACAAAAATTTGATAATCGAGCTTTTTTCCTAGATTGGGGCAACAATTGAATTAATGCTCAAAGAATTGTGAAAGGAGTAATTTGATTGATGTAATCGGTAGTTAAAAGTATTCTCTTCTCAAGAGATAAGCGTTGTTTTTCTTGTGCATACATCCGAATGTCTGAACTATTCTATCCTTCTAGCCTATATTTTCTTGGACAAGTCGTTATTTACCTATATCCCACGATCGCCACGTTGCTAGGGGATATCTCAAAATGCTAGCCAGTTCTCGTGTTTCTCGGAACGAGTAACTGTCGTGTCAAGCCGGAACTTGGGAGCTCATCCCTTTCTTGTAACCGTAGCTTTCTATCTTCATCTCGGTGACTGCTAACTTCTTCTCTCTCTCGGAGGTTTCTATCTTCTCGTTCTTTTGTGACACACCTTTCCTTAATGATGTTGCAACACGTGAGCGGTATTTTGATCAAATTTCCCTCTCCCTCCATACTCGATGTGCAACACGTGGCTTCAACCGATCCATCCGATCATCTACTGGAATGGTGAACGTCTTGTCGATGCAGGCAATAATTACATTGACTTGCAGGCTCTTCGGAAGAACGCGTTTAATTAATTTTCTCCCCTTTCTCCTTCGTTTTCCTCTCGCGTCTTCTTGCTTCCGAACTCATATGACCTTTTCACCATGGCTAGGGCAAAGAACACTGTCGTTCCTGGCTTCGAGTCATCCCACTCTCTTGAACCCCATGATTGTCGCCCCTTCTCCATGTCCTCGGAAGAAGTGGAGAAAATTGTCAAGACCCATGGCTTTCCGGCGGGTACCAACTTTCACTGCCCTACGCACGAGGCCGTAGATTGAGCAAAGAGGGATGGGCTTGCTTCCTTGAGTACCCTTTCACAATGGGGGCTTTTTTCCTATTTTCCACCCTGATCTTGAACTTCCTGTTGGCTCTTAGGGCTTCTACTGCACAACTGATGCCGTCTACATGGAAGATCTTGCACCAGATAAGTGAGGTGTTTTCGGAGGAGAAGATCAAATTCTCGGTGTCGGACATCTTGTGTGCTTATCGAGTATGTCCACTCAGGGTCGGTCGCTTCACCCTTCATGCGAGGGACGCTAAGAATCCGTTAATCCCTAAATCGAAGGTGAATGACAAAGATTAGGCGACCCGCTTCTTCTTTGTGGAAAGATCTACGCTGGGTTCGATGTATCAGGTGGCCTTCTCCCATTCATGGAGTTCTAAGGGTAAGCATTCTCAACCCTAGTTTCTGTTTTGCTTTGTTGGCGTCTGCTCCTTTGATTTATATTTCTCCATGGAGTGGCGTTCATGTGTAGTTACATTGGGTTTAGACACTCATGTTTTGGAATCGGAGGCTTGCAGGAAGATCTTTCCCCTTCTTGAAGCGAGAATGACCTACCAAAAGTCTGTAGAACTCATGCTCGAGGGTGAATCAAGTACTAAGACGACAACCTTATCGGAAAACCAGTCTGACGGTGAAGATGACTCAAGGTCGGGTGAATCTGAGAAGACGATTGACAATAGAGTTCCTACGTCTGTGGCGGTCGTTAAAACGATCGACAAGTCTCTAGAAAAAACTACCGGTAGGTGCCTGTCTACTGTTTACCCTCTACTTACCTTTATTTCCTTTTTCTTGACAGGTGATTTCTTTTTTAATTGACTTTGGAAGCTTCTACTTCTCTAGGATGGAGCTTTTCTGACACGTCCATGATTCAGCGTAACTTGCGATCGAGTGATAGGAAACCTCCCTTGGACCCCAAGGTGAAGGTGGAGGTCGTAGCTAAGGCAACCCCCCATTAAGAGGTCATCGCTTGAGGTTACTGAGGTTGTTGGCTAAGAAGGCAAGGTTTTGTTGGATCTGTGGCAAGGACTTCGCAACTTTCACGCTTCTAAGAGACCTTGTCTAGATATTCATGCTTGTTCTCTAATTAGAGATGCCAGCCTAACGGTCTGGAAGGTAAAACCCCTCTCCTTAAAACGTTCCGTCCTCTCTTTTACCCCCTTTACTTACGAGTTCCTCCTTATCGTCGGTGTTTTTATCCTCTAGGCCTTGCAAGGCACACTATGGGTTGCTTATGCCGTAGACCGGGAGGAGAAGAGTTTGATGGAACTAAGTTCGAGGTGGGATGCTGAGAAAGCTAGGCTGGAAAAAGAGGTAGCGATTGCTACTGAACGCCAGAAGATTGATGCTGGGAAAATTGTGAAGATGACAAAACCAGATAAGCGACTTCCTTTAATTGCTATGTCGACTTCAAACTGGCGGACGGTAGAATCAGTGACTTCCAGTAATTGCTATGCCGACTTCAAACTAGCGGACGGTTTTAGAGCCGACTTGTAGCATTCTTTTGACGTTCTCTGATCTCCTTGGATCTCTTGAACCCCCCAGGGCGTTCAGAATTTTATCGTCTGGTGGTAAGTGGAGGGGAGTGTCCTCATGTAGTGGAGCCACGGTCTCCTCATTATCACATTATAGCAAGAAGGATAATCCACGACAGAGTATCTAACCCGAATTTTCACGCCCTTCACGTAGGTGGGAAAGATGATATCACCTACCTTGTGTGTCACCTCTCCGCTGAATCCCACGAGCGCGGTTGGGTTCTTCTCCACGTCTTTCTCGCTCAACCCCATTTCTTTCAGTGCTCCTAGTGTCATGAGGTTGGTCAAACTTCCGGTGTCAATGAGGACCCGCTTGACCAAAACGTTCCCTATCGAGAGAGAAATAACAAGTCCATCATGGTGATGACCTTCGGGACCATTTACGTCATCCTTGTCAAAGTGTATGGCGAGATTGATGGCGTCTCTCTTCATCGGCGGGGGGGGTGATGGAACAAATTTTCTCGTGTGTTCCTTTTGGTTGCTGAGTACGTGAGGCCGCACACGCTTGATCCTCCGGTGATCATTTTCACAAACTTAGCAGGGTACTGGCGACGCAGACCTTCTCGCGCATGAAGCTTCTACCACTTCCGGAGGGACCTGCGCGTTGGGTGCTACTTCTTTGATCCCCCCTCGAGATACTGTTGAAAGGGTTTCTTGACAACAAATAAATTTATAAGTCAAGTTTTGTTACTTGAAGCGAAAGTAAGCAATTAAAGGTAGGATTTTAAACAAGGAAAGAGAAAATATAAGGTAAAGGTATCACCACAACAACAATCATGCAATACCAAAGCTATGAAACATAAAGATCATTCTTTTATCACATAAAGGTGTCAACTTTCGTCAACCAAAGCAAGTAAATCAATCAACTTTCGCTATATTAATAAACTTACTATCTATCTCTTCTACTTCAACTAGGATAGATCTGCTTTCGCTTCAAAACCCTAATTTGACTATTCTGATTCAAAGTTTATGCTTTCGCTTCAACTATGAATAAGAAATTCCTTTCAACTTTCGTTTCAAGGATTATGAGCAAGAGAATAGATTCATGCAATAAAAACAATCAAGACATGATCATAAACAAGCATGCACAACCATTGTTGGGTTTAGCCCCAACCTTAGAGAGAGAACTACTCACAAAGCATGATTAAAAGCAAAACTGAATTAAATTAAAGAGAAAGCTTACAACTTTGAATCCATACAAAACTTGTCTTCCAAGAAACACCACAAACTCGTCTCCCTACTCTATACACACACCCCTCTATCTTCTCTCCTCCTCCTCCTCCTCTAACTTGAATGATATGAAAACTAAAGAGAGGACAAGTGTATTTATAGAGAAACTATTCTATCTTAGATCTATCTCTAAGGAAATAAATCTTCTAATAAGATATATTCCTTCTATCTATCTAAGGACATAAGAGGACACGGGTACCTCGTTACGACACGGGTACCTCGTTAACGTCCCTGAGTCGGTGCTATTAATGAATAAGATATATTCATTAATAGCACCGACTCAGTCTTCCGCTACGACACGGGTACCTCGTTAACGTCCCTGAGAGCCTCGTTTTTTTTTGATAAGGAAAGTAATTAGGGGGACCACTAACAGCCTTGTGGTCGCCATAGAGCATCCTGACAGATGAGGGTTAGTAAACCCGGAGGGGCGTAAAACCCTAATCAATTAACAAAATGGAAAGCTAACGCCTTATCCTAGGAGGGGTGTAAAACCCTAATCAAAGCAAACCTCTCAGCACAACCAAACTATATAATGCAATCGTTTTTGTTACCGAAATCAACCTTGAAAGAACTAGATGATATTAACAAAAATTTCTTCTGGAACAAGGAAAATAACTACAAACCACTCATAAGCTGGAATTCCGCCCCCTCCGCTCACGGGGGGTTGGGAATCGCCAAGGCGGTCGAAATGAACCAAGCACTCCAAATGAAACTACTTTGGAAAATCCTAGCAGAACAAAACAATCTCTGGGTCAAAATAGTGACTGAAAAATGCTTCAAAACAGAAAGTATCCTAAACTATAAGAAAAAACATAACACATCATGGCAGTGGTCTAAGTTAGTGGGCCTACGAGACTTGTTCATTAAGGGACTCATCTGGCAAGTGGGGGACGGCAAAACCATCCGATTTTGGAAAGTCAATTGGACCGAGAATGGTCCCATCATCCCAAAGCCAGAGGTTGAAACCCTCATTAATTGGGAGGAGCTTGTTGAGGTGTATCTCAGTGAGGATAACTCTTGGAACATTGAAAAGTTGAGGCATGTTGTTAATCAAGATGACCTCGAAAGAATCTCCAAAATTATCAACCCCATTAATAAAATACCGGACAGACTGTACTGGCAACCAAGCAAAAATGGTTGGTACTCCACTCACTCGACAATGTAGTGGCTCCACCAATCCAAAGGTGAACCAAAGATTAACCTAGAATGGATTAACCAGCTAAACATCCCTCCCAAAATTAAAAACTTCCCGTGGAAAGTGGCTCGTAACGGCCTTCCGACTAAAACTAGGCTTGCGGTTAACCATATCCCGGTCCCACAAGGCTGCAAAGCCTGCAATAACCAGGTTGAAGATACAAATCACATCCTATTTTCATGCCCCCTTACAAAAGCAACCATTAATTCTATAAACCCAAAAATCCGTAGGATTACTAACCAGGTATCCTTGGACGACAAAAAACCACATCAGGTCCTCGAAGAAATTAAGGAAAAGCTAACAAAAGAGGAATTGGAAATCCTTATAAACACTTGGTGGAGCCTATGGTTCGCCAGAAACAAGCGAGTTTTTGATAACAACAACGGAACAAACCTGACTAATGCTGATAACATTGCTGAATTTACCCGAAACCAGATTAAAGAATGGAAACTAGCTGGAGCTTCGGATTTCCCTGGCCCCCGCAATCACACGATTGGGGGTGAAGCAAGAAGAAAACATACGAAATGGGCAAAACCCAAGAGGGACTATATTAAACTGAATTTTGATGGTGCAGTGAATGCAGATGGCGTGGCTTCGTTCGGGTTCATCCTCAGGGACTCTAGAGGCTCCCCCATCCACATTGACGGAGGACTGATTGGTCGACAGTCCGTTTTGATATCCGAGACTTTTGCCTTGCGCCAGGGACTTCTCGAGGCCACCATACGTGGTATTCCCTGGATCCAGATTGAAGGCGATAATTTGCAGCTGGTCAAGGGTGTGCTCGGTGACTGGCGCTGCCGGTGGGAGATTGAGCTGTTGCGTTCGGATATCCATAGTTTGCTTGCCCACTAACGTTTATCGGGAGTGCAATTCTGTGGCGGACTTCATCGCTGGATGTTTCAGACGTGTCTCTTCCTTCCCGCTTGCAGTTGATCCCTGAGAGCCTCGTTAACGACCCTGTTCAGCACTTCGAACATCTTTGAGTAAAACTTGCGTAGCGGATTCGTTACAACTCCGATTGACTCGATTCTTTTTCCTATGTTCTTGTAAAAAATTTCTCTATCTCTTTTCCAAGGTCAAACTTGATCTTCAATGACTTTATGAACTTCATTCCTTGAGCTTTTCCTTAAGTGTTTCTCCTCGGTTTTGCTCATTTCTTCAAAAGTGCTCCAAACAGCTTCTAAAAACTTACAAAACACCACCAAAGCTTATGTAGACTCCATATCTTAAGGAAATAAAAAAAACCTACACAAAAGACTCAAAACAAAACACAAAACTAAAGAGAAAAGACTCAAACACACTAAAAACACATCCTAAAAACTTGACTAAAAAGGCGGACATCAAAATACCACATACTTAGACTTGCTTGTCCTCAAGCAATCAACAAGACAAGAACCAAAACCATCAACACATATATCAAGTCAATTCCCTCATCAAAAAGCAACATCAAAGCTCAAGTAGAAATAGGTAGACAAGTGAATCTAACATCATCACACATATATAATCAACCTTAAGCAAAAGCAACTATAAATCCAACCTCACAAGGGTAATGTGTGTGTTTCACTCGTCTCTCAAGTGTTTAGACTTATAATAACAACTCTCAACTCAATCCAATATACAAAAATAAACATAGTCATTGTTACTTATATCACCAAACTCTCCACCCGAGATGTCAAAACACATAAAAATCATCAAGATAACTTAGGCTCAATGAAAAACTTCATAGAAGCTTCCATTCGGCGGGGTTGTAATGGGGCTTGGTAATAACAATTAAGGCAGGAAAATATTTTGGCTATGTGGTGCTAATAATATCCGAAAATCAAAGACTCCTAAAAACTCACTTTACCAAAATTCTCATAAAAAACATATACCAAACTCACTCTCATTATGCACTTTTTTCTTTCACTCACCCATTTATCCCAACTTAATCTTGCTTACAAAACAACAAGGAAATTTCGCTCATACACACTTTCACTATTCAGCTCTTTTTCGGATTTTTTTTCCTTTTTTGATTTTTCTGAGGGGGCTCGGTACTGATCTATTATGGCCGGTAACGATGCTGTATTTTTTCTTTTGTTTTTCCCTTTTACTTTCCACTTCTTTTGTAAATGCATTCAGAGAACCAAACTCCTTTTACATGATAAACTACAAGATTTTCACTTTACCCAACCCATATTACCCCACACTTGATCTAATACATCTTACTCAACAAAACCATCTCAACCAACACTAAGTCCTAATCCCCGGATATGGTCAAGTATATATCAGCTAGGGAAATAATTTTGTGGAGCTAAAAATAAAAGGCTTAAAGGCTCACATTGGCTTCAAAAAGAGGATAATGTAAAGGTAGGATAGGGATTAATAGGGCTTATGAAAAGTATGTTCTCCATCATATGATTTCACATGCAATGAACTAATATCCCATATAGGTCTCAAGAAATAGATAACCATATCAATGACAAGAGATAATATGCATAAGGAGAGTAAATCACACAAGAAAAGAAGAGGGATTTTTGATGTTCTCCCTATAAGGCCAAAAATAACTCACAAGGTAGAAATTTTGTTGGATTATAGTCACTTCTACCTAAGATCATATGTGCTCAATTATATCACATGCTAAATATCACATAAAAATAATTTTCAACATGATTCAGGCAAAGCTATCCAAACATGCTATGGAATTATATGATCAAGCAAGTTAAAGCATATCATAGGACATCTAAGTGGAGCACTATCAATCCTAAAACACAAACAAAGCAAAGACACAAAAACTGACACAAAACTGAGTTTCCTTTTCCTATACCCCATACTTAAACCAAACAGTGTCCTCATTGTTTAAAGCAAAGACATACAAAGAAAGAGGGAAAAGAAAAGGGAACTCAAAAAACAAAACTGAAGCAGTTTGAAACCATTGATCGCTGAGGAATTCTGAATTTTCTCGGTTCGGTAGAGGTCCATACCAACCCTGAGGGGGTCGTTAACGAGCCTGCTGAATTGCCACCGAATGCCTCTGATTGTAGCACTTCTTAACTTCTTGTACCTGAGTCACTTTAGAAAAACTTCTATCCTACTATACTAATCTAACCTAAAAACAAGTCAAAAGAAAGCTAGCAAACAGAACTAAGAAAGCAAAAACTAAAACAAAAACAAAAAGCGGGTTGCCTCACGTAAGCGCTATTTTTAACATCGTTAGCCCAACGAAATTACCTTAGCTTACCTAGGGCGGCGGCCATCCAATATCGAAGGGATCATAAGAAACCCAATACTTAGCCTGAAAAATATCATAGCTTCTCTCCAAAATATTTGTCCCTCTATCAATAACAAGTATGCTCAGAAATCCTACAACAAGGTTAGTAAAATCCGAAAGCCAAGGAGGTTTTGACTCCTTCATATGACTAACAATAGGATTTAACATAGAACCAGGATAAGAGAAAGGATAATGACCAGAATTGATGGGGATAAGAACAACAAAACTTACCAGGATCGAGCAAAAAGGAGCTCGTTACCGAGGCTTTGTGGGTCGTTAACGACCCTACTGGATTTGGAAGTGCTTCGGTACCGTGCCTGAATCCACCTCCCACCTCGTTTTCCTTAAAATAAGGGTCGTTACCGACCCATGGGGGGTCGGTAGGCTCCTCTATAGCTGTGTCTCCATCGAATTTGCCCATTTTTGTACTCAGGGAGGGGTCGTTACTGAGCCATGGTCGGTCGGTAGCCTCCTCAGTACTACAACTTGCCACTTCGCTTACGAGCGAATTGAAATGAAACTCGATTTTCTCTTCTTCAATATCAAAGGTGAGAAGTCCTTTCCTAACATCTAGACATGCTCTTGCGGTAGCTAAGAATGGTCTGCCTAGAATGATTGGCATCATAGGGTCCTCAGGCATATCTAGCACAATGAAGTCGTTTGGAACAAAGAATTTTCCAACTCGGACAGGAACATCGTCAACGACTCCAATTGCTTTTACAGAAGATCCATTCGCCATGTATAGATTCATATCAACAGGCTCCAATTGTCCAATGTTAGCTTTGGTCCAGATAGACAATGGTAATAAACTGGCACTAGCACCTTGATCACATAGAGCTTTAAAAAGGTGAGTCCCAATACCAATTGAAATTGCAAACTTACCTGGATCACCGAGTTTTTCAGGGAGCTTTATAGAATGGACCTCATTATGCAGCTCTGAGATTGATCTTTTCCTGCTCAAAATCTCTTTCAAAAATTTAGCGTAGGACGGCATTTCATTAAGGGCATCAGTAAATGGAATTGAAATATTTAGCCCTTGTAGAATTTTAACAAACCGTCTAAACTTTCCTTCCGTGACATCATTAAACTTCTTAATTGGGAAAGGAAGGGTTTTTGACGGACTCGGGATAGAAAGAAGCCCGGATCGATGCCTTACCGAATCGACAAGAGGGTCAATTGGTGTAGATAAGGGGTCGGTACCGACCCTGGTGGGGATGGTGCGTTATCGAGCCGGGGAGCCTCGGTATCGACCTTGTTGGGGTCAGTAACGAGCTTGATAGGGGCATTATCTTTGTTGTCATGCTTAGTAACTTTTGGCTTGGCTCGATTTGGCAACTCCTTGCCACTTCTGAGGTGTATGCCTGCAATTTGTCGTCTAGGGTTCTCTTCGGGTCGGCTTGGAAGTTGCCCTTGAGGTCTTTGAATCCGTGCAGCTAGTTCCCCAATTGGGAGTCAACGCACTTCTTCCAAATCTCGAACTCTTCCGATCTTTTTATTTGGTTGTTAAGGTTGGCTTGGATTTCGTCAATCTTGGTATGGCATTCATTGAATTTGTTATGGACTCCGTTAATGCCTTCCTGTAAACCTTGTGCCCAGGATGGTGGCTCTTCATAGCTTGGAGGTCTGTAAGGTGGAACCCTTTGATCTTGCTGAGGAGGTTGGCTCCCTTGGCCATATTGATAGCATGCATTTAGGTGTTAGTTTAAGGGCATATTTATGTTTAAATCTTAGGTAGTTGCATGTGTTTTGTTTCGTTTTTGTAGTTTTTGCATTTCGATATCTACTCTTGCACTTTTATGTTTTTAGGTCATTTTGAGGAGTAAGGATTGGTTAAGTTTAAGGATTCAAGCTTGGAGATATTCAAGTGTCTTTTCCAAGAAGTTTGTTCAATCTTGGAGATATTGGTTAAGTTGACGGAGTTTGTTCGAGCTTATCTTTACTTGTTTTTAATTATATCTTTCCTTTCGTGTTTTTAGTTGACTACTTAAACCTAGTTTTGGAGCTTTGTTTGGTATTCTCTCTTAGACCTAGTTTTCATAATTTTAGACTTTGGTATTTTATCTCTTTTGGAGAACTAAACTCCCTTAATTTTATTCAAGTTGAAGCTTTTCAGACTCAAGTTGTTGTGAGATTCTTCTATACAGGTTTATTTCTACAGGTTATTTGAATTCTCTTGTGCGTAATTGTTATTGATTGTGTCGATTTCTGGTTGTTTGGCCAACTTGTTGAAATTAATATTATCTATTGCTATATATAGGTTTTCTTGTAGCAAAGCCTAATCTTTGTAGCAACTCAATTGATTTAGGACTCGTTGGACTAAACCAATTGAGAAAGAGATTTGAATGCATGTTAATTGTTTGACTCGTTGGAATTCAATTGCATGTATCCTGTCTATCCTTGTTCTCATTGCTAATATCCCTATTATTTATGATCGTTTCATGAGTTGTTTGGATATTAAGTTTGCATGTCTCGTTGTCATGTTTTATTTTTGATCAGGATAGGAATAACCAAAGGAATAACTTGTTTGAATCCATGATCAATAACTTGAGGAAGAAAAGTAGATGCTTGAATATAATTGTTTTCCTTTAACTTGATAAAAATCCAATTTTTTCCTTGTTTGATTACTTGCTTTGTTTGTTTCAATCCCCTAGTTTTAGTTTACAACTCCAAAATCCCCCTTTATTACTTCTTTGAGTTGATAAGAATAAAACTTAGGATACAAGTGTCTCTTGGGTCCGACCCTGACTTCCCAGCTATACTAGTTGAGTAACTAGGGATTTATTTTAATTTGGCATCAACGACTTTCAGCCAGTCACATATGCATAATTGCCCCAGGTGGGCTGATTGTAATTCCTCCCTGCATAAAAATTATCACCTTGGTTCCTATATGGACTCCTCATGTAATTAGCTTTTTCATATGCATCAGCAGCTATGGTTTCCCTTTCTCTTTGGATCTCCTCTATCTCTAAACAGAGTTTAGCAATCTGCTTAGTTAGTTCGTCAGGCGTAGCCATGGCTTTGCGTTCTCTTAATCTCCTGTGGAGGGAACGCTCGAGTTTAGGGTCTACTTTATTGGATTAGAGACAACTCGACGTCCTTCAACTGTCCTACACTGTAAGCAAAAACAAAAACAAAAAAACGAAATCAAAAAGGAAAAACGGGGTCTCGGACAGGGTCGGTAATGACCTTGGGGAGGTCTTTAACGAGCTTGGAGTGATCCCGTAAAACAGAAATTGAAAAGAAAGAAGCGACTATCTGTCGACAGGGTCAGTCGTTAGTGACCCGAAAAACGTAAAAAGAATAAAACTTGGCACTATTGAAATCTCCCCGACAACGGCGCCAATTTGTTGAAAGGGTTTCTTGACAACAAATAAATTTATAAGTCAAGACCCTGCTGAGTATAGGGAGGTCAGGATCGTCCACAGGGAGATAGTCTATGTCATGTTTTGTTACTTGGAGTGCAAGTAAGCAATTAAAGGTAGGATTTTTAACAAGGAAAGAGAAAATGTAAGGTAAAGGTATCACCACAACAACAATCATGCAATACCAACGCTTTGAAACATAAAGATCATGCTTTTATCACATAAAGGCGTCAATTTTCGTCAACCAAAGCAAGTAAATCAATCAACTTTCGCTAAATTAATAAACTTACTATCTATCTCTTCTACTTCAACTAGGATAGATCTGCGTTCGCTTCAAAACCCTAATTTGACTATTCTGATTCAAAGTTTATGCTTTCGCTTCAACTATGAATGAGAAATTCCTTTCAACTTTCGTTTTAAGAATTAAGAGCAAGAGAATAGATTCATGCAATAAAAACAATCAAGACATGATCATAAAAAATCATGCACAACCATTATTGGGTTTAACCCCAACCTTAGAGAGAGAACTACTCACAAAGCATGATTAAAAGCAAAACAAAATTAAATTAAAGAGAAAGCTTAGAACTTTGAATCCAAACAAAACTTGTCTTCTAAGAAACACCACAAACTCGTCTCTCTACTCTATCCACACGCCCCTCTATCTTCTCTCCTCCTCCTCCTCCTCTAACTTGAATGATATTAAAACTAAAGAGAGGACAAGTGTATTTATAGAGAAACTATTCTATCTTAGATCTATCTCTAAGGAAATAAATCTTCTAATAAGATATATCCCTTCTATCTATCTAAGAACATAAGAGGAAACAAGATAAAAGATCATTAATAGCACCGGCTCAGTCTTCCACTACGACACGGGTACCTCGTTAACGACCCTGAGAGCCTCGTTAACGACCTTGTTCAGCACTTCGAACAACTTTGAGTAAAACTTGCGTAGCGGATTTGTTACAACTCCGATTGACTCGATTCTTTTTCCTATGTTCTTGTAACGAATTTCTCTATCTCTTTTCCAAGATCAAACTTGAGCTTCAATGACTTTATGAACTTCATTCCTTGAGCTTTTCCTTAAGTGTTTCTCCTCGGTTTTGCTCATTTCTTCAAAAGTGCTCCAAACAGCTTCTAAAAACCTACAAAACACCACCAAAGCTTATGTAGACTCCATATCTTAAGGAAATACGAAAACCTACACAAATGACTCAAAACAAAACACAAAACTAAAGAAAAAGACTCAAACACACTAAAAACACACCCTAAAAACTTGACTAAAATCGCGGACATCAGATACAAGGTAAGCAATCTCTCTTCTCAATGCTACGCACTCTTTGGTTATGTGACCATAATCATCATGGAAGTCACAACACTTGTTCATATCCTTGTTTGGGTAGGGCTACATTCTTCACGAGTTCCTTGGGGGATATACCCAGGTTAAACTCATCATACTTTGGTGGCAATGGCTTGGCGGGTCTAGCCTCGACGACGTTTACCTTCACCACGTCGGGGTGAGGGCGTCGGTATGGTTGATCGCGGCGTTCCCGTCGGTGATCTCGCATTACTTTCTTCTCCACCCTTTTCCAAATGCATATGGGCTTCCTCATCTTCAGATCTTCCTCAAGTCTAATTTGAGCTAGAGCCTTGTTTTGAACATCTTTAAAACTGTGGCAAGGGTGCCTGGTGAGTTCTTTGTAAAGATCTCCATCTTGGTTAACCCACTGACGGAAGCTTCCATAGCAGTTGGCACGTCACACTGCAGGATGGAAATCTTTTCTCGGTTGAATCTGTCTAGGTACTCTCGGGTGGACTCCTCCGGCTTCTGAATAACTCGATACAATCGCTACACTGTTTCTCGAACCTTTGGCTG
The DNA here is from genome assembly GCA_964016875.1 of Fallopia convolvulus. NCBI lineage: Eukaryota > Viridiplantae > Streptophyta > Magnoliopsida > Caryophyllales > Polygonaceae > Fallopia > Fallopia convolvulus. The sequence continues at coordinate 43,103,198 of OZ024731.1, read as the reverse complement.
CTAGCGAATCGAACCCTGAAGGAATCCATCAACTCGGTGAAGGAAAGAACACTTCCTCGTGGAAGATTTACAAACCACTTTAAAGCCGGCCCTGCGAGAGCCGTTTCAAAACCCTTACACAACAGTGCTTCCCGAGAGTCATATAGGACAACGACGGTCATCATCTTCTGCTTAAATATAACCATATGTTCATCGGGGTGTCTCGTTCCGTCATAAGGGCTCATGCTAGGTACTGAGAACTTCTTCGGTATTTCGACCTGGTAATGTGAGGAGAAAAGGGTGACTCGTCGTAACCGTCAACTACTTCTTTCTCGATGGGCTGAGGGACCCTAGGTATTTTCGCTAGTTGCTCGGTGAACATCTCGAACTGGTTTTGGACGATGTTTTCTAAATCCCAGAGACAATGACTGTCCCAATCCTCTTCATTGTCCATGATGTCATCCTCAAAGTGTCGAGGGCTAACCTCTCGCGCCGATCGAAGGCGGATGGGAACTCTCGCCTCCTCACCTGTACGATTGCCATTTGTGGGGGTGAAGGACGGTGCCCCAGGGACAATTGCTGGTGGGGTAACGAACTTCGCACCGACGGATCTCTCGTGCTGGGCTGTAGGGTTTTAGAGGAACCTTCTCCCCCACTGGTTCGTACTCGATCCGTCGTTCGGGCACGCGGGTTGACAGAAGAAACGAATCGGAGTTGAGAACAAACCTTTGTTGTCAGCAGTTAACTGCTCGATGCTAGTTTTGTACTTCTCATTGCAAGCACGTTGGTGCGTTAACTCCTTCTCTAGAGCATTAAGCCTCAAGCCAAATTCGGACAACTCAAGGCGAAGGGCTGGCGATGCGTGATATCCGCTTTTTAGGTAGGTTTTTAGTGTGTAGATAGATTAGGTTTAGTTAGTTTTTGTGCTAGAGTTTTATGTTTTTGAGTCTTTTTGCTTTAGTTTTCGTATTTCCTTGAGATTCGGAAACTACGTGTATTTTATGTCATTGTATAGGAATTTTGGAGCTCAAATGAAGGATTTGGAGCATTACGAGAGGAGGAGGACAAGCTAGGAAGGAGCTACGAGTGGAGAAGCTAAGGAAGAAAGGCAAAAAGAGGAGTGAAATTGAGTCAAAGGAGCTCGTGCATGAGCAAGAACAAGCCAAGATCGACCCACATAGGTCGTGCACGAGCTATCCCATGTCTTGCTCGAACCAACCAAGATTCAAGCACCCAGGAACGACTCTAGGAGGGTCGTGCACGACCCATTTTGGTCGATCATGGCGCCGACTTTGCCTTGTTCCGAGATCTTTTGTGATATATTCTATCTTTTTTTAGGAAGTGGTTTTATCTTGTTTCCTAGTTTAATTAGGACTCCTTTTTCTCTATAAAAGGAGGCTAAACCCTTTAGTTCAAGTTTTCGGATTTTGGTTCGACTTTTGTTCCGTTTTTATTCGCTTTTGGATTGAGAGGAAGACTTGGGGAACAAGTTGGAGAAATTTATAAGACTTTTTAGTTTTAATTTGAATTTTCAGTTTGTTTATTATGATCATATCTTCGTTCTTCTTTACCATGTGTGAGTAGTTTTCTTAGATTCTAGGGTTGGCTGAAAACCCAACACGATCATGCATGTCTAAAACGTGAATTCATGACTTGAATACTTGAAGATCATATCTATCTATCTTGTGCTAAATTCCTTTGCGAAAGTTGAGGCAATATCTTGCAATTAACCTAAAAGAGAAAGTGTAAAGTTGATTGCTTGATTAGATCTAATAGGATTATTTATGAAAGTTGATTTTCCTAGGTTGAAGGATAGATGGAAAGTTGTTTAATTTGTGACAGTTGATTGAATAACTTGAATTGTTTGCGACAGTTGACTTTTCTTTGATCGTAATTGCATGATAGTTGTGAATTCTTGTTGAAGGCATGTATGGTTGTTGTTGTGGTAGACCTAGCCCTAGGATTGCCTTCTGAAATTGATTAAAACTCGTTAATTTGACTCGATCTGGACCCCACCCAAGGTCGTGCTCGATCCTAGCTCTCGTTTGTGCTTGTTCGTGTGTTTGAGTACCCAGGACCGACCCTCAAAGGGTCCTGCACGACCCCAATTAGATCGGTCCTGGCCTTGTTTTGTTCGTGTTTTCTCCCTTTTCGTAGTTTATCAACTAATCTTTAGCACTATTCTCATTCCCATGGACGAACCTGACTCCTTGTACTCAGCGGGGTATTGATATAAATTTATTTGTTCAAGACATCCCTTCAACAAATTGGCGCCGTTGCCGGGGAGTGAGCAATAGTGCCTAGTTTAGTTGATATTTGGCTTTGGGACTAGCCCTTACCCTTTTCTTGTTTTCTAATTTTGTTTTCTTTGTCTTTGTTCGTAGTGTATGCCATCCGGTTTTTCCCGGAGAACCTTTGGGATAGACTACGACAGCGAACCCGAAAGATCCTTCCATCAACGTTTGAGAGAAAAACGAGCAATGGCCGACACTGAGGCTCTGGCTCAACAAATGGAGGAACTTTGCGCTGAGATGCAGCGCATACGAATGGACTGAGATGCTCAGGCTGCAGCTGTGCAGCGAGCTCAGGCGCGACTGAACGCTTTCCCGACGAATGCCAAGCAATACATGCACCAAAAACTGAGAGTGCCCGAATCGGCGATAGTGCTCCCGGAGATCGACCGCACTTTTGAGATTAAATCTCATTTTATATCCTTAATAAAGCGTTCTCAATTTGAAGGGAAACCCATTGAATGCCCCATGGAACATATAAAGAATTTTACTGATTTATGTGACACTATTGTTGTTGACAGTGTCACACTTGAATATGTTCTCTTGAAGGCTTTTAAGTGGTCTCTTGCAGGAAAAGCTTTGAGTTGGTTGGAGAGCTTGCCACCAAGATCTATCACGACGTGGAAGGCTTTGCATGATTTATTCATGACCAAGTTCTTTCCACCGGCAAAAACAACGGAGCTTAGGAAGCGCATCACCTCCTAGCATCAACTTCCAAACGAGACGCTTGTGGAGACATGGGATCGATTTCAAGAGCTTCTACGCCAATGCCCTACTCATGGGCAACCTCCCTATGTTCTCCAAAAGATCTTCTTTCAAGGCATCAATGCGGCTACCAAGGATCGCATTAACCTTCACACTGATTGTGGGTTCATTTAGATGACTCCAGATGAGGCATGGGCATTACTGAATAAGCTAACCAACTATGATGCCATGTATGGAACCCAACAAGCTAGGCCAACGGAGAGGAAGCTGTATGAACCATCGCCCGATATGGTTGATCGTGATGTGATGTTCCAATTCATGCAAGATGAGATCAATCGATTGAAAAAGCAAGTAAGCTACTTTAAATCTTTTCAATCTTTTCAAGAATGCGGGTCTTCCTCCCATACTACTTCCAATTGCACTAACTTGCAACAAGTGCGAGCCGCCGAGGCTTATGAGGAGGCAAACTACATGAGAGGTTCCTATAAGAACCAAAATAACTATGCAGGGAGGAACAATGCTCAACCATCTTGGGGCAATCCAAATTATGACCAATACAATCAACCTCCTCAACAAGAGCAACGTCCCTATCCCTACCGTCCTCCGGGCTATCAAGAGCAACCATCATGGGTGCAAGCGCTGCAACAAGGAATCAACTGAGTCTAGAACGAGATCAATGGAGTACGAGCCGAGCTTACCACGCAGATGAATTGTGTTCATGCTAGGTTTGGAGAATTCGACTCATGGAGAAGTAATGTCGATTCCCAACTTGGCCAGCTAGCTACTCAAATCCCGAGACCTCATGAACAACTCTCGGGCCGCCCCGAGGAGAATCCTAGACGCCGAGCAAGTGATGGTGAAATCCGAGCCATGCATCTAAGGAGTGTCAAGGCTTTGCCCGATCCACCCAAGCATAAGGAGAAAGAAGAAGCCTCAGGACCGACCCTGTCAGGGTCGAGCATGACCCAAACAGAGGTTGGACCTCTCAAGACCGACCCTGCCATGACTCCATTAGGGTCGAGCACGACCTACTCTGGATCGAGCGCGATCCCTTTAAGGTCGAACACGACCCCCTCAAAGGTCGATCCTGAAGGTGCTAATAACGAAGAAGAAGAGGCGATCGACCCTCCAAGGGTCGAGCTCGACCACCCCTCGCCAGGTAAGTCGTTTAACCCTTCTCTTTCTATTCAATCTCCATCTAAGGTACTTCCTTTCCCTTCTAAGAAATCCAAGGACTCGACGGAAGGTAAGTTTAAGCGCTTTGTTAAGTTGCTTCAAGGTTTAAATCTTTCCATTCCTTTCGTTGAGGCTTTGAATGAAATGCCTGCCTATACTAAATTCTTGAAGGAGATTTTATCTAGGAAGCAATCTATGTCGGAATTAACAGATGAAGTGAGATTGTTGGAGCTTCCCGAGAAGCTAGGCGACCCAGGTAAGTTCGCTATTACAATTGGTATTGGAGCTTACCGTTTCAAAGCTTTGTGTGATCTAGGTGCTAGTACAAGCTTGCTTCCACTTTCAATTTGGTCCAAGACCAACATGGGGCCATTAGTACCGGTAAACATGAGGCTATACATGGCGGATGGGTCGTGCGTCAAGCCAACAGGAGTGGTAGATGATTTCTCGGTTCAAGTTGGGCAGTTCTTTGTGCCCAACGATTTCATAGTGAGGGAGATGCCTGAAGATCCCGTGGTGCCCATTATTCTCGGACGGCCATTCTTAGCCACAGCGGGAGCCATCATAGATGTCAAGAACGGTCTTCTCACCTTTAACATTGGAGAAGAAGTGGTTGAGTTCTGATTCAACCCAATAATGAAGGAGTCAAATTAAGAGGAGGTCAAGATGCTATACACACGCTCTGACTACATTGAGTGCAGCAACAACCCAACGGAGAAATTATTGGCTTGGGATACTCTACCACACGTTTTTGGGGTCTCAGGACCGACCCTCCAAGGGTCGTGCACGACCCTCCTGGACGAAAGTGAGGAGCTATGCCTTGTCTTGGATGTACTCAAAGCGGAGCATGAGGAGGAAGTTAGCTTGCCCGAGCCTACTCCCGAGCTTCAAGAGCTCCCAGCCTCCCTGAGGTATGCTTTTCTTGGTCCTAATTCTACTCTTCATGTCATTATTAATGCTAACTTGAGTATGGAAGAAGAGAATAAATTACTTGATGTGCTTAGGACTCATAAGAAAGTCATAGGGTATTCATTATAGGAACTTAGTGGTATTTCACCTTCATTGTGCATGCATAGGATTTATATGGAGGATGATCATAAACCAACTATTGAGCATCAACGTAGGCTAAGCCCTAACATGAAAGAGGTAGTGAAGAAGGAACTTAGGATGCTAGATGTCGGTATCATATTTCCTATCTCCGATAGTAAATGGGTTAGCCCTGTACATGTAGTTCCTAAAAAGGGGGGAATGACGGTTGTTGAAAATGAAAAAGGGGAGTTGATTCCAACTAGGACCACCACTAAGTGGAGAATGTGTATAGACTATAGGAAACTTAATAGTGCCACTAGGAATGATCACTTTCCACTCCCCTTCATTGACCAAGGCCTAGAACGCTTAGCCCAACACGATTACATTTGCTATTTGGATGGCTATAGTGGTTTTTGGCAGATTCCCATTCACCCCGATGATCAGGAGAAGATGACATTTAATTGTCCATATGGGACGTTTGCTTACAAGAGGATGCCATTTGGGCTTTGCAACGCCCCGACCACCTTTCAACAATGCATGATGGCCATCTTCTCCGACATGATTGAAGAAATAGTGGAGGTATTTATGGATGATTTCTCAGTTTATGGTTCCACTTTTGATTCATGTCTTGCTAATCTCTCTAGAGTCCTTAAAAGATGTGAGGAGACTAACCTTGTGCTTAATTGGGAAAAGTGTCATTTCATGGTTAGAAAGGGAATTGTCTTAGGACATCTAGTGTCTAAACGCGGGATTGAGGTGGACAAGGCAAAAATCGAGCTTATTGAGAAATTTCCCCCTCCATCCTCCGTTAAAGACGTTAGGAGTTTTTTGGGGCATGCAGGTTTCTATAGACGCTTTATTCAGGACTTTTCCAAAATTGCTAATCCATTGACTAACCTACTAATGAAATATGTAGTGTTTAGCATGTCTCCAGAATGTCTTGAAGCGTTTTACTGGTTGAGGAAAGCCCTCGTGACGGCCCCCATTATGCAATCATCGGATTGGTCACTTCCCTTCGAAATCATGTATGATGCTAGTGACTATGCCATAGGAGCGGTTCTTGGGCAAAGGAAGGACAAGAAGCTTCACGCCATCTACTATGCAAGTAAGACGCTTGATGAAGCCAGAGTAACTACACCACGACCGAGAAAGAGTTTCTCGCTGTGGTGTTTGCTTTTGAGAAACTTCGCTCTTACTTAGTAGGTTCTAAGGTGATTGTTTATACTGACCATGTCGCTGTTAGATTTCTAATGGAGAAAAAAGACGCCAAGCCTAGGTTGCTTCGTTGGATGCTCTTATTGCAGGAATTCGATCACGAAATCCGAGACAAGAAAGGAGCGGAGAACTTAGTGGCGGATCACCTATCAAGCCTGCCCCTTGAGCATATTCAGGAGTCCGGGGGATCAATCCCGATCAATGATACACGCCCCGATGAGACTGTTTTGCAAGGCAACCATGAGCCCCATGGAGACAAGGCTAATGAAGAAACCGAGGCCTCGGGACCGACCCTAATAGGGTCGTGCACGACCCACACAGAGATTGGTCCCTTCAGGACCGACCCTGCCACGACTCAAATGGCCCGTGCACGACCCCCTCCCAGGGTCGAGCAGGTAAGTCTTCTTCATTTTTCTCGGTTCTTTCAAGTTCTATTGATCTACCATCTTTCTCTTCTCTCCCTACTTCTATTCTGGCTTTACGTGGGTCAAAGACCCCTTGGTTTGCGGATTTTGCTAACTATATTGTAGGAGGCGAGATTCCGGTGGGTTTAACCCCTCAAGCTAAGAAGAAATTCCTCCATGACGTCAAGCAATACTACTGGGATGATCTTTACTTGTTCAAGCAAGGAAGCGATCACATCTTTTGACGTTGTATTCCGGATGATGAGATTGAGAGCGTCATTCGCCATTGCCACACTCTACCGACATGAGGCCATGCTAAGGGATTCAAGACCACGGCGAAGATTCTTCAAAGTGGCTTGTATTGGCCAATGCTTTTCAAGGATGTACATGAGTTTGTGACAAGGCACACTGTGGGTTGCTGATGCCGTACACCGAGAGGAGAAGAGTTTGATGGAACTAAGTTCGAGGTGGGATGCTGAGAAAGCTGGGCTGGAAAAGGAGGTAGCGATTTCTACTGAACGCTAGAAGATTGATGATGGGAAAATTGTGAAGATGACAAAAGCAGATAAGCGACTTCCTTTAATTGCTATGCCGACTTCAAACTGGCGGACGGTAGAATGAGTGACTTCCTTTAATTGCTATGCCGACTTCAAACTGGCGGAAGATTTTAGAGCCGACTTGTAGCATTCTTTTGACGTTCTCTGATCTCTTTGGATCTCTTGAACCCCCCAGGGCGTTGGGAATTTTATCGTCTGGTGCTAAGTGGAGGGGAGTGTCCTCATGTCGTGGAGCCATGGTCTCCTCATTATCACATTATAGCAAGAAGGATAATCCATGACAGAGTATCTAACCCGAATGTTTACGCCCTTCACGTAGGTGGGAAAGATGATATCACCTACCGTGTGTGTCACCTCTCCGCTGAATCCCACGAGCGCGGTTGGGTTCTTCTCCACGTCTTTCTCGCTCAACCCCATTTCTTTCAGTGCTCCTAATGTCATGAGGTTGGTCGAACTTCTGGTGTCAATGAGGACCCGCTTGACCAAGACGTTCCCTATCGAGAGAGAAATAACAAGTCCATCATGGTGAGGACCTTCGGGACCATTGACATCATCCTCGTCAAAGTGTATGGCGAGACGATAAAAATTTTCTCGTGGGGGGGGGGGGGGGGCGATGGAACAAATTTTCTCGTGCGTTCCTTTTGGTTGCTGAGTACGTGAGGCCGCACACGCTCGATCCTCCAGTGATCATGTTCACAACCTTAGCGGGGTACTGGCGACGCAGACCTTCTCGCGCGTGAAGCTTCTACCACTTCTGGAGGGACCTGCGCGTTGGGCGCTACTTCTTTGATCCCCCCTCGAGATACTTGTTGAAAGGGTTTCTTGACAACATATAAATTTATAAGTCAAGTTTTGTTACTTGAAGCAAAACTAAGCAATTAAAGGTAGGATTTTAAACAAGGAAAGAGAAAATATAAGGTAAAGGTATCACCACAACAAATCATGCAACGCCAACGCTACGAAACATAAAGATCATGCTTTTATCACATAAAGGTGTCAACTTTCGTCAACCAAAGCAAGTAAATCAATCAACTTTCGCTAAATTAATAAACTTACTATCTATCTCTTCTACTTTAACTAGGATAGATCATAGATCTGATTTCGCTTAAAAACCCTAATTTGACTATTTTGATTCAAAGTTTATGCTTTCGCTTCAACTATGAATGAGAAATTTCTTTCAACTTTCGTTTCAAGGATTATGAGCAAGAGAATAGATTCATGCAATAAAAACAATCAAGACATGATCATAAACAAGCATGCACAACCATTGTTGGGTTTAACCCCAACCTTAGAGAGAGAACTACTCACAAAGCATGATTAAAAGCAAAACTTGTCTTCCAAGAAACACTACAAACTCGTCTCTCTACTCTATACACACACCCCTCAATCTTCTCTCCTCCTCCTCCTCCTCCTCTAACTTGAATGATATGAAAACTAAAGAGAGGACAAGTGTATTTATAGAGAAACTATTCTATCTTAGATCTATCTCTAAGGAAATACATCTTCTAATAAGATATATCCCTTCTATCTATCTAAGAACATAAGAGGAAACAAGATAAAAGATCATTAATAGCACCGACTCAGTCTTCCGCTACGACACGGGTACCACCTTAACGTCCCTGAGAGCCTCGTTAACGACCCTGTTCAGCACTTCGAACAGCTTTGAGTAAAACTTGCGTAGCGGATTCGTTACAACTCCGATTGACTCGATTCTTTTTCCAATGTTCTTGTAACGAATTTTTCTATCTCTTTACCAAGGTCAAACTTGATCTTCAATTACTTTATGAACTTCATTCCTTGAGCTTTTCCTTAAGTGTTTCTCCTCGATTTTGCTCATTTCTTCAAAAGTGCTCCAAACAGCTTCTAAAAATCTACAAAACACCACCAAAGCTTATGTAGACTCCATATCTTAAGGAAATAAGAAAACCTACACAAACAACTCAGAACAAAATACAAAACTAAAGAAAAAGACTCAAAGATACTAAAAACAAACCCTAAAAACACGACTAAAAAGGCGGACATCAAAATACCACATACTTAGACTTGCTTGTCCTCAAGCAATCAACAAGACAAGAACCAAAACCATCAACACATATATCAAGTCAATTCCCTCATCAAAAAGCAACATCAAAGCTCAAGTAGAAATAGATAGACAAGTGAATCTAACATCATCACACATATATAAGCAACCTTAAGCAAAAGCAACTATAAATCCAACCTCACAAGGGTAATGTGTGTGTTTCACTCGTCTCTCAAGTGTTTAGGCTTATAATAACAACTCTCAACTCAATCCAATATACAAAAGTCAACATAGTCATTGTTACTTATATCACCAAACTCTCCACCCGAGATGTGAAAATACATAAAAATCATCAAGAGAACTTAGGCTCAATGAAAAACTTCATAGAAGCTTCCATTCGGCGGGGTTGTAATGGGGCTTGGTAATAACAATTAAGACAAGGAAATATTTTGGCTATGTGGTGCTAATAATATCCGGGAATCAAAGACTCCTAAAAACTCACTTTACCAAAATTCTCATAAAAAACATATACCAAACTCACTCTCATTATGCACTTTTTTCTTTCACTCACCCATTTATCCCAACTTAATCTTGCTTACAAAACAACAAGGAAATTTCTCTCATGCACACTTTCACTATTCGGCTCTTTTTCGGATTTTTTTCCTTTTCTAATTTTTATGAGGGGGCTCGGTACCGATCTATTATGGTCGGTAACGATGTTGTATTTTTTTCTTTTGTTTTTCCCTTTTACTTTGCACTTCTTTTGTAAATGCATTCAGAGAACCAAACTCCTTTTACATGATAAACTGCAAGATTTTCACTTTACCCAACCCATATTACCCCACACTTGATCCAATACATCTTACTCAACAAAACCACCTCAACCAACACTAAGTCCTAATCCCCGGATAGGGTCAAGCTTATATCAGCTAGGGAAATAATTTTGTGGAGCTAAAAGTAAAAGGCTTAAAGGATCACATTGGCTTCAAAAAGAGGATAATGTAAAGGTAGCATATGGATTAATAGGGCTTATGAAAAGTAAGTTCTCCATCATATGATTTCACATGCAATGAACTAATATCCCATATAGGTGTCAAGAAATAGATGACAAGAGATAATATGCAAAAGGAAAGTAAATCACACAAGAAAAGAAGAGGGATTTTTTATGTTCTCCCTATAAGGCCAAAAATAACTCACAAGGTAGAAATTTTGTTGGATTATAGTCACTTCTACCTAAGATCATATGTACTCAATTATATCACATGCTAAATATCCACATAAAAACAATTTTCAACATGATTCAGGCAAAGCTATCCAAACATGCTATGGAATTATATGATCAAGCAAGTTTAAGCATATCATAGGACATCTAAGTGAAGCATTATCAATCCTAAAACACAAACAAAGCAAAGACACAAAAACTGACACAAAACTGAGTTTCCTTTTCCCATACTCTATACTTCAACCAAACAGTGTCCTCGATGTTTAAAACAAAGATATAAAAAGAAAGAGGGAAAAGAAAAGGGAACTCACAAAATAAAACTGAAGCTGTTTAAAACCATTGATCACTGAGGAATTCTGAATTTTCTCGGTTCGGTAGAGGTCGATACCGACCCTGATGGGGTCGTTAACGAGCTTGCTGAATTGCCACCGAATGCCTCTAATTGTAGCACTTCTTAATTTCTTGTACCTGAGTCACTTTAGAAAAACTTCTATCCTACTATACTAATCCAACCTAAAAACAAGTCAAAAGAAAGCTAGCAAAAATAACTAAGAAAGCGAAAACTAAAACAAAAACAAAAAGCGGGTTGCCTCACGTAAGCGCTATTTTTAACGTCGTTAGCCCGACGAACTTACCTTAGCTTACCTAGGGCGGCTGTCATCCAGTATCGAAGGGATCATAAGAAACCCCATACTTAGCCTGAAAAATATCATAGCTTCTCTCCAAAATATTTGGCCCTCTATCATCAACAAGTATGCTCGGTAATCCTACAACAAGGTTAGTAAAATCCGAAAGCCAAGGAGGTTTTGACTCCTTCATATGACTAACGGTAGGATTTAACATAGAACCAGGATAAGAGAAAGGATCATGACCAGAAATGATGGGATAAGAACAATAAACTTACCAGGATCGAGCAGAAAGGAGCTCATTACTAAGGCTTTGTGGGTCGTTAACGACCCTGCTGGATCTGGAAGTGCTTCAATACCGTGCCTGAATCCACCTCCCACCTCGTTTTCCTTAAAATAAGGGTCGTTACCGACCCATGGGGGGTCGGTAGGCTCCTCTATAGCTGTGTCTCCATCGAATTTGCCCGTTTTTGTACTCAGGGAGGGCTCCTCAGTACTACAACTAGCCACTTCGTTTACGGGCGAATTGAAATGAAACTCGACCTTCTCTTCTCCAATATCAAAGGTGAGAAGTCCTTTCCTAACATCTAGACATGCTCTTGCGGTAGCTAAGAATGGTCTGCCTAGAATGATTGGCATCATAGGGTCCTCAGGCATATCTAGCACAATGAAGTCGTTTGGAACAAAGAATTTTCCAACTCGGAAAGGAACATCGTCAACGACTCCAGTTGCTTTTACAGAAGATCCATCTGCCATGTATAAATTCATATCAACAGGCTCCAGTTGTCCCATGTTAGCCTTGGTCCAGATAGACAATGGTAATAAACTAGCATTGGCACCTAGATCACATAGAGCTTTAAAACGGTGAGTCCTAATACCAATTGAAATTGCAAACTTACCTGGATCACCGAGTTTTTAAGGGAGCTTTATAGAATGGACCTCATTATGCAGCTCTGAGATAGATCTTTTCCTGCTCAAAATCTCTTTCAAAAATTTAGCGTAGGCAGGCATTTCATTAAGGGCATCAGTAAATGAAATTGAAATATTTAAACCTTGTAGAATTTTAACACACCGTCTAAACTTTCCTTCTGTGACATCATTAAACTTCTTAATCGGGAACGGAAGTGGTTTTGACGGACTTGGGATAGAAAGAAGCCCGGATCGATGCCTTACCGAATCGACAAGAGGGTCGATTGGTGTAGATAAGGGGTCGGTACCGACCCTGGTGGGGTTGGTAACGAACTCAGAGTTTGGTTTAGAAGGCTTGCCTGGCATGGATGGTGCGTTATCGAGCCGGGGAGCCTCGGTATCGACCCTGTTGGGGTCGGTAACGAGCTTGACAGGGGCATTATCTTTTCAGTTACTTTAGGCTTGGATCGATTTGGCAACTCCTTGCCACTTTTGAGGTGTATGGATGCAATTTGTCCTCTAGGGTTCTCTTCGCGTCGGCTTGGAAGTTGCCCTTGAGGTCTTGGAATCCGTGCAGCTAGGTTCCCCAATTGTGAAACAATGCACTTCTTCTAAATCTCGAACTCTGTCCATCTTTTCATTTGGTTGTTAAGGTTGGCTTGGATTCCGTCAATATTGCAATGGATTTCATTGAATTTGTTATGGACCCCGTTAATGCCTTCCTGTAACCCTTGTGCCCAAGATGGTGGCTCTTGATAGCTTGGAGGTCTGTAAGGTGAAACACTTTGATCTTGCTGAGGAGGTTGGCTCCCTTGGCCTTATTGATATCATGCATTTAGGTGTTAGTTTAACGGCATATTTGTATTTAAATCTTAGGTAGTTGCATGTGTTTTGTTTCTTTTTTGTAGTTTTTGCATTTCGGTATCTACTCTTGCACTTTTATGCTTTTAGGTCGTTTGGAGGAGCAAGGATAGTTGAAGGATTCAAGATTGCAGATATTCAAGTGTATTTTCCAAGGAGTTTGTTCGAGCTTGGAGATATTGGTTAAGGTGACGGAGTTTGTTCGAGCTTATCTTTACTTGTTTTTAATTATATCTTTCCTTTCGTGTTTAGTTGACTACTTAAACCTAGTTTTGGAGCTTTGTTTGGTATTCTCTCTTAGACCTAGTTTTCATAATTTGGGACTTTGGTATTTTCTCTCTTATGGAGAACTAAACTCCCTTAATTTTATTCAAGTTGAAGCTTTTCAGACTCAAGTTGTTGTGAGATTCTTCTATACAGGTTTATTTCTACAGGTTATTTCAATTCTCTTGTGCGTAATTATTATTGATTGTGTCGATTTCTGCTTGTTTGGCCAGCTTGTTGAAATTAATATTATCTATTGCTAGATCTAGGTTTTCTCGTAGCAAAGCCTAATCTTTGTAGCAACTCAATTGATTTAGGACTCGTTGGACTAAACCAATTGAGAAAGAGATTTCAATGCATGTTAATTGTTTGACTCGTTGGAATTCAATTGCATGTATCCTGTTTATCCTTGTTCTCATTGCTAATATCCCTATTATTTATGATCGTTTCATGAGTTGTTTGGATATTAAGTTTGCATGTCTCGTTGTCATGTTATATTTCTGATCAGGATAGGAATAACCAAAGGAATAACTTGTTTGAATCCATGATCAATAACTTCAGGAAGAAAAGTGGATGCTTGAATAGGATTGTTTTCCTTTAACTTGATAAAAATCCAATTTTTTCCTTGTTTAATTACTTGCTTTGTTTGTTTCAATCCCCTAGTTTTAGTTTACAATTCCAAAATCCCCCTTTATTACTTCTTTGAGTTGATAAGAATAAAACTTAGGATACAAGTGTCTCTTGGGTTCGACCCCGACTTACCAGCTATACTAGTTGAGTAACTAGGGATTTATTTTTGAGTTGGCATCAACGACTTTCAGCCAGTCACATATGCATAATTGCCCCAGGTGAGCTGATTGTAATTCCTCCCTGCATAAAAATTATCACCTTGGTTCCTATATGGACCACTCATGTAATTAGCTTTTTCATATGCCTCAGCAGCTATGGTTTCCCTTTCTCTTTAGATCTCCTCTATCTCTAAACAGAGTTCAGCAATCTGCTTAGTTACTTCGTCAGGCGTAGCCATGGCTTTGCGTTCTCTTAATCTCCTATGGAGGGAACGCTCGACGTCCTTCAACTGTCCTACACTGTAAGCAAAAACAAAAACAAAAAACGAAATCAAAAAGCAAAACCGGGGTCTCGGACAGGGTTGGTAACAACCTTGGGGAGGTCGTTAACGAGCATGGAGTGATCCCGTAAAACAAAAATTGAAAAGAAAGAAGCGACTATCTGTCGACAGGGTCGGTAACGACCCTGGGGGGTCGTTAACGACTCGTTAGTGACCCAAAAAACGTAAAAAGAATAAAACTTGGCACTTTTGAAATCTCCCCTATAACGGCGCCAATTTGTTGAAAGGGTTTCTTGACAACAAATAAAATTATGTCAAGACCCCGCTGAGTATGGGGAGGTGAGGATCGTCCACAGGTAGATAGTCTATGTCAAGTTTTGTTACTTGGAGCGCAAGTAAGCAATTAAAGGTAGGATTTTTAACAAGGAAAGAGAAAATGTAAGGTAAAGGTATCACCACAACAACAACCATGCAATTCCAACGCTATGAAACATAAAGATCATGCTTTTATCACAAAGAAGGTGTCAACTTTTGTCAACCAAAGCAAGTAAATCAATCAACTTTCGCTAATTTAATAAACTTACTATCTATCTCTTCTAGTTCAACTAGGATGGATCTGCTTTCGCTTCAAAACCCTAATTTGACTATTCTGATTCAAAGTTTATGCTTTCGCTTCAACTATGAATGAGAAATTCCTTTCAACTTTCGTTTCAAGGAGTAAGAGCAAGAGAATAGATTCATGCAATAAAAACAATCAAGACATGATCATAAAAAAGCATGCAAAACCATTGTTGGGTTTAACATCAACCTTAGAGAGAGAACTACTCACAAAGCATGATTATAAGCAAAACAAAATTAAATTAAAGAGAAAGCTTACAACTTTGAATCCAGACAAAACTTGTCTTCCAAGAAACACCACAAACTCGTCTCTCCACTCTATCCACACGCCCCTCTATCTTCTCTCCTCCTCCTCCTCCTCTAACTTGAATGATATCAAAACTAAAGAGGGGACAAGTGTATTTATAGAGAAACTATTCTATCTTAGATCTATCTCTAAGGAAATTAATCTTCTAATAAGATATATCCCTTCTATCTATCTAAGGACATTAAAGGAAACAAGATAAAAGATCATTAATAGCACCGGTTCAGTCTTCCGCTACGACACGGGTACCTCGTTAACGACCTTGAGAGCCTCGTGCACGACCCATTTGGGTCGATCATGGCGCCGACTTTGCCTTATTCCGAGATCTTTTGTGATATATTCTATCTTTTTTTTAGGAAGTGGTTTTATCTTGTTTCCTAGTGTAATTAGGACTCCTTTTTCTCTATAAAAGGAGGCTAAACCCTTTAGTTCAAGGTTCCGAATTTTGGTTTGACTTTTGTTCCGTTTTTTTTATTCACTTTTGGATTGAGAGGAAGACTTGGGGAACAAGTTGGAGAAATTTGTAAGACTTTTTAGTTTTGATTTGAATTTTCGGTTTGTTTATTATGATCATGTCTTCGTTCTTCTTTACCATGTGTGAGTAGTTTTCTTAGATTCTAGGGTTGGGTGAAAATCCAACACGATCATGCATGTCTAAAACGTGAATTCATGACTTGAATACTTGAAGATCATATCTATCTATCTTGTGCTAAATTCCTTTGCGAAAGATGAGGCAATATCTTGCAATTAACCTAAAAGCAAAAGTATAAAGTTGATTGCTTGATTAGATCTAATAGGATTATTTGCGAATGTTGATTTTCCTAGGTTGAAGGATAGATGGAAAGTTGTTTAATTTGCGATAGTTGATTGAATAACTTGAATTGTTTGCGACAATTGACTTTTCTATTATCGTAATTGCATGATAGTTGTGAATTCTTGTTGAAGGCATGTATGGTTGTTGTTGTGGTAGCCCTAGCCCTAGGATTGCCTTCTTAAATTGATTAAAACTCGTTAATTTGACTCCATCTCGACCCCACCAAGGTCGTGCTCGATCCTAGCTCTCGTTTGTACTTGTTCGTGTGTTTGAGTACCCAGGACCGACCCTCAAAGGGTCGTGCACGACCCAAATCAGATGGGTCCTGGCCTTGTTTTGTTCTTGTTTTCTCCCTTTTCGTAGTTTATCAACTAATTTTTAGCACTATTCTCATTCTCGTGGACAACCTGACTCCCTGTACTCAGCGGGGTCTTGATATAAATTTATTTGTTCAAGAAATCCCTTCAACAATGCGTCCTGGCGTGCGCCTCCGTCACCCCCGGCGTCCTGTTCTTGGTTACCCTCGTTGGTGATTCTTTCAATTTCTTCTGATCTGGAATGATGAACCCTTTTTGATAGTAGGGCCCCATGGTGGGCGACAAATTATTTTGGATAAAAATTTGATAATCGAACTCTTGTCCTAGGTTGGGGCAAAGATCGAATTAATGCTCAAAGAATTGTGAAAGGAGTAATTTGATTGATGTAATCGGTAGTTACAAGTATACTCTTCTCAAGAGATAAGCTTTGTTTTTCTTGTGCATACGTCCGAATGTATGAACTATTCTATCCTTCTAGCCTATATTTTCCTGGACTAGCCGTTATTTCCCTATATCCCACGATCTCCACGTTGCTAGGGTATATCTCCAAACGCTAGCTACTTCCCGTGTTTCTCGGAACGACTAACTGTCGTGTCAAGCCGAACCTTGGGAGCTCATCCCTTTTTTGTAACCGTAGCTTTCTATGTTCATCTCGGTGACTGGTAACTTCTTCTCGCTCTTGGAGATTTCTATCTTCTCGTTCTTTTATGACACACCTTTCCTTTCTAGGCCATTATTGTCGAATGGGCCGGCTAATTTTTTGGACCTAACAGCAATCACAAAGTGGAGACGGTGTTACATGACCTGATGGTGAACGCAGAAATCACACTAGGGGTCACAACCTGGCAAGGAAAGCTAGCATGATAAGCTACTACTAGCCCATGATGAACAAAGACGCCATCGACTTTGCAAACAAGTGTGACGCATGTGAGCGTCACACACTAGTCCCGCGTCAGCCACTAGAGTTACTTCATCCGAAATCATCCCCTTAGTCTTTCATGAAATGGAGAATGGATATCATGGGCAAGTTGTCTCCAGCTTCAGGACAACGTGTTTATATCTTGGCAATGACGGATTATTTCTCTAAGTGGATCGAGGCATAAGTGTTCAAAGAAGTCAAAGATACTCAAATTATATCTTTTATTAAACGCAATATCTTGAGCAAGGTTGGCATCCAATCCACTATCATCTATGACAACATCTCACAATTCATCGGTGAAAAAATGAGATATTTCTATCAACATTACCACATTCAGCTTCTCATGTCGACACCATCATATTCACAGGCCAACGGACAAGAAGAGGCTAGCAATAAAGTTATCATGAATATTTTGAAGAAAAGTCTCAAAGAATCAAAGTGACGTTGGGCGGACGAGTACCCACTAATTCTCTAGTCTGATCGTACAACCCCAAAGATATCAACAAAACACTCCATTCTCACTAGTATATGCTTGTGAAGCACTACTTCTAGTTGAGATATCAACTGCGACGGCATGTTACGAAATGTTCACAGAAGATCCCAACTTCGATAACCTATTCTACCATCTGGACACCATTGGCGAAATGCGAGACAATGTAGCTATTAGTCTAGCAGCTGTTGGAAAGTGGTAGCCCGAAGTTATAACAAATATGTTCGATTAAAACCTTTCCAAACGAGAGATTGTGTATTAAGAAAGACTTTCCAAAATACTCAGGAATTGAATGTTGTAAAATTGGGAAGTCCCATAAATGATTGCCAAAATTGTTGGGCAAGGCGACTATGAGTTAGTATTGGCGGATGGAAAACATGTTCAAAGAAGTTGGAACGCAACACACTTGAAGTCCTAACATTTATAAATTGCCACAAACAAGCTAGAATCCACAAAAAAAACCGAGAACATCGTAATTAAGTTATTCCCACAAATTATAAGAATTGCACTTACCTTGCATAAGTATGTAAGTTGCACTTCCCGCAATTGTAAATGAAAATTTCTTATTTTTCATATCAATACAAAATTAAATAATTTTGAACCAATCATAATTCATGTGATCTTTCAATTCTTTTTTTGATAAAAGTGATCTTTCAATTCTTAGAAAATAACCAAATTTTCGGAAATTTAACTTTCTTCATTAAACCAACAAAATTAAGACTTGAATGATAATTTTTTAATTTTTTTTCTTTATTTAATCCATTACTCTTACCATCTTTATGTAATTATCCACTGATCTTACATGATTATAAATTATATGTTTATCTTCATTTAATTCAATGATCAAACCACGTGTGTATGGGTATATGGCTCAACAAATGAGCCTCTTATTCATGTGTAAGAGGTCTCATATTTGAGCTGTCAGGGCGGCAGTTTGCCCTTCTTTCTTGTAATTGGTTAGTAAACTAGTTTCCACCTGTTTACGGGTGCTCTAGGTTAGTTCAATAGTACTTGGGCTAACCTAAAATCTTACTCCCTCCGATTCAAAATAAGGGTCGTTTTAGTTTTAACACAAGATTTATGAAATGTATTAATTAAACTTAAAAGTGTAATTTTTTTTATAAATTTTACCACTCATCAGTCATCACCTTTTTCAACCAATGAATGAATAACATTAATCAATAAAAACACATTTCAATAACAATTTTCATAACACACTCCTAATCACTTGCCTAGAAAACCTAAAATGACACATAAATTGGATCAAACTTAAAGTGCTAAACGACACTTAATTTGAATGAGACAGAGTACCCGATTACAAAAAAACCGTCCACGTTTTTTAAATGTTTCTTGTTCGTTCAATGTACTTGATTAACCGTTTTGGGAATGTGTCTCTATACGGATCGACATTATGTTTAATTCATTTCACATCACATTATTATACTTGTGGAAAAATTTGGAGTGAAATTAGAAAATATATACTACCCACATTTTAATCTCGATGTATCTGTCACATATATATAACATCAAAATTACTTTATTGCTCAAAATATAAATAAAAACCATCAAATTACTTTATTATATAACAGTTGGAGTATATTAAAAGTCCAAATTATATCTTTTCTTAAAGATATATATTGTCGATAATAATAATGAGTCCGGTTCAGGTGCGAATGGGCGCTCATGTGCGAAATAAGAAAGAACAAGAGTCGTTGGATCAAGAAAAATCAAAGGCGCTGATCATTTCACTTAAAAAGGGAAAAAAACAGCACGGGTGAATTTTTGGCGAATTATTCGCGTATTTTAAAAAAAAACGGAAATAGGACACGCGCCCAGATTGTTCATCAAAAATGTGGATTTGTTCATCAGTACTGTGGATTTGTTCATCAATACTATGGATTTGTTCATCAACAATGTAAATTTGTTCATCAACACTTTGGCATATTTGTTCATTGATTTTGACATTTTTGTTCATCGGTTTGTGCATATTTGTTCATTAGAAACATCAATTTGTTCATTGGTTTATGCATATTTGTTCATTGATACATGCATATTTTTTCATTGTTATATTCATATTTGTTCATTAGTTTTGGCATATTTGTTCATCGGTTTGTGCATATTTGTTGATTGATTTATGCATATTTGTTCATTGCCTTTTCATATAATTGTTCATTGCTAAATGCATGTTTGTTCATTAGTAACCTCCTAGCATACACCATATTATTGCAAAGTCAGATTCTTTATCTATTATTCTTTGTATTCAAGTTTCTAAATCAAACTTATCTTGTTTGGGTACTACATTGAGCACTTCATTCGTATTGACAAGTTAACCTTAAAGCACTTAATTTGTATTATCCTTTGTATTCAAGATAGCCTTAAAAACACAAAATAAATAAAAAAATGCACAAATAGATAGTCCTAAATGTACAAGTTGATGATATTAATAGTCCTAAATGTACAAATTGATGGTATTGACACATAAACATAAGTATATTTCTATTCACAAATAGGATATATCAATGAAAAACAAGGTTATATCAATGTACAAATAGAAGGATATCAATGAACAAATATGGGTATATCAATGAACAAATAATGGTTTATCAATGAACAAACAAGGTTATATCAATAAAATAAAAGTAGTATATCAATGAACAAATATTGGTATATCGAAACTAATTATATGTGCATCAAAAACTATATAATATTGTATTCATCCACATAAATAAGGTTAAAAAATAAAATAAAATATTAAAAAACTCAAAATCGATGAACATTGTTATCAAAGACTCGATGCACAAATAGTTAGTATTGATGAACAATTGGTCAATATTGATGAACAAATCACCAGTTTTGATGAACAAATTGGGCGCGTCTCATAAAAACGTATTTTTCAAAAACTTCGTGAATAATACAACAATAATTTGCCTGTGTCGTATTTTATTTTTTTAATGAATGTTTAATAAGGGACGTTGATTTTTTGGAAGGAACGAACGAGATTTATTCTCAATTCTAACCTAGGCGCCCATTCGTACGGAACTCTTCCCCAATAATAATAACTATTATTATTACTTGATCAATAAATTATTCTCCCATTATGTTATATGTGGACCGAAAATCCAAGTTCTACAATAGGCCTCGAATTGCTTTAATCTACCCCGATTACTCTATTGTGTGTAACTTTATAGAACCCGAATAAAATAGCAATGGGTCAAATTCAATTTATCCCATAAGTCATAGTTTGCTTCTAGCAAAGAATTAAGATTACTTATATTATTCGGATAATAAATCTCCATTATTAATCCTATTATTGTAACACCTCGCCTAAGCGTCGGGGCGCTACTCGGTAGTTTACCTCTTCGAGCGCTACTTATGATAGTTTGACAACCAAATCGCAAGGACCTTGCAACTCGGGCTCGACGAGTCGGCTAAAACAAAACTTCCCGTTGTCATTTAATATAAAATAGCTTGCAACAAAACTATGCATGAGGTCCTAACAACTAAAATAAAACACAACCCAACTTGGCAACCACATAAGACAACAAAAATGGAAACATCCAAAGCAAGTAACCAAAGACTAAGCCAGAACACCCAAACCACTCCAACACCTAATGACACGTGCGTCAATGATCCACTGCAACATCCGGCCAAGGCCTCAACACGGGTCCTAGAGGAGTACTTGGAACTGAAAAATAAGTCTCCGAGTGGTCAACTACTATCCTAGGCAAGCTATATAACAAGCGGCAATGGGAGGACGTTTCAAAACAATAATCAACAACCTGGCATTAATCAAGTGAAAAGAAAGAAAACGAAACATAATAGTCCAGATACATACCAACAATTTACAATCCAGAAATCTAAACTAGTTAACCCCACACACACACAGAAAGAGAACCACATACCAACCTATTTGGAAATACAACTCTTCCTCCACCGTTGCATTCCAAACTACGGCGCTAACTCACCTATGCCTGAGTGTAGAGGTGGTCCCTCTCACTCCTCACATACGTCATCCTTCCAACCCCTGGTCAAGCCTTCACCGAAGTACTTACCAAAAACAATTAAATTAGTTTATTTTAAAAGGGCCTGGCCGACACACGACCATGCCTAGACGCCTCTTTGCCACTGACAATCATCGCACATGATAGTGTCGGTTACGCTTTCAGCACAAAGCAAACAACAAAAATTTCTTTTACAAGAAAACATTTGAAATTTAATGCGCATCTCATCACATCAAGAAAAAAATTCGTAAGAAAGAACACACATTCAGGACTAATTCCCAAAACCATGTATATGGAAATCGTACAAGTGACTTAAATGCTTCTACATTAATAAATAGATAATAGGAGATTTGTTAAGGTGGAAGGGAGGAATTAAATCCACATTCATATAGGTTAGTGTACTAATTGCTCATGAAATCATGCATTCCTTCCGACTAAAAAAAGTAAGAACGTGATGGATAACAATAAAATTGGATATGGAAAAAGCATATGATCCGGTAGAATGACAGTTCTTATTTCAAGTAATTTCTAAGTAGATTTAGCTCATTTTTTATTTTATGGATCTGAGAGTGTCTAAACTAAACAATGTATTTTTCAATCTTAGTTAATAAAGAGCCCACGGATTGTTTTTTTAAGCATTCATGGATCTGAGACCCCTAACCAACCCCTCTACTATTCATTCATGAATGGGGCTAAATTGCTAGTGTGATTGCTTTCCCAAAAATGCTTAGCTTCAAAACAACAAATTGGTTTTAGGAGTAGAACTTTTTAATTCTTATGAAAATAAAAGGGGGAAAATAATAAAAATAATTATAATTAGTAGAAAATTACTAGGACATGTGTGAAAAGAAGAATGGGGCAAGTAAATTAATTTTTGACAAAGATATTATTTTATTTAAATTTTGTTTAAAAGATGAGTCGAAACACAATTAAACAACCTAAGTATGTTGTTACAACTTCTTATACTTGATTATAGGCTGAATAGGTCCCTGAACTTACAACTTTTGTTCGCTCAGACCCCCCAACTAAAAAACATATTTTTTAACCCCTCAACTTTACATATTGGTTCCATTGAGCCCTTTTTTCAGAACATGATATACACGCTCGATGACTGGTTGCCACATAAGGTCTATTGTGATGACTTGTAAGCCACGTAAGCACTTTTTTATGACTTGTAAGCCATATAGAGAGATAATGGCTTAATTTACATACAAGACAAAAATAAAGAAAAATAAAACAAATTACAAAATTTAACCAAGGAGATGGGCAATCTCCATCGACGGATCCTCGGAGCAAAAAGCCAACTCCACCTTCTACAACAAATGCCCATCAATCCCTCTCCCACCCAACCCCAACCTCGACCTCACCGCCTTCATCCCCTCCCACTCCCACCACGACAACGCCACCTTCATCGACGCCGCCTCTGGCCGCCGCCTCTCCTACTCTGACCTCTGGCTCACCATTGACGCCGTCTCCTCCGCGTCGTCATCACCACCATCAACGTCCTCAATTCTCCAGCCCAAATTGCCAAACAAATCGCCGACTCGAAACCCTACCTCGCCTTCACAACCGCCGAATTGCTCCCCCAAATCCCCAATTCCGGCTCCACTTTACCAATCGTCCTCATCGCAGACGACAAAATCAAAAAATAAGCCACATAACCGGCTTGAGGATGATCACCTCTCCGCCCGCGCTACCACCTCTCCACCTCTTCCACCTCCCCTTGCCACAACGGCCTCCTCTCCCTCGCTCAGATTCGTCACCGTCGGCATATTTTCTCTGCCTCGTCAAAGTCTACAGATTCGTCTACAAAAAATTTGGCAAAAATTCCAGATCTAGATCTGGATTTTAGGACTTCGATCTTCTTGATCTTCCTTGCTGATCTTCGATTTTAGGACGGAATGATGGACTCAAATCCAGATCCATTCAAAATCTGTCAAACGAAGAAGAAGAAAAGAGAGAGGAACAAAATTAAAAAAATCCATAAAAAATTAAAAATTCATAATAAAAATCCATATCAGCATTCTTGCTCGTATTAACTCGCCACTCTCGAATGTAATATGCACGTGCGTGGCCAGATAAGCAAAAAGGGCTCAATGGAATAAAAGTGTAAAGTTGGGGGATTAAAAAATAGGTCTTTTAATTGGGGGGTCTGAGTAAACAAAAGTTTCAAGTAAGGGGGTCTATGTATGTATTCTGCCCTTGATTATATTTCATGTGGTTAATGAAGGAACTTTAATTAGGCCTTTTGAACTATTGAAGCAGTGATTGAACAAATGCCTTTTTACTGATCGTGAGGATCATAGTACAAAATCAAAGTGTTCCAATGGATTACAGAGAAAAAGCTATGGAAAGGTTTGATCTACTAGAGAATACAAGCGAGAATGTGATGATGAAGATGGTCCCCTTAGCCTTTCATGTTCCCTCTTTATAGGCCATTTTGGGTTGAGTGTATTTGATCATTGGAAATTGCCAACTCCTTCTTGAGATCTTTGGCATCTGTCGGGTAACCACCTTAACCAATTCTATTCCTGAGATCTTTGTCATCCTTCCTCAGATCTTTAGCATGCATCAGGTAACCACTAATGGGTTGAACTCTACCATTAGGCTAAGTTACTTTTGGGCCCAACAATACCTCTAAAAGCAACTTGAAGGTGAAGGTTTTGGTGGGAACTCAAGGTTGATTTTTCCACATAAGCTCTGCCGTCCGATGGGACGTGGGAGATGTGGCATGCTAGCGGGTTAGGACTTTCCTCGGGGAGTAAAAACGCCTTTGAACTCTTCTTGTCACCTTGCGATGATTGATCCTCTCATTTACAACTTTCTCTATCAAAGGTAACCCTCCTCTCCCCCTCTTTGTAATTTTGTGATTTCTCTTCTTTTCTCATGGTTAGGCCCAGGGAAACTACTACACATGTGTTTTCACCAATGATAATTCTTCAAATTTGAGATAGCTACTCGTTCTCTCTAACGCGTCAAGAAGTTCAAGACATTGCTTCCCATGGTGGCTTCCTGGACAACATGGTTGTGTTATGCCCGATAGAGGAGTGAGCCGACTAGGTTCACCCCGATTAGGTATGTTTCTTGAGTTCCCTTCTTGATTCCTTGTTGTTGCCCTTTTACTCCTCTGATTCTTGAATTCCTTACCTTCTTGAAAATTTCTCCTGCTCAACCTCTCCCTTCCGCATGGAAGATTTTGTTATGGTTGAGTGAGATCAAGAGAACAACTTAACTTCAATGTTGACAACCTCTTCTTTGCGTATGAGGTAACAATGGTGAGAAAAGGCCATATCATCTTTCAATCTAAGAATGAAAAAACTCGTTGGTGTTGAACGCAAAAGTGAATGACAAGAGCTTGGCAAGCCAATTCTTCTTTGTTAAAATCACATCTCTTGGCCTTAGATATTGACAACTTTTTGTTGATCAATGGATTGTTGATTGTAAGTTTAATCTTGTCTCTTGTCACTTTTTCACGATAAGTTTAACATTTTTGACAAGGCGAAAGTCGTTGATTCATTATCAAAAGTAACACCTAATTACTAACTAAGTATAGCAAGTAAGTCACGGTCGAACCCAAGAGAATCAAGTCTATTCCCAGGGAAGAAAACTTTTACCAAATAAAGAAACAAGGGGGTTTTGTGATGAACTAACTCTAGAGCAATATGGGGAAGCAAATAAACAAACAAGATGATTTCAAATAATATTTCAGAAATAGTTTCATCATACAAATATCCACTTTTAGTTTGATTTGTTGATCATCAATCTTTCCTCAAATTCTTTTATGTTATGATTGTTCCTATCCTGATCTTATGTAAGTTAATAATCATACGAGTCTTGATAATTCTTACTACCAAACAACCAAGGATCAATCACAATTCAATTTAATAACACTTTTAAGAACAAGGTGATGATGTCCAAAACAGTAAAACAAAGAGTGGGCCCGGGGTACCAAGAGCAAGTGGGCCCGTAGGGGTTCCCAAAGGCAATTTAGGGACCCACATCCATACCCTTCGTTTATTTAAAACAAAACTCATGCCCTCGCGAGGTCTCCCAGCTGCCCGGAACGAGGTCTGGACCTCGTCACCGACTCTACTAACGCACCCGCCCACTCAGACCAATCAAAAGCGACCTCATTCCTGAACCAATCACAAGCGACCTCACTCCCGAACCAATCACAAGCGGCCTCGTCCCCGGACCAATAAAAAAACCCCATTACGAGCATCCCACATCGAACCTTGGCCTAAACTCGGCTCCCCAATTCTCTATAAATAGAGGAGAACCTCATAAGAAGAGGGGGTCGAAAAACCACTTGAACTCAAGAACTCTCTTGCTTGTTAAAGATCGACGTGATAGGAACATCGTCAAAAGACCTCGCTACAGACAGGAGAAGTCCACAAAAAGACCCCAAGTCTTACAGGGACCTCGCCCACACCAAAGACCTCGCTACAAAACCTCACAAAACTCTCTACACCACGTACCCAAATCTACCTTGCCCTAGAATCAACGTCGCAACATTTAGGTTTGATCTCGGAACCTCGTAGGAGGTCTAGGTGTGATTCTCAAAGTTGTTCGTCAACCTCGTAGGTTTGTAACCTCGCTACCACGGAAAAAATCATAAATAAAGGAGCAAGTGTTTGCACTCAAATATAATAATCTTGTTTCTTGTCTCGTAGCGTAGCCGTTATTTCGGGTTTCATCACTGGCGCCGTCTGTGGGAAACTCTTCATCTTAAGCAGCTTCCCATGTAGTGCGAACCTTGACTCCTTAAAAACCCCTCAAAATGGCTTGCCCAAACAATTTCTTCCCCCAACATCCCGAAACATGGCTGAGACCCCTCCATGGACAACAGTAGGTCCCCCGGGGTACCCTTTTGTGGTTCCGCCGAGGAGGACATATAACGTTCCACAAAACCCATACCCGTTCCAGGGGTATGAACAGGGTGGCGCGCCTTTCAACCCGTATCCCTACTCGGGTTACGGGCAGTACCAACAGGGCCAGGCTCCCCATATGTCCTGATTCCCTCCCAAGGGCAACCCCACTCCGAGTACGTGCCCGCGTATGTCCCGGGCTATATGCCGGGGCAGGAGGCGCCCACCAACGGATCTACCACGGAGAGACCCTCCCGAGATCCGATGCAGATCTCGCAATCCCGTTCACGACGTGAGGAGAGGCGTGACACGGAGTTGTCCGAAACAGCGACAAGCGCACCACGCCCTTTGGCAAGGTCAAAATCAAAATCAGCTCGCCCATCCGTCGAGAGTGGATACAAGAATCCCTTCGTGCCAGAGATCCAAGAGGCACACATGCCCAAAGGTTTCCATTGGCCGCAAATGGGACTCTACGACGGCACGGCCGACCCCGAGGACCACATAAAACACTACGCCGTCCAGATGAACGTCAACTCCTACAATGACGCCATTTTCTGCCGCATCTTTCCGACCACTCTGGACAAGGCGGCAATGACGTGGTTCACCAGTCTTAAGGTCGAGTCAATAGCCTCGTTTTCCCAGCTATGCGAGTCCTTCGTCGGGCACTTCAACGGCTCAAGGAAGCGCAAGAAGAACATGCGCGATCTCCGCGGCATTGAGCAGGGAGAAAACGAGAAGTTGGGTACCTTTTTTACAAGGTTCACCACCGCGGTCGTAGAGATCGCACAGATCGACGAGACGTCGGTGCGAGACATCCTCATGGGCAACCTTCGCCAGGGGGATTTCAAGTGTCGCATTTTTCTCAAGAATCCGACGACGTATGAGAGTCTGTGTGCTCGGATCACGGCACAGGTCTACGCCGAGGACGCTGCCAGCCAGAGCTCGCGACCGAGGACCAACGAGGAAATCGTGACTAAGGCTAAGGGGAAAGCTAAAGTGGCTGCACCGGCCGCGAGGGACGCGTACATGACGCAAACTCACGACCGGCGCACCGATTACAAAAGCAACAACAACAAGAATTCAACAACAATAACAACAGAGGCAACAACAACAACGACAATAGGAACAACAACCGCTACGACAACCGCGGGGGTGGCGGTGGGGGTTGGAGCTGCTTCTGCAGGAATCCACGAGGTTACAAGGGCAAAGGTGGCCCCGCTTACAACCCAAACGAGAAAAAACGCGCCAACCCCGCATCGGGGGCCAACCACGTGCAGTAGGAACCAACCCGGTCCCGACCAAGCAACGCAGAGCAACAAGCTCCGGCGAGGCAGTCGCGCTCCGCACAAGCCGCGTCGCCCGATGGATACATCAACACCATCTCGGGTGGACCCTCGCTGGCAGGTTCGAGCCAGGCGGAAAGAAAGAGATACGCGAGGGCAAGTCACCATGAGCCCTCAGTATACAACGTGACGCAGACCACACGGTCCCACGTAGGTATGGCTTTCACCTCTGAGGACGCCGAAGGACTCCATATGCCCCACTCCGACCCCCTGGTGATACACTCTCAATTGGGCTCAAAGATAGTAAAGCGGATACTGGTGGACAAGGGTTCTTCCGTGGACATCATGTATTTTGGCGCTTTCGAGCAGCTGGGGATCTCCGCGACGTCTTTGAGGCCCTACGCTAGGAAGCTCACCTCCTTCTCGGGAAACGAGGTCGATGTCGCTGGTCTCATAGACCTATGGATGACCCTCGGTACTGGCTCGACAACGAGAGCCGAGGTGATAGAATTTACGGTGGTGCACCTACCCTCGGCCTACAATGCAATCATCGGGAGAGTCTCCTTGATGAAGTTCCAAGCGGTGGTCTCCATCTACCACCTTAAAATGAAGTTCCCCACCAACGGAGGTGTCGGAGAGGTGAAGGGCAACCAAGAAGAGGGCCGCGTCTGCTACATGACCTCGGTAAAACAAGAATGCTCTGTGTTTATGGTAGAAGCTTCAAGCGAAGCAGATCTCGAGGTCCGGGATTTCACAATACCCACCCCCGAGGCAGAAAGAAGGGTGATTACCCCCTTCGAAAACAACTCCGAGAAGATCTACCTCGGGGGTTGCCTCACCGGAGATGCATCAGCGTCACTAGAAGCCCTGCTTGCTGGGTCCCGCGACGTGTTCACCTGGACTGCAAAAGACCTCCGAGGTGTGCCTCGGACATTGGCCCAACACTCCCTGAACATCGACGTCGCCATTCGCCCCTTGGTGCATCGTCGAAGAAAAATGAACGAAGAAAGGGCAATTGCCGCAAATGAAGAGGTTGCCAAGCTGCTGGCTGTAGATTTCATCCGCGAGGTCCAATATCCGAAATGGTTGTCCAATGTCGTATTGGTCAAAAAGGCCAGCGGCAAATGGCGGATGTGTGTAGATTTCAAGGACCTCAACAAGGCATGTCCCAAAGACAGCTACCCTCTGCCCTCGATCGATGCACTCGTAGATTCAACTGCGGGGCACGAGGTCTTGAGTTTCCTCGACGCCTACTCAGGGTACAACCAGATCTCGATGAATCCTCGTGACGAGGAGGAGACGTCCTTTATCACCCAGCGGGGAACATACTGTTACAAGGTCATGCCATTTGGCCTCAAAAACGTCGGGGCCACATTCCAACGCCTCATTGATCGGGTTTTCAAAGACCACCTGGACAGGAACGTATCCTCCTACGTTGACAACATCGTGGTGCGAAGCAAGGGCCCCGAGGAGCACCTGGCTGATCTCGCTGAGGTCTTCACTACCCTCGGACACCACCAGCTCAGCCTGAACCCCGAGAAATGCGTTTTCGGCGTATCATCAGGGAAGTTTTTGGGATTCATGATCAGCGAACGCGGGATCGACGTCAACCCCGCCAAGATAGAATCTATCCTCGCAATGAGGTCTCCCCGATCTCGAACCGAGGTGCAACGACTCAATGGCGCTGTAAACTACTTGGGGCGATTTTTCTCCCGTTTAGCAAACAAATCTCTCCCATTCTTTGCCGCCCTCAAAAAGAATGACAAGTTCGTCTGGGACGAGAGACTCGAGACTGCCTTCTCCGAGTTAAAGATCTTCCTCACCAAGCTCCCCACCCTGTCACCTCCGCATGCGGGCGAAGACCTGCAACTGTATGTAGCGGTGAGCCCCGAGACAGTCAGCGCGGTGCTCACAAGAGAAACCATGCACCCGGTGTACTTTGTGTGTCGCATGCTCCAGCCTGCGGAGCAGCGATACTCCCCGACAAAGAAAATGGCACTGGCCGTAGTGACCGCCGCAAGGCGTCTACGCCCATACTTCCACGCACATCCCATCCAGGTCCTCTCGGACCTCCCACACCGTCAAATCCTGCATCAGCCCGCCCTCTCCGGGCGTATGACAAAGTGTGCTCTCGAGCTCTCCGACTTCGACATCAGTTATCTCCCGAGGACCGCAATGAAGGGACAGGTCCTCGCCGACTTTATGGTAGAGGTCACCTTCCCCGAAACAGACACAAGCTCGGACGAATGGAAGGTGTTCGTTGATGGCTCACGATGTAACGCCGGTGGCAGGGCCGGAGTATTCCTCGCTGGCCCCTCAATTGAGACGGAGTATGCTCTGAACTTCGCCTTTGATGCCACCAACAACGACGCCGAGTACGAGGCCATGATCGCCGGGATCGAGATGGCGCTACTTAGCGGAGCCCGCAAGATCAAGGTCTACACAGATTCCGAATTGGTGGCACGACAACTCCACGGCCAATACGACACCAGGACAGGTTTTCTGCCCGCCTACCGAGAAAATGTGAAAGCCTTGTTCTCATGACTGGAGACTTTCGCGGTAGAGTCAATCCCGCGGACCTCAAACACAAAGGCGGATGCCCTCGCCAGGTTAGGCTCCGCGCTTTCCTTGGATGTGGGGAACCGCGTGATGGTAGAGAGAAAGCTCTCACGAAGCGTTGATAGTGAGGTCCTGTCCATAAGGACCGAGGACTTGAGGTTCCCAGTAACGAGGTATATACAAAGCGGCGTCCTCACAGAAGACCCCGCGCTGGCCAGGAAACTAAAGATGCAAGCTGCCCGCTACTGCGTCATCGGCGACCAGAATTACCGCTGAGGCTACGCTGAACCCAACTTGCTATGCATACCACCCGAGACCACGGACCACATCCTCTATGAGGCCCACGAGGGAGTTTGTGGGGGACACCCGGGGTGGAGGTCTTTGGCACACAAGGTCATCCACTTGGGATACTTCTGGACCACTCTCCGACAAGATGCAAAGGCTTACGTCCAAAGGTGCGTCGAGTGCCAGAAACACGGGAACCTCCAGCACACCCCAACGGCCCCCCTCTGCAGCGTTCACGCACCATGCCCATTCGCGATGTGGGTAATGGACATTTTAGGTCCCTTCCCCAAAGCTGCTGGCCAGGTGCAATACATTTTGGTCATCGTCGACTACTTCACGAAGTGGGTCAAAGCGCAGGCAATGGCAAAAATCATCGGGGCAAAGGTCTGCCAATTCCTGTGGAGGAACCTCGTCTGCCATTTTGGTTTCCCCATGACAATCATGATCGATCATGTCCCCCAATTCGATTGCGAAGAGACTCGGACTTTCTACTCTGAGTTGGGCATCGACCTCAAATTTTCCTCCGTGGCCCATCCCCAGTCCAATGGCCAGGTAGAAAACGTCAACGCCCGCATCTTGACAGACCTAAAAAAGCGCCTGGGCGTGGCACAAGGTCGCTGGGCCGAATTACTCCCACTCGTCCTCTGGACGTATCGCACGACCTCGTGCCGCGCAACGGGCGAAACACCCTTCACTCTTACCTACGTAGCGGAGGCCCTCGTTCCCGTAGAAACCCTGATCCCATCGGCGAGGGTGTACAACTTCGACGAAAAAGAAAATGAAGCCAACCTCAGGGCCGAACTACAATTCCGGGACGAAATCCGCGAGGTGGCAAACCTGCGCTCTAGAGAATACAAGCGACGTGTCGCTGTATATCACGACAAGAAGGTCAGACCTCGCCTCTTGGCCACAGGAAACCTCGTGCTAAGATGCACCGAAGGGGGCAAATTGGACCCTAACTGGGAAGGACCCTACATCCTCGGAGAAGAAGTCGCGCCCGGGGCTTTTAAGCTCAGGGACGGCGAGGGGCGCACACTGAGCAAGACATGGAACGTCGCGCGACTCAAAAAGTATTACATGTAAAATCTCGAAACCCCGTTGTTCCTCACAGTTGATGAATAAAGGATTGCAGGCTTTTCTAAAAAGAAAAACAATCCCTCCCTCGAAAATCCACCCCTCGCTTCCCGCTTGGGGTTGGAGAATCTCGTTTGAAAGAATGGTCCACCCCTCGCTTCCCGCTTGGGGTTGGAGAATCTCGTTTGAAGGAAAATCCACCCCTCGCTTCCCGCTTGGGGTTGGAGAATCTCGTTTGAAGGAATTTTCCACCCCTCGCTTCCCGCTTGGAGCTGGAGAATCTCGTTTGAAAGAATGGTCCACCCCTCGCTTCCCGCTTGGGGTTGGAGAATCTCGTTAAGTCCACCCCTCGCTTCCCGCTTGGGGTTGGAGAATCTCATTTGGAAATTAAGTCCACCCCTCGCTTCACGCTTGGGGTTGGAGAACCTCGTTTGTTCCACCCCGCGCTTCCCGCTTGGGGTTGGAGAACCTCGTTTCTAAGCAAAAGCTCATGACCTCGATGCGGAATTACAACGCCCGATGTGGCCCGAGTTCCACAAAAGATGCGGCACTCGAACCATGGGGTTGGATGGATAAAGATAGACGTATGCAAGAAAGTCTAAGGCAAACAAACAAACAAGCATAGGAAAAGAAAGTGACATAAGGCATAAAGACAAAAAGGCCACAAGGACCGTGATGTTCGATTACAGACCCCGTAGGGTCACCCAACAAAAAAAGTGAAGAGATGTTTTAATTACAGACCCCGTAGGGCCACCAAGAAAAAAAAATAGTTTTCACTTCTTCAGTGTTTCAGCATCGGGACCGGTGAGGTCGACGGTTTCACTCTTAGAAGCTTCAGCGGGGGCAGCGGAGACAAGAGGCGCAGGCGCATCGCTCGCGGGCTGAGGTCCCGTGGAGGTCAATTCCGGGTTCCCTCCAATGAGCTCTACCTCGGGGGGCGCGGTGCTGGACACAGTCCCATCCTCGTTGACAAAGAACTCGCATTCCCCCTCGGGATCCTCCGACCCCAACTCCCCCATAGTTTCATTATAGTTGGGGTTGAAGAAGACAATCCGAGGGTCGAGGTGTCCATACTTGGCAACCGCCTGTTTGACGCCCATGCAGACGGCCTGGTGGAACATCTTCCTCACGCTCTCCACCAGCTCCGCCTTGTACTCTTCCGAGTCCACGTACCTAGGGCCCGCGGCCTCGACCTCCTTGTTGAGCTCAACAATACGCCCCTCGAGGCGCCTGATCTCTTCCTCGGACCTCAGAAACTCCGCTTCCTTCGCCTTGAAGAATTCATGTTCAGCGGAGAGCTTGCCCCGAAGCCCCTCAACCTCGCCCCGCAAAACCCCGGCCTCATCCCTCGTCTTTTTCTCCCCCTCCTTCGTCGCCAACGCCGCCTTTGTCTCCTCCCTTGCTGCGATCTCCGCGGCCTCGACCCGCTTCTTGGCCGCAGCCTCCGCGGCCTTGGACCTTTCCGCGACCTCGGCCAGTTCCTTGGCCTGTCGCTCGCACACCTCATTGCGGGTTTGAAGCTCCGCCTCCATCTTGTCCATCCTCGCATGAGCGAGGGTGACGCGGCTCCGGTTATAATTATAAAAAAAATGTGCTGCAAATTTACAGGAGGGTGAGAAAAGAAACAAAAAAGAGACAGGAATTAAACGCACAAAAGCGAAAGCTTACCATGGCCGAGTACCGAGCGGCCTCATCGTCAAGCGCCGCCTCGGTGAGGTTATTGGCCCACGTAATCTTCTCCTTGTAATCCCCCCGGGTCCACTCCAACGGGGCCCCCCTAATCGGTCCAGTTTAGTGAAACCTGGCGGGATAGGGGCCTGCGACCTCGTGACTTCGCCCCTCGAAGTCGAAGGCGGGGATGATGTCCACACCCCGCAAGCCTCGTTGGTGGTCGCCCGTCCGGGATTTCTTCTTCTTTGCCCCAGGGGGAGACTCCGCTTCCTTCCTCTTTTGCCCGACCTTGTCGTCGGACCCCCGAGGAGGATGGGAGGGCGCCTTCGGGGTGGCCCCTTTCAGCGGGATTGCCTCAGACCTTTTTTCCCCTTGGGGCGGCCCCGCGACGTCCCACTGAGACGGCCTCACAACATTCCCCTTGGGCGGGACCCCCCCGGCCGCAGTCGTCGGCGGAACAGGTTTAGGTTGCGTAGTGCCTGTCCTCGCCTGTGAGCTCGGCTCGTTGATGATTATCCCCTTGAGAGCCCGGGGAGCCGGAACTTTGGAACTAGAAGTCAGGGGCTGTTTCCCCTTCGACTTCGTGGTAAGAGCGTGCAAAAAATCCACTGTCAAGGAAAAAGGCATAAAAAAGAAAAATCAAGTTAAGAAGAAGTCAGAAACAAATATAACGAGGTTTATAACCTCGTAACCTTACAAAGAAAAGAAGAGCAATCAAAAAAAAAGAGAAGAGAAGAATAAAAATACCCTCTCCACCCTCGCGCGGAGGGAAACTTAGGCTCAGTCCGGCCCGCTCAAGCCGGTCCTGAGAAAGGTATATCTCATATGGCGCCTGGTACGCAGTGGCGTATCGAGCCTTGAGCGCCTGGAACTCGGCGACCTTGTACGGGCACACGCACCTCTCAAAGTTACCCGGCGCCACCGGGAAATTAAGATATCTCCCGCTGAGATCTCGAACCAAAAACCACTTAGGTTTCCACGTCCCGACGTTCGACTGGGTCGTGGTGATCTTGACGTTCGGCGTGCTGAGATTGACAAGGGAACACCGAGGTTCCCTCCTCGCTAAAACTAACGCTGACAAATCACTGAGATTCGGTTTGTCCATGAGCTCGCGACTTCGAATCGTGTAAGCGCACAACAGTCGCCAGGCGTTCGGAAATAGCTGGGCAGGACAGACCCCCATGGCCCACAGGAAATCCACGATGTGCTGGGCCAAAGGCAGCCTGAAGCCCGCTTGAAGACTGAAGAGGTACACGACCGCGCACCCCTCATAGGAGGCCAAAGGCCGTCCCTTCTCCTCCGGGAGCGCCAACTCAACTCCCTCAGGCCAGGGGAAGTCCTTGGCTATATCGGCGAGTTCTGTCAACTTAAGGTCGGTGGCTACTCCCTCGGACAGATAGGCCTTGCGAGTGCTCGAGCTCATGGGAGTCCGCTTTTCGAGGACAGCGGGGACGCCAGACACAGCGTCAGTAATATAGGCCTCGGGAAAGCTCGAAGGCACATACGCAGCCGAGGCAGAGGCAATCGCTGCGTCCAACCTCGCCTCAACCTCGGCGGCGACCAAATAAGGAGAAGAAGAAGAGGCCATCTCAACACCAGAATAAATGCGCATACGGGGAAAGAATGAATTGATCGAAGCAGAGGAGTCGCTAGACGAAGGCTCGCTGAAGACCAACGAAGGGGAACTCGGGTTTTGAGAATCACTGGGCTCTACACTACCTACAGACTCGGAGACCTCCTGATAGAAATTCTCTTGAATGTTGAAAACAAAACCGGGCGGTGGGCTCGCAGAAGCTCTCCTAGGCATGAAAAGAAAAGAAAAAAAAAAAACACGGCGAACAGGCGAAGAACAGAAAGGAAAAACACCAGACGACACACAGAAACACCCGCCCTCTCACCACCGCCGCTCCGCCACCGTGACACCGGCACGAAACGCCAGGCGACACACCGTCGCCCAACCAAAGCACGAAACAAAAAAACAGGCAAAGAAGAATTTGAAGTAAAAAACACCAGAAAACGAGAGAGAGAGAGAGTCAGGGACTTACTTGTTTAGAATCGATGTGGAAGGAGCGTTGACACGGCTGAGAAGCGGTGGAGGTTCATCGGAAACCGTCTCGGAAACCGTTCGCAGAAAACTGAGAAGACAAAGAGAAGGAAAGCGAAAAGGCTGAAGGAGAAGATAAAGAGGAAGCGTGTAAGATACGCCCTTATAAAGAGCAGGCTTGGGCCTCACCTCACCCGCAAAAGGTTTATTGGGCCTACCCTACCGAAACGGCCCATTAGCCTAAAACGCGAAGAAAAGGCCCGGGAAGATCCGCCCGTGCGAGCGGAAGAGAGTCCTAAGTATGAAGCCTCGCAAAGAAAGAAACCTCGCAAAGAGAGAAACCTCGCAAAGGAAGAAACCTCGCAGGATCCCCTCCTCGTACCCCGTGGCCCCAAGGAACTTATGACCTGCGAACCTCGGAGCGAGGTCCCTAGGCCATGGGGTTATGATGATGTCCAAAACAGTAAAACAAAGAGTGGGCCCGGGGTACAAGGAGCAAGTGGGCCCGGAGGGGTTCCCAAAGGCAATTTAGGGACCCACATCCATACCCTTAGTTTATTTAAAACAAAACTCATGCCCTCGCGAGGTCTCCCAGCTGCACGGGACGAGGTCTCGACCTCGTCACCGACTCTACTAACGCACCCGCCCACTCAGACCAATCAAAAGTGACCTCATTCCCGAACCAATCACAAGCGAACTCACTCCCGAACCAATCACAAGCGGCCTCGTCCCCGGACCAATCAAAAACCCCCATTCCGAGCATCCCACATCGAACCTTAGCCTAAACTCGGCTCCCCAATTCTCTATAAATAGAGGAGAACCTCATAAGAAGAGGGGGTCGAAAAACCACTTGAACTCAAGAACTCTCTTGCTTATTAAAGATCGACGTGATAGGAACATCGTCAAAAGACCTCGCTACAGACAGGAGAAGTCCACAAAAAGACCCCAAGTCGTACAGGGACCTCGCCCACACCAAAGACCTCGCTACAAAACCTCACAAAACTCTCTACACCACGTACCCAAATCTACCTTGCCCTAGAATCAACGTCGCAACATTTAGGTTTGATCTCGGAACCTCGTAGGAGGTCTAGGTGTGATTCTCAAAGTTGTTCGTCAACCTCGTAGGTTTGTAACCTCGCTACCACGGAAAAAATCATAAATAAATGAGCAAGTGTTTGCACTCAAATATAATAATCTTGTTTCTTGTCTCGTAGCGTAGCCGTTATTTCGGGTTTCATCACAAGGATTAGCTATGATGCATGTAATACCAAACAATGAGTCAACATTCAACATACAATAACTTCTCTTCATATAAATCTAGTCCTACGGGTCCTAGAAAAGCATGTACGATACTTTGGATTAAACCTTTCAACGAGAAAGTACTAAACCCTATCAATAGAACAATCTCAATCTCAACTACTTATGGAGGCTAGATGAAATTAATATTCAATCATTCAAATAAGCACAAAAGAACCAACACTAATAAAAAAATAGAGCAAGAGTAGAAATTTCACAACTTACAAACCAAAAACTTCAATTTGTAAATGAAACAAAGGAAATTAGTTCTCCATAGTAGACATGGAGGCTCTCTAGGGTTTCTTCTCAAAACTAGAATATGAAATCTAAAAATGATAATGATAATTGTTTCTAATGAGAAATTTCCTACATAATTTAAAAATCTGAAATATACCAAAAATAATAAAATAATAAAATAAAAGATATAAATAGATAATATTTGGAAAGACTTTGCATCGCTCGAAAACTCCAAGACTTGCGATCGCGGTTTGGGACCCTCGGACATGGTATTATCTCCTGTAGCCTCTTCCTAGATGGTGAAATTGCGGTTGTGGTTTTGGAACTGCGATCGAGGTTCTTCTGTCCACAACATTCAGGTGGCCCTTTTGAAGGCTATTTTGACCCCATTCAAGTGGGAATTTGGACTCGGATATGAGCATGAATTTTATCTCTTTTAGTTAGCTTTCCAATTAAACCAACATGGACAACGACTACTGTATCTCCTAAACAAAGCGTAGTAAGATAGAGGTCTCGAAACAATAGCTCCAAATGAGCACTTGACTTAGAAATCTTCCTATCACTCTTGATTTGTTCAATTTAACTCTTGAATATGACTTTCATAAATTAATCAAAAAAATCATCCTAAAATACTCTTGAATAGTGCTAAAAATTCCTAGTTATAGTATATAAACTACAATGTATCAATTTCATTCTCACGTTGTTTCTTTTGCAGTGCCAACGGACTTGAAGTCTAGAGCGTAATTGGGGAAATTAACAAGGAAGCTTCTGAAGCTCACCCATGCATCTCATACCTTTGGGAAGAATGCGACTCTTTAAGAGCTCAAGGGATCTTCTAACGGGGAAATTGAAGAGGTTGAGGAGGATTCCGGTGACGAAAGTGATGAAGACTCCAAAGAAGGTTCTAGTGAATGTTTTGGAGAAGAGATCGAGATAGATGCAGAAAAACTCTCTCTTGTGGCAATGCTGAAAGTTCCTTCTGCTTTTGGAGTGTTTGCTTCGCCCTCTACTAAGAAACCCATCCTTTTTTTCTCTTTTGTATCTTATAAATTTTCTTTTTTGGCCACCCTCTTATTCTTTTTCTAGCATCATGCAAAAACTCACTTGTAGTAATCGGGCATGACCCTTTCTGTCGCTGGATTGATCAAGTGACCAAAAGCCTCTTGTCGATCTCAAGGGAAAGGAGATTGCAGTTTCTACTCCTCTTCTTGTCAAGTGTCATGCCTCTAGACCCCCACAGGTGGAGGCTCCGAAAGGAGATCTGCTTACTGAGGTGTGGTCAACTCTCTAGAGGTTCCATGCCCCGATGATGAAGAAGTGTTATGTGAATTCCTCTACATAGCTATTCATGAATGAGGTTGGTTCTTGTGCTTGGAAGGTGGCTTTCTAGCATCCTTTCTTACCTTTCGTTCGTTTGTTTTTTGACTTTGTTGGGGGTGTCATCGGAAATGTTGGATGATACCTTTCTCACCTCTTGAGAAGCTGACACCTAAATCCACTTTATCGGAAATGTTGGACGATGCCTCTTATACGCCGTCAGGAGTGACAATCCGATGACTAATAGCAAGAAGGAAGGTGTTGACACGAACAAGGTTGATGGAGGCTCGTCACCTACAAAGGACAAAGACCATGTGTCTTTCGAACATTTTCATCGACTTTGGGAAGTTTGCAGGACAAATGTTTGGTTGCATCTATGCAGTGATCGAATACTTTTGTGTTCTAGACCATGCTCATGGGAACAAGGGTTTTAAGTTTTTATTGCTTTTTGATGCTCTTGCACTTGTATTTTTCTTACCTTGTTTTGATGTGTTTTCAAGTTTGTACAAGCATGCTTACGAAAGAGGCTTTTTGGGAGGACAAGAAGTCCTTGTAGAAGTTACTCATTGGTGTACTTGTTTAGTTGCTTTATATTTGAGGAAGCTCATAGTAGTATGTTTTTCCCTTATTTGTGAATTGTGATCCGGATACCCTACTTTGCACTAGAGTGACCTCGTGTTTGGAGAGTAGAGCCTTGTCATCGTATTTGGCAAGTACTGCCTTGTGGTTGTATATAGCGAGCGATGCCTTTTGATTCTATCTGGTGAGTAGCACCTTGTGATTATTCAGGATCTTGTTCATGTTGTATGTGAAATGTAAGCCATTTGTATGTATATAAGAACATACTTACATTGGAATTTTTTTAATCTTTATCGTTCTTGTAATGATCGAAAGTGTAACACCCCAATGGTTTATAAGGGATTGAGGTGCTCCTCATGTGAACAAGAGCTCTTCCTTTTCTCGGTTCGAGTGAGGACAAAGAACTAAAAAATTAAGCATGCAGGAGCAAGAGTAGTACTAGGATGGGTGACCTCTTGGTAAGTCCTCGTGTTGTAATGTGATAGCGCTTCTAAGGCCTTATAAATGGTATCAGATTTGACTTTGTGTTATGAGTTGGCTTAGCTTGGAGGGCAGTCACTCAACCCAGAGGGTGGTCCTTGGGACTTGACGAGGACGTCAAGTGCTTAAGTGGGGGAGATTGTAACACCCTAGTGGTTTATAAGGGATTGAGGTGCTCCTCATGTGAACAAGGGATCATCATTTTCTTGGTTTGATTGAGGACAAAGAACCCCAAAGTTAAGTGTGTAGGGGTGAGCGTAGTACCAGGATGGGTGGCCTCTTGGGAAGTCCTCGGGTTAGCATGGGATAGCGCTTCTAAGGCCTCGAGCCTTACAGAAAGTCTCACTTACAAGGGTTTGTTTATGCTCGGTACATCATGGTACTTAGTTCATGTGCCTGGGATTGTTTGCTAGGCATATATCCTTGGAAAAAAAGGATTAGGACCATGAGGGGTCCCCTCTGCCTAATGTTAGATGTTATATTGTCACTCGTTAGCGTCCCTTGGCCTTGCGGATTCTTGTCGTGAAGTGACTTGACTTCTGGGTCTTGGAGTTTTTAGGGTAAGAATATCTCGGCTTGGGAGGATATTGAAAATGATACAATGGAGCTAGGAGGATTGGTCATGGGTTTCCCCAATGGCCCTTTGATGCTCTAGTAAAAGATTTTGTTTTGCTTAAAAGAGATAAAATAAAAAGAGTAGGGGTTGTATAGGCCAATAAGTTTATGTAACACTATCTACAAAGTAATATAAAATATCCTAACCAACCGCCTAAAAAACATCTTGAACAAACTCATCAACCCAATGCAAGGGGCGTTCGTCCAGAACCGGAGTATCCATGATAACACACTCGTCGCACATGAGATCTTCCACTCCTTTCGCAACAAAATTGGGCGGGAGGGGGTTGGATTGCAATCAAACTTGACATGGAAAAAGCATATGATCGGATTAGCTGCGAATTCCTGGCTAATATCCTTCACAAATTCGGTTTTTATGATAAATTCTTGGGTTGGATCCGAGAATGTGTTGAAACAGTATCATTCTCTGTCTTAGTCAACAATGGACCAACAGACCAATTCTACCCCCAACGGGGTCTCAGGCAGGGGGGTCCCTTATCACCATACTTATTTATCCTTGTCACTGAGATTTTGGCAAGACAACTCCACATGTTGAGCATCAACCCAAAAAGTGGCATCGGGATCCAAATCTCAAGAAATGGAACAAAAATCTCATTTCTAGCATTCGCAGATGATATCATCATCTTTGCTAAAGCTAATAGCCAAGCCTGTAGAAATATTAAAAAAATTGTCGATGACTATTGCCAAATTTCTTGCCAGAAAGTCAATTTTCAAAAATCCGGTTTCCAACTTACCAAAAACACAAGTAACAACACAAAGGAGCAAATAAAACAGATTCTCCAGGTTTCGAACACTATGGATCTGGACAAATACCTAGGATGCCCGATTATTAACGGGAGAGTAACGCAAAATACCTTTAAACCCCTGGTTCTGTGAACCAGATCCCAACTATCAAAAAGGAAAGCTAATGCCCTCTCTTAGGAGGGGCGTAAAACCCTAATCAAGGCAAACCTTTCAGCACAACCAAACTATATTATCCAATCGTTTATGCTACCTCAGGCAAATTTGAAAGAATTAGACCAAATTAATAAGAACTTCTTTTGGAACAAGGAAAACAACTACAAACCCCTTATAAGCTGGAATTCCATTTGTCGTCCACCCGCTCATGGTGGGGCGGGAATTGCCAAAGCGGAGGAAATGAACCAAGCACTCCAAATGAAACTGCTATGGAAAATATTATCGGAACCAGACAACCTCTGGGTCAAAATTGAGACAGAAAAATACCTCAAAATGAAAAGTATCTTGAACTATAAGAAAAAACGTAACACACCATGGCAGTGGTCCAAGATTTTAGGCCTTAGAGACCTCTTCGTGAAGGGGCTCATTTGGCAAGTTGGGTGTTGAAAGGGTTTCTTGACAACAAATAAATTTATAATCAAGACCCCGCTGAGTACCGGGAGGTCAGGTTCGTCCACGGGAATTAGAAGTATCTAAATCTAGTTATTAATCCTAACAAAAGAAAACAAAACAAAGCAAAACACTCATGTAGGTGCTCGACACCGACCCACGACAGGTCGTAACCGACCAACAACTCGACACAAACGCAGAAGCAAAAACCAGGAAACTAGGAGCTCGGCCCCGACTTGAAAGGGGTCGTAACCGACCTATCCGGGTAACGAGTAAACTTCGAAAAATCAAATTAAAAGAGATCTAGAGCAAAGGATCCGCCACAACAAGCTATGCATGCAAACATGAATCAAAATCATCCCACATTAATCTTATGAATGACTTTCGTCGTGAATAATCAAGTAAAAATCTCAACTTTCATAAAGATCTAAACTTGCAACCCTACTTGTTTTCTAAAGGTTTCAACTTTCGTTTTCAACCAAATATTATTCAAATTCACAATTCAATCTTTCAATTCAATTACGAACATGAACATGCCTCAACTTTCATCAAGGAATTAAATAGGAAACAAGAGGATAAAGGATAAAGATTCAAAGAGAAGGTTTAATCAAGGATTCATGCTTTAATCATGCAAAACTCTTCGGGTTTCACCCCAACCCTAGAAAAGTAGACTACTCACGATCCATGACACAATCAACAATCATAGACAAAAGAGAAGACATATTTCAAATCCAAACAAACTTCAACTAAAAGAAAACTTACCAATCTCAAGCAAACCTCCAAGTATCTCTTAATTGTCCAAGAGCTTGGAATCAAAGTTAACATAGAAAACCAGCTTGCAACTTGTTCCGTTCCCCACAAAATAACGTCTCCTCTAAATCCCCTAAAACGTCCCCTAAAATAAAACCCTAGAGATCCTTATATAGTGGTAGGAATATCTTCATAAGGAAACTAAATTCTATCTTAAAAAGGCCCATAAATACAACATTTACTAAACCTAACTTAAGGCACAAGTTTTAATCTCGCCACACACGGAAGTGGTCTTCACCGACCTAGTGTAGGTCGTCACCGACCATAGGTAGCACTTGGTTTCTTCATTTCTTCGCTCAAAACTTGCTCCAAAGCTTGGTTCTTCTTCAATGTTCCTTCTTCAATCGCTCTTGGCCTTCTAAGACTTCCTTTAGCTCCTTCTAAAGAACCTTGATCTTGAAATCTTCACCTTTAGAATCCTCAATTGCACCGACTCTCACTCTTCTATCAACATCACCACAAGACCGCCTTAACACCACCGCCTGGAAAACTTGAAAGACCGGGATATCTCCTCCTCAACGCTTCAAATACCTACAAAACATCAAACAAGCTTATGTAGACTCCATATCTTAAGATAATATGAAAACCTACACAAATGACTCAAGACAACACAATAAACCTAGAAAAGACTCAATCCTAGCTAGAAAACTACTCACAAAAACCAACTAAAAAGTGCGACATCATTGGGGATGGGAAAACCATACGATTTTGGAAAGATAACTTGAGTGGTAATGGTCCCCTTATCCCAAAAAGTGGGTCGAAACCCTTATTAATTGGTAAGAACCAATTGAAGCGTACCTCTGTCAGGACAATTCTTGCAACATTGAAAACTTAAGTGAGGTCATTAATCATGATGACCACGAAAAAATTTCCAAAATTATCAACCCCATTAATAAAATACTAGATAGATTGTATTGGCAACCAAGTAAAAATGGTTGGTACTCTACCCATTCTACCATGCAGTGGCTCCACCGATCCAAAGGCGAACCAAAGATTAACCCAGAATGGATTAACAAGCTTAATACCCCCCCAAATGAAGAATTTCCTTTGGAAAGTGGCACGAAATGGCCTACCAACTAAAACGAGGCTTGCTACCAACCATATCCTGGTACCACAAGGCTATGAAGCGTGTAATAACCAGACTAAAGATACAAACCACATTTTACTCTCATTCCCCCTTTTCAGGGCGACCCTTCAATCTGTAAGTCCAAAACTTCGTTGTATTATCGACCAAATAACCCCAGATGACAAAAAATCACATCAGGCCCTCGACAAAATCAAGACAATATCAACAAGATAAGAAATGGAACTCCTCACCTACACATGGTGGAGCTTATGGTTCTCTAGAAATAAAAGAGTCTTTGACAACAACAACAACAATGAAACACCCTTAAATAATGTCGATAACATTATCGAGTTTACTCGAAACCAAGTAAAAGAATGGAAACTTGCAGGAGCCCCTGTTTCCCTCAGTTCTCGCAATTGCATTGCGAGAGCTGGAGTTGGGAGAAAATCTGCTAAGTGGGCAAAACCCAATAGGGATTACATTAAGTTGAAC
The DNA here is from genome assembly GCA_964016875.1 of Fallopia convolvulus. Classification (NCBI taxonomy): domain Eukaryota; kingdom Viridiplantae; phylum Streptophyta; class Magnoliopsida; order Caryophyllales; family Polygonaceae; genus Fallopia; species Fallopia convolvulus. The sequence goes on along the minus strand of OZ024731.1, from coordinate 43,059,364 downwards.
TTTGATGGTGCAGTGTGTGCAGATGGCGTGGCTTCATTCGGATTTATCCTTAGGGAATCTGGTGGCTCCCCCATCCATTTTGACGGAGGACTGATTGGTCGACAGTTTGTTCTGATATCCGAGACCATCGCCTTGCGTCAGGGACTTCTCTAGGCCATTCGTCGTGGCTTTCCCGAGATCCAGATTGAAGGCAATAATTTACAGTTAGTCAAGGCCGTTCTTGGTGACTGGCACTGCCCGTGGGAGATTGAATTATTACGTGTGGACATCCATTGTTTGTTGGCTCGATTCCAGGATTGGAGTATTGTTTATATCTACCGTGAGTGCAATTCTGTGGTTGACTACATCGCTGGCTCTTTCTGAATTGTCTCTTTTGTTCAACTTGCAGCTGACTTGGGATTTTGTACCCTCATCCGCCAGGATGCCCTAGGACGGTCACTAGTTTGTTAGTGATCTCCCTAACAAACTAGTGACCGCCATAGGGGCTCTCCCAACTTGGGCGTGTATCCTTGAGTTCTACTCTACCATGTTTTGGAACACTTACTTGATGACCTAGTCTACGACCCTGAAGGCTCGGATCCTTATGCTCTTGTTATAGCTATTGGACACCTACTATTGATGTTTGGACAACTATGATTGGGATTTCTCCCTAAGTTCATCGATGGTGTCAAGGTTGGCAACTAGCTCAATTTTATTCTGCTCCTCGGTGATCAAATTGTAGCATGCCTTGGGATCAAGGATTTTGGATGAGATTACTGCCTTGTAGCCATAGACCAGAGAACAAGGAGACTATCTAGTGGCTACCTTTGAAAAATGCATGATTCAGGATCGACCCAAACAATCAATTGAAAAGGTTGCAACTAAAGAGAGGCTTGGGTTGCACTGAATCTCTTTGAAAAATAATTTAGATGTTTTGCTTGGAGTCTTATTTTGAGTTTATGAACATTATATGTATTTTATTTTTTTAATGCTTTGTTTTGAATTAGATATTCGTTTTTATTCTGGGTTTATGAAAATTATAGGTTTATCATTATAATAGTAATGCATTTCATGTAGTAGATGTATAATGTAATTGTATTTAATTTAAAGTTAAAGTTAAATTAAATACAATTATAAGAGTAATGCTTTGTTTTGAATTAGTAATGAATTTGAAGTTTAATTTACTGAAAAATAAGGTATTTTTTATATTAAAATATGATTTTTAATATAAAAAAATTCCTTTCAAAAGTCGATTAACCGATGAACCATACCGAATCTCACGGTTAACCGACAACTAACGGCAGGGACGCAGGGTTATGATTATTGCAATTTAATAAACGAAGTACCGGTTAAGGATGTCTCGTTAACCAAAACTTTGGTTGACCTACCGTGCCCTCCCCTAGTACTAGGGGTATCCAAACCCGGTTAACCGAGATTTCTGTTAACCATTATTTCGGTTAGTCAAAATAATTAACTATAACTGACCAGTTAATCGGAGATCGGATAAATGACTTTTTCGGTTCGGTTTCTCGGTTAACCAATAATCATTTATGTAATTTTATATTATACTAATACAGTTAAAAAATAATAAAATTATCAACTTTATATAACAATATTATCCCTCAATTAGAATTTCAAAATAAATACAAGTTTTACATGATGTCATGGTTATGCCTTAAGGTATTGAGCCAGCCCTAGGGATAGGACTTTATTATTACATTAGGGAGCAAGATATCGCTTGCTTGGGCTTTAAGGCATCGAGCCAACCCTAGGGATAGGATTTCGACCCCCCCCTAGCCTTCTCCCTTCCATTATAAATACACGTCTTCGACGTGTATTGAGATCAACATATTGAAAACGCACCTTGAGAGCTTGAACGGGCTAATATTCGCTTAGCTTGTTTAAGAAGACTCATACTCGCTGAGTTCTTTAGCTTTTCTTGTCTTTACCAATTCGATGCTCAATCGACGTCTGCTCTTTTGACTTAGGCATCGGAGGTGGATTAGGGGGTCCCTGCCCCCTTTGGACATTGTTTTGCAAGTTACAGGTTAAGAAGAAGTTGGAAAGGAAGGTGAAAGAGCATTCAATTAGTGCATTAAAGACGGATTTTTTGTGCACTAACAAATACAATTATAAGAGTAATGCTTTGTTTTGAAGTAGTAATGCATTTTAAGTTTAATTTATTGAAAAATAATGTATTTTTATATTAAAATATGATATTGGATTAAAATTTTAATTTTTCTTTAAAAGTCGGTTAACCGATGAACCGTACCGAATCTCGCGGTTAATCGCTAAGGGTTAACCGGCAACTAACGGTACTGTTATGGTTATTGCAATTTAATAACCGAATTTTCGGTTAACGATGTCCGGTTAACTGAAACTTCGATCCACCCCTAGTACTAGGGGTGTACAAACCCGGATAACCGCGATTTCGGTTAACAATTATTTTGTTTAGTCAAAATCATTAACCATAACCGATTAACCGACCTGCTAATTAACCGGAGATCGGTTAACTGACTTTTTCGGTTCGATTTCTCGGTTTACCAATAACCATTTATGTAATTTTAGATTATAATAATAAAGTTAAACAAAAATAAAATTATCAACTTTATATAAAAATATTATCCCTCAATTAGAATTTTAAAATAAATACAAGTTTTACATTATATCATGGTTATGCCTTTAATTGTCTTTATAATATGTATATAACATATAGCCATTTTTTAGAGTAAAATATTTAAAATAATAATTAGGTAATTAATGATGGTAAAAAGAATAACGTTATAGAGAATCTAATATAATGCTAAATTTTTAAAGTAATCATGTAATTTCATTAACCCAAAGTATATTTAATGTTTTATTTTTAAAAAATATTTTAGTTTTTTGGTTAACCAAGAATACCAATATGTCAAATCGTAATTGATCCGTAAAATCATAAAAATATCGGTTCAGATAACCACGAAATTATAAAAAATAATACTTTAGTTAACCAAATAAAATGTCAGTTTTTTAATTTTTAGTTCGATTTTTCGATTTGGGTTATTTTTTGACACCCCTACCTAGCACTTTGGACCCATTTAATTTACAACGAAACGCAGCATTTATTACACAACCACATGCGCGTTCGCGTCTTTGCACCGTTCCATGAATTTTGTTGTCCGATTCATTTCATGTATCATTTTACATGTGCACAAAGAAAACTCAAAATTTTTTATCGACAACCTATTATGGTTTATCTATACTTCAAATATACTTTCTACCAAAAAAAAATACTTCAAATATACTACAAAATCAGAAGCTGATAAAAAAAATGAATGAATGATTGAATGGATGGTTAATACGTTCAAGTATAGTGATTTGATTGGGGGAGAAAGGTGAAGAAAATTTTGTTATTGTACATGCATTTAAAAGAAATTATAGATGAAATTGATATTAGCCGGCGGCCCGAGATAGAGCCCACAGAAGACTTTGGCAATCCCTTCCCCAGGTTCTACTATATATATAAGTATAGAGATATCTGGGAGATAGCATACCCATATTCTAATTATAAAAATATATACGGAGTACTAAACAAATTTAAGAAAAGAAAAAAAAGAGAGAAGATGGAACTAGTGAAAGTGTTGCATATGGCTGGAGGAGATGGGCAATCAAGTTATGCTCAAAATTCCTTACTTCAGGTAATCAATTACCATAAATATATGTACTCTTTACGGGTTTGATTAAATATAAATATATAAATTCTTACTTATAGCATAAATACGTGTATTCTATATAGGTAATCAATTTTTTAATTTTAATTATATTTTTAAATTAAAAATCTACACATATGCAATAAAAAATATTATAGCTTATATTTTTTTTTGTCATAGTAATATATGATTTGAATATATATAATTAATTAAAAAAATGTGTAATTAATCAAAGAGAAATGAGATAACAATGTATAAGATTTGCTTATTATTTTTTTTTTAAAAAGTATAAAATAAAATAAAGTAGTAATAAATATCTTTTATTGATTTTTTTAGAGTGATGATGATGGGCAGGGACGGATCGATCGAAGGGAGGGCTGGGGTACGCTCTAGCACGCCCTAAAAAAATAAAAAATAATAAAAATAGGATAAATTTAATAATAAAAAACAAAAAAGGAAAATTTAGTGTAATATTAGTTAAATTTAGGTAATTTAGCAGATCAAAAAATCTTTATTGACAATTAATCTACTCTAATATTAAATTTTATATCTGTCCCTAATGATGTGGTGCCACATAAGTGAGATTAATCTAAAAGAAATGGATAGACGAAGTAAACGTGAAACCGATATATGATATAAAAGCCTTTTCTTTAATATATAGATAAATTCATCCTGCAGCTTGGAATTCAATATATAGTATTGAAATTCTTACCCACAAATTATAAATATTGGCTTTTTATTTGAATTTTCAGCTCAACAAAGACATGACATGAGACTAAATTTTAATTTTCCATCTTTGATATTTCTTTCTTGAATCACTCATTTCCTTCACAGTTTTATCATGCGTATATATGTTATCCATATCTAGACCCAACTAAATTTATTAATAACCCATTCTTTCCCTTAAAATGATTTTCATATTAAACCATAATATAAGGGCTGGGGTTGGTCATTGGTGTGCTATTAAATAAAGTTGTGTGTATTTAATTTACGATGCAGCAAAAAGCTATAACTATGACAAAACCCACAAGGGAGGAGGCCATCAACAAATTACACAACTCTTTCCCAACAGCCAGGTGCATTGCCATTGCAGAACTGGGCTGCTCCTCCGGGCCTAACGCACTGTTGACGGTTCATGAACTCGCCATCGGAATCAAAAAGGTTCGACAGCAACTCGAGAACCACTTGCCTGTATGCATCCAGGCGTTCTTGAACGATCTTCTAGGGAATGACTTCAACTCCGTCTTTAAAGAATTGCCGAGCTTCAACAAAAAACTGAAGGAGGAGATTGGTGAGGGATTTGGTGGGTGCTTCGTCTATGGCGCTCCCGGTTCCTTCTATGGTTGGCTATTTGAGTCCCAGAGTCTCCACTTTGTCCACTCTTCGAATAGTCTCCATTGGCTTTCTCAGGTAGCATATATTCACCTCTTCATTTATAGAAAAGAAAAAATTAATATATATATATATGATAATTTATTTATTTTTTTAAAATTTTGATGGATGCGAAGATTCCAAAGCGAATCGAAAGCAGAACGAGAAGCAATAGTAGAGTGGCAATTAGTGTGGATGAGGCATACTACGAGCAATTTCAAATAGACTTGACCGCTTTCTTGCGGTGTCGATCGGAGGAGTTGGTCAAAGGAGGATGTCTGGTTTTCACACTTGCCGGCAGAAGCGACGATCCTTCCATCAAGCGGAGCGACTACGTCTCCGAGCTTCTTCTTTTGACACTCAAACAAATGATCTTCGAGGTAACTAAAATTATTCCTTGATTGGTCACTTTTGGTTCGGACGCATTCCCATGTTCATTGGCCTTTATACACTGCCTTTGAGATGGATTTAGTATCGATATCAATTTTGGTGCATTCTAACTAAATTCAGCTATTATCATGTCACATCGCTGAATTTCAGTTTTTCTTGAGTCTATCAGGAGTACCTCCTTTCCCTGTGAAGGGATATCCCATCTTGAACCCCAGATTCTGCTATAGCGGAGCCTCACTGGCTCAATGACGATGTTGTTGATGATGATGATTGATCACTTTTGGTTTGATTGTTTTATGTGTGTAGGGTTTGATAGGAGAAGCAGCGCTTGCTATACTCAAATCCCCGATTTACTCACCATCCCCGGCTGAGATCGAGATTGGAGTCAAGAAAGAAGGTTCATTTGAGATCAATCAACTACAAGTGTGGGAGCTCGAGTGGGGAGCCGTGGCGCCCGACGACTGTGCTATTAATGAAGAAGATAAAGTTGGGCGTATGACGTCTATGATGAGATCGGTCGCGGAGTCATTGCTCTCTCAGTACTTTGATCAAGCCATGAGGGACGAGATCTTCAGGAGGTACGCCCAAGTGATTCGCGATTGCATGGCCAAAGAGAGGTGCTTCTTCACCAATATCACCGTTTCATTGACCAAGAATATTTAAGTGTGATACGGCACGAGCCTACAGTTAAGGACACAAGATCCATACGAGAACGTCGTCGCTCGGTGTGATATAGGGATTATTATTAGTATTTCTTTAATTAATGTAAACATTTTAAATAGAGTTTACAGACTCCTTCATGGGTTTTCTTTTCGGTTATTTTCCATGATACTTTTATTGAACCGATAGGGCAATATTATAAATGCCTTATATTGTTATTTCCAAAAATAAGAAGAATAATATTGTTTGCCCTAATTCATTCTCCTCTCTTTATGTCTACCTTTCCCCGACCGATTGGCCTTTCTCCTTCATCGGTTCTACTGGTTATGTTTTACAGTAATTTGTTATGGGATCCCAAGGATTATCGTATCAACTGGTGCTTTCATTCTTGAATTTCGCTATCACCATGTCCAACAAGGCAAAAACGTCACAAGTTACTAGCAATGAAACAACCATATCCAAGAACTCCTCCAAAATCTGAGGTTGGAAATCCGTAATTACCGACACGAACAAGAAGTTCAACGTCGTCGGATGGATCATGTTTTTCACATCCTGGATACTCGAAATATCCAAGACGATAATACTCGGGGCGTATATGCGGAAAATCCATATAACGGCCCGCGACAACCACCGTCGCGGCAGCACCAAAGAGGTAGTGAAGACGATCGAACTCTTTTTATAAAAATTCATCGTGAAGAGTATTTGATTTCACGTGAAGTCTTAAGTAAGGTGTTCTCCAATGTTGGAAATTTAGAAGGAATGGAAAAGATCAATCACGAAGGTCAATTCCATGAGAATCATTTTTAAAAATCATGACTCAACAGTGTTGGCATTCGATTATTTTGACGGAATGTGTATCTACGATAATTGTTGTCGAATGGAATTATTGCTCGAGGATCAAATCGGCGACAATAGAGGCAATACGGTGGAGGACCGAACTCTGTATGTCAAGATTCATTTACAACAATACCTAGTTTCCTGAAACGTATTGAAGTGAGTGCTTTCCGAGCGGAATTTTAGAGGACCTTTAGATATTATGCCCAAAAACAAGGTTTCACTCAAAAATTTGCTTCCAGAATAGAGAATTGGCCGGAGTCAATCACTTTGCCTTTTGATAGAGGGAAATCAAATTCCTAACCAAAAATTTATGACTCAGGTGGTACTCCTAAGTTGAATCTTGTTGCATTGGATGATATTTTTGGTCTTGAATTGAAGCCAGAGTCAATCACTTTGCCTTTTGATAGAGGGAAATCAGATTTTGAATTGGATAGTGTTGCTACAATTCATGTGAATAGGATCCATAATGTTTTCCATGTGTCATTGTTACGACTATTCATTGCGAATAATTCCTGTCTAGTTCAACCGATTTTTCCAGCCATGTTCGTCGATGATCGCCCTCTATCCCGTCCTATTCAAGCCATATTTGAACGCCAAGTATTGTTTAAGGGTAAACAAAAGCTCGAGTGGTTGGTCGTGTGGGAGGACGGGTCAATTGATGATGCTTCTTGGGAGCCATTTGAGCTTCTCATGATTTCTTTTCTGAATTTACCACTTGAGAACAAGTCGATTGTCAATGGGGGAGAGATTGATACAACACAATCCGACCCTAAAGTTAGGGGCGCATGACCCATACGAGAACGTCGTCGCCCGGTCCGATTTAAGGATTATTATTAGTATTTCTTTAATTAATGAGTTGACGGACTCCTTCATGGGTTTTCTTTTTGGTTCTTTCCTATGATGCTTTTATTGAACCAATAGGTAAGTATTATAAATACCTTATATTGTTATTTTAGAAAATAAGAAGAATATTATTGGTTGTATATGCTTGTAACCCTAGCTTGTGTGGCAAGTTTGTAACTCTTATACATTAGTAATCAATACAGAGGCAACTCTAAGGGGAATTCACATTCTAACATGGTATCACGAGCCTTGACCTAACCCTAGACCTCCTCCTGCGCTGCCTCTCCTCTCCTCAGCAGCACCTCCAACCGCCGATCATCACTATCGTGCAACGCCCAACCACTCATCTGATCTGTCCTTCAGACGTTTTGGTGCCCGCCCTCTACGTCGTCCCCTCGGCATCGCCCTCCCTCTCTAAAACAGCCCCTATTTTGTCGCCTCTACAATGGGTGACGAGATCGACAAGAACGCCAACGGAAACAAAACTCCACGTGCTGTCAAATAGACACCGCCCGTTGTCATCGTTTCGCAGGTTTAGTCTTTGAAATCCGATGCTTCTGCCTTCTCCTTGTCTACTTCCAACAGTTTGTTTCACTTCGCTCTTACTGTTTCCAATATCAAAAACTTGATTCCGCTTGTCTTGGATGGCATAAATACCAAGTACAACTCTTGGGTGGAGTTGTTTCAGGTCGCTGCCAGGGCACACTGAGTTTTGGATCACATCGATCCCTCGGTGCCTCGGCCTGCTGAAGTTGACGATGCTCTTTGGAATCAGTTAGACGCCGTTCCACTACAGTGGATCTATTCCACAATCTCGTCTGATCTTCTTCTAACAATTCTAGAGTCCAACTCCACTACTATGGCTGCTTGGAAAAGATTACAGGATATTTTCAAGATAACAAAGCTTCTCGAGCGGTATATCTTCAGAATGAATTCTCTCGTTGTCGTCTGGAATCGTTTTCGTCGGTGTTTGCTGATGATGTCCAAAATGGTAAAATGATAGGTGGGCCCGGGATACCAAAAAAACAAATAGACACGACGGGATTCCCAAGGATGATTCTAGGACCCACAACCATATTCCTCTTTATATTAAACCAAACATTCCCATCTCCGCGAGATCTTCCGAACCCACGCAACGAGGTCTAAACCTCTCCACCGACTCTACTGACACACCCGCCCACACGGACCACTCACAGATGCCGCTTCCCCGAACCACTCACGGATGTCGCTTCCCCAAACCAATCACCGACTGCCCCTCCCCCGGACCAATCAAAAGCCCCTATCTCGAGCATCTCACATCGAACCTTGGCCAAAACTCGACTCTCCAATCCTCTAAAAATAGAGGAGAACCTCGTAAGAAGAGGGGGTCGAAAAACATCTTGAACTCAAGAACTATCATGCTCATTGAAGATCGACGTGATTGAAACATCGTCAAAAGACCTCGCTTTAGACAAGTGAAGTCCATAAAAAGACTTCAAGTCATACAGAAACCTCTCTCACATCAAAGACCTCGTTACACAATCCCACAAGACTCTCTACACCATGCCCACAGGTCCACCTCGCCTCAAGATCAATCAAGTAATACTTAGGTGGTAGAATCGTTTAGCAAATAGGAGATCTCGAACATTGTTAGATCGTGATCTTGAATACTCGTAGGAGGTCTAGGGTGTAAATCTCAATTGCTTATTAGCCTCGTTGGCTTGTAACCTCGTTGTAAGGAAAATATAAATAAAGAAGCAAGTGTTTGCACAATCGAATATAATAATCTCGTTTCTTGTCTTCTAGCGAGTCGTTATTTCGGGTTTCATCACTGGCGCCGTCTGTGGGAACTTCTTCATCCTAAGTAGTCTCCCGATTAGTGCAAACCTTGGCTTTTGAACCCCTCAAAATGGCTTACCCAAACAACTTCTTTCCCCAATATCCCGACAACATGCCCGAGACCCGCAGTGGATGGCCGCGGGGCCCCCGGGATGCCCTTTCGTGGTTCCTTCGGGTTGGACGTACAACGCTCCACAAAACGCCTACCCATTCTAAGGGTATGAACAAGGTGGTGCACCCCCGAACCCGTATCTTTACCCGGGTTACGGACAGTACCAACAAGGTCACGCTCCCCCGTACGTCCCTATCCCCCACTCCGAGTACGTACCTGCGTACGTCCCCGAGTATATGCCGAGACAGGAAACATCAACCAACGGCTCGACCACATAGAGACCCTCCCGGGAGCCGATGCAGATCTCGCGATCCCGCTCGCGACATTCGAGGATGCGGGAAACAGATTTGTCCGAAATAGCAGGGAGTGCATCGCACCCCTTGGTGAAGTCAAAGTCACGCCGCTAATCCGTCGAGGTCGGATACCGTAACCCCTTCGTGACCGAGATCCAAGAGGCACTCATGCCCAAAGGCTTCCATTGGCCACAAATGGGCTCTATGACGGCACGGCCGACCCCGAAGACCACGTAAATCACTTCGCCGTCCAGATGAACGTCAACTCCTACAATGACGCCATATTCTGCCGCATCTTCTCGACCACCTTGGACAAGGCTGCAATGACGTGGTGTATAAGCCTCAAAGTAGATTCGGTGGCCTCGTTCTCTCAGTTGTGTGAATCCTTTATCGGGCACTTTAACGGCTAGAGGAAGTGCAAGAAGAACATGCGGGATCTCCGCGGTATTGAGTAGAGGGAGAGCGAGCAATTGGGCACCTTCTTTACAAGGTTCACCACCGCGGTCGCGGAGATCGCACACATCGATGAAGCATCGGTGCGAGATATCCTCATGGGCAACCTATGTCCAGGTCCCTTCAAGACCTATATTTTCTATAAGCACCCAACAACTTATGACAGCTTGTGCTCCCGGATCACGGGCCAAGTTTACGCCGAGGATACCGCCAACCAGAGCTCGCGACCGAGGACCGACAAGGAAATCGTGACTGAGGCTAAGGGGAAGGCGAAGGTGGCCGCGCCGGCCGCGAGGGATGCGTACATGACGCAGGCCCACGATCGACGCGCTGATGAGGTATTTTTCAGTCGTTGAATCCTAACTTAACCAATCTGAGTAGAACGGTAAGCAAGGGTCGATCCCACAGAGACTCGTGTAAATGTATTATTACTTAAGTGCCAAGTAACTAATATGGGGGGGTTTTGGAATTATTAATCTAACCTAATATGCAATAATAGAACTAACTATGAACGCAAAAGTTGATTGTGAATATATATGAGAGAAATATGTTCAACTAGTTAAATCCGTCATAGATATGCTTATTGATCATCGATTTTCCGGATTCTCAATTTCCCTTGAATAATCTATTGTGGATTATACTCCTACTAAGGATTATGACCCAAACTTCATAAATAGTTGAAAGAACTAACAGTCTAAACAACCCTAATCATTTAACAACCTAAAACAACGTCTAGATTCAATTAAACGACAACTTTACGAATCAAGTTATCAATAGAAACAAACACTTAGAGCAAACAGACATCTAAGTTATTTGTGGATTTATTCCCTTATACAATTGAATAGCCCGAACGGGTCTAAATAATTATAGATGCTACATCGAATAATTCGGATTCAATTAAGCACATGGAATAAAACCTATTCAAGTTGATGAGAATCAATCAAATCTCACAATAATATGCAATCTATGATTTCAATAACTAGTCAAACACAAGAGAAATTAGCAATGCATAATTAAAATAAAATCAAACTTACAAGAGGTTCAAAGATTGCTCCTTTGAGAAAACTCTCTCCCAAGAAACCCTAGCCTCCAAAAGTATGACAAAAGTTATCTAAAAATAAACTAACATAAAGTATTTATATGTCTCTAAAAATAACCCTCATAAGATATATTAAACCATAATACTCGGAAATCATAAGTCCATAAACCAACATATCAAAGCCCAAAACTAAGACTCGGCCCAAACATGCGTCCGCTGAAAACTCCAGATTGCGCGGCTTGGCACCACATTGCGCGGCCGTGCAATCTCCACCCCGCGCAATTGCTTCTCAGATGGCATTGCGCGGCGAGCTACGCGGCTTCGATCCAGCGAATTGTTCTTCTTCTTGGCTCGGTCTTCCTTTCCTTGGCTCTTCATCCTAATGCATCCTAGCTTCCTTAGCCTCGTCCATATGCTTGCATCAGAGTTCTGAATCTCCACCGCTGGGGATCAAATACATAACAAAAATCATGAGGTCTTTTTAAGGCTTGTAATGGGGCCAAGGTAAAAAGAAATTTGGAAGGGATCATATTTGGCATGTGGTGCTAAATCTAGGATAAAGAACTAATCCTAAACCAAAATTCAACACTTCCTTTTTCTCACTTCTCCCAACTTCTTTACCAACTACATTACATTTACATTTGAACACTTTGCTTCTTCTTCTTTTTTTTCTTTTCTTTTGCCTCTTTTCAACTCTTTCTTAATTTGCTAATGAAGACTCATAACATTTAAGCACTTTTTCTTTTGCTTCTTTTGCAACAAACTTCATCTTCATTTTTTTTCACTTTGAACACAAGAGTTTATTTCCTCTTTTTCTACCTTTTTTCCAACTCCCCCATACTTATACATAACTCACACAATACCAAAAACACAACCTAAAGTCCTAAATCCCGGATCCTGAGTCAAGCTTATTAGGCTAGGAAAATTTTGTGGAGATAATAAAAATAGGTTTCAAGCTCAAAAAGAAAGGGGTGTCAAAAACATGGATCTTGTAGGGTAGGAAGGGAAATATAGGCTATAAAGAAACATTGCCTCAATCACTTTAATGCTATGCATTCAATCATATAAAGCAGCCTCAAAATAGAGTATTAACGCAAGTTCTAGAGCTAGATAATCATGGTGATACACTCAAACATGTAGAGAACAATATTATCATGAAAGGCCAAAAATCAAATCTCACAAGGCTAATTATTTTGTCTAGAACTTCAGAATGAATCTAAAACTCAAGCTAAATACATGCTCCATCTTATAATCAATTCATTTAATCAATGATCATGCTTATATCATATCAACTTCAATAAATCATGCAAATCATGGGTTAGAACTTATACTTAACTTAGAAGCACAAGAGGAATCAAACAATGGGGAAATAAGAACCTAAATGCAATATTTTTGTATTTTTTCGACTTTTTCTAATTTTTTCATGTTTAGAATTTTAACCAATGCATGCAAAAATTTTAAATATGACCTAATCTAATGCAAACTATATGCAATGCAAACAAATAATTCCCTTCCCCCATGCTTAAAACATACTTTGTCCCCAAAGTATAGTAAAAAGAAAAGGAAAGAGAAAAACTCACGAACCTAGTTGTCCGGGTAATAGGGCGGAAAATCCTATGGTGGTGGTGGCTGGTACTCCGGATGAACTTCTGGCTGCGGTGGATAGTACGGTGGAATCTGCTGAGCTGGTGGTGGCTGATATGGTGGGAACTGAGGATACGGTGGATCTGGAAAAGCGTATTGCGGATAAGACTGATGAGGAGGATAGCCCGCTGAACTCCAGCCATCAAAACTAGTGTTAAGCAGTCTGAACTGCTCATCCTGTCGGGCCTGAAATGCAGCAATCTGCTGATCCTGATGAGTCTGATATGATGTGAACCTCTAATCCACATAACCACGCATGTCCTGGAAACCCTGATCGATGTGAGATGTCATACTGTTGTAGCGCTGCGTGTTCTCCAACTGCATCTGTCTCATCATCTCCAGCATCTGACTGTATTGTGTATCACCTCCAGCTGGTATAAATGGGTCAAAGTGTTGCTGCTGGGTATCCTCCTCAAACTCATCCTCCTCCTCTGTGTCTTCAGCCTCAGCGGACTCTTCCTCTTCCTCTTCTTCTTCTTCCTCTTCTTCCTCCTCAGCCATAGTGAAATCCTCATCCATTTCCTCCTCTTCGGACTCCTCAACAATAATTGGGGCCTTATTTTTACCCCTAACTGGGCCCCTGACGTCAGTAACACTCAAATCACCATCCCGAACATCAATGAACCAGTTAGCTGGGTTGTCTCCAATCCTCACTCGGCTCCCATCAGGAAGCTTCATTACTCGCCCAGAATCCCCAATCGCCCAGTAATAAGAGTTCCTGTGAATGAAGAGTGCTCCCATCTTCTTCAGCATCGTAAAATCAATAGGCACAGGTGGAATGTCAACATGTAACCTACTCACATCAACTCCAAAGTGTTTAGCCAGATGGGTCACAATCCCACCAATACAGATAGCTCCTCCACCCTTGTTTCCCACATGGTACATGTGGTTCATAAGCATAGATCCCATGTTCATCTTCTTCTTTTTCAGACAGGCTGCCAGTACAGCTACATCTTTCTTAGGACAGTTGTTTGCCCCATCACCTCGTGCATTCATGGTGCTACCAATGAATCTCTGGAATACTTTAATGGCGGGGTGAGTAATGGGAGATGCTTTTTCTCTAGAAGGCTCATATTTAGCTTTCCCTGTAATTTGCCTCCAGAAGTGATGATCAGCCCATGTTGCCCCCGTCTCAATAAACACCATATCCTTAGTAGAAGGGAAATTGAACAAACCGAACACTCTATTGACTTCTTTCAAAGTAAGCTTCCTACTAACTCCTCCTAACCAGAATTTAATCTTCCCCTCTCCCCTGAAATCAATAGACAGGGTACTCAGAAACTCCAAAGTTAACCCCTTGAATGTGGGTTCACACAGCTTCAAGAATTCTCCCATGTGCAAGTATGCTCCAATCTCATTCAGCAAATGAGATATCCCGATTGCATTCATCAACTCCCAGTCTATGAACCTAGTAGCTTTCCATTCTCTATCTTTCAAGAGCTCAAAACGGATCACATGTTCATTCTTTACTAAACTGATCCCAAAAGTTTCTTGGGTATTTTCTCCCACCACAGCAGGGGGAGCATAAGCGGCTCGGGATGATGATGTAGTATCTCTTCTGCTTCTTTTCGGAGCCATTTATACCAAAAGTTTACAAAAACCTACACAACACCACAAACAGATCAAGCAAACACAATTTTTGTTGTCCCGACAAGGACAAACACAACAATATTTCACAAATAATCGCTCAAACACTCACTTCCCCCACTACCTAGAACAATTTAATCAAAATTTAATCAAAATTTAATCAAATTATAGGTGGATTTCGGATTTATGCAAAAAGCTTAAATAAAACACGAATCTATGCTAGAATCATGCAACAAACTTTTGTGAAGAACTTAAGCCTAAATCCGAGCCTAAAGGGGTCAAATTCGGGTTTTTCTAATGAAACCTAGATCTAGATTTGACTATGTAAAAACCGAAATTGAATGGGGATTTGAGACACTTACTTGAGTCCTTGTTGATGTTGATGTTGTTGGCTTGATTTTTGGTTGAAATCACGCTTGGAATGGCTTGAGAAAAGCTTGAAACCTTGCCTTCAATGGAGGAGGGGTGAAGGTTGAAGAAGGAGAGAGGGGCTGCTGCGTGAGAATGGTTAGGGAAAGAAGGAAATATCGGTTTTAATTAAAATAAGGTCTCGAATAAATTTCCGATTGCGCGGGGTAGCACAAAATTGCGCGGCCGCGCAATGACGAAGCCGCGCAATTGCCTCCCAGTTGGGATTGCGTGGCTTTGGGCCTCAGGATTGCGCGGCCGCGCTTTTAGCAGACCAAGCCGCGCAATCTCGACTGAGACTGCATTGCTCGGCTTGGCTACAGATTGCTTGGCCACGCAATCTCTGTCCCTCTTCCAAGTATTTTTGTACTTCATGACTTACCGAGTTTTCCTAAAATTTGAGGATTATTTCTACCTAAACTAACTAATGAAAACAAAATTTGTAAAAGAAGAAAGCAAAAATCAAAACAAAACTATCCTAAAACATGGGTTGCCTCCCAAGAAGCGCTTGTTTAACGTCATTAGCTTGACGTAAAAAGGATATTAAGAAGGATATGAGCTGTGGAATTCGATCTCCTTCCCGTCGAATCCCATCTTCAGTGTGCCCTGCGGTATGTCGATCCTTGTATTTGCAGTTTTCAAAAATGGTCGTCCGAGCAACATTGAAATCTTTCCAACTCCTGATCCCATGTCCATCACTAGAAAGTCAGCCGAAAACTTCAAGCAATCCACCGTAACCCATACATCTTCAATTTTTCCTTTAGGCCTTACAGTGGAATGATCAGCCAGCTCTACTATGGTCCGAGTTTCTTTTAATGGTCCCATACCAAGTTTCTCATATAGGGACGAAGAAATCACGTTAACTGATGCACCTAAATCAATTAAAGCTTCATTCACTTTGGTGCTTCCAATAGTGCAAGGGATAGTGAACATGCCAGGGTCACTGCACTTCTCGGGCAAACGCTTTTGAAACACAGTAGACACATGTTCTTTTTCTTTGACTTGCTTCTGACTTTTCTCCTTCTGTCCCCTTTTTAGAGTACACAACTCCTTCAAAAACTTAGCATACCGAGGTACACTCTTGATTAGGTTCAGTAGCGGGACATTAACTTTGCATGCACTGAAAACCTCAAACAGCTCTTTGTCATTCTTCAATTTCCGGGTTTCTTTCAAGGCCTCTGGGAATGGTGGGACAGGCACATAGGCTTTCAGAAGGGGTTCAGAGGTACCTTTCAGATCACCCAGATTGCGCGGCGTCGCGCCAAATTGCACGGCGTCGCGCCAGATTGCGCGGCCACGCTTTCCCCCTCGACCCCGCGCAATCCCAACTGGGAGCACATTGCGCGGGGTGCACATTGCGCGGGCGCGCTTTCAGCAGCCAAGCCGCGCAATTGCCCCTCGTTCTGTTCTTTTGATTCTTCAGCTTTGCTCAACTGATATACTTGCCCCGCCTTCGAACCATCATAAATAGAGACAAAACTAACATTTGCCCTCGGGTTAAGCTCTGTCTGGGACGGTATCTTACTTGAATCTCTGGCTTCCAGTTTGCTCACTGCTTCAGCAATCTGACTGACTTGATTTTCCAGATTCTTTATACTGGACTTGGTTTCCTGTTAAAGTTGAGTTAGAGAACCATGTATTGTCGAAACTGTCTGAGTCAGACTTCTGATCATCTAGTCAGTGGACATATCATTCTGATTCACTCCCTGAGCCTGAGATTGGAAAGGTGGTCTGAATTGAGCTTGGCCACCTTGATTGTTGAACTGCTGATTGCTTGGATTGCCATACCTCAGATTAGGATGATCCCTCCAGCCTGGGTTGTAGGTGTTGGAGAAGGGGTCATACCTCGGCCTAGGTGGTCCATATCCTCCCACTGCATTCACCTCAGCTTTTTGATCTTGGAGTGTAGGGCAAGCGTCAGTGGGATGCATGTTATCATAGCAGATTTCACAAGATTTCACCTGTTGTCTACCACCTTGCTGCAACAGCTGAGTAGAATCCTAACTTAACCAATCTGAGGTATTTTCAGTCGTTTACCTATCAAAGAATCCTAACTTCACCAATCTGAGTAGAACGGTAAGCAAGGGTCGATCCCACAGAGACTCGTGTAAATGTATTATTACTTAAGTGCCAAGTAACTAATATGGGGTTTTTTTGGAATTATTAATCTAACCTAATATGCAATAATAGAACTAACTATGAATGCAAAAGTTGATTGTGAATATATATGAGAGAAATATGTTCAACTAGTTCATAGATATGCTTATTGCTCATCGATTTTCCGGAATCTCAATTTCCCTTGAATAATCTATTGTGGATTATACTCCTACTAAGGATTATGACCCAAACTTCATAAATAGTTGAAAGAACTAACAGTCTAAACAACCCTAATCATTTAACAACCTAAAACAACGTCTAGATTCAATTAAACGACAGCTTTACGAATCAAGTTATGAATAGAAACAAACACTTAGAGCAAACAGACATCTAATTTATTTGTGGATTTATTCCCTTCTACAATTGAATAGCCCGAACGGGTCTAAATAATTATAGATGCTACTTTATCTAATCAACCCTGAACGGCATTAATCAGATTAGTTGTAAATTAACCTACAAATTCTATTAGGTGATCAATCTAACAAAACCCTAGAATAATTCGGATTCAATTAAGCACATGGAATAAAACCTATTCAAGTTGATGAGAATCAATCAAATCTCACAATATATGCAATCTATGATTTCAATAACTAGTCAAACACAAGAGAAATTAGCAATGCATAATTAAAATAAAATCAAACTTACAAGAGGTTCAAAGCTTGCTCCTTTGAGAAAACTCTCTCCCAAGAAACCCTAGCCTCCAAAACTATGACAAAAGTTATCTAAAAATAAACTAACATAAAGTATTTATATGTCTCAAAAAATAACCCTCATAAGATATATTAAACCATAATACTCGGAAATTATAAGTCCATAAACCAACATATCAAAGCCCAAAACTAAGACTCGACCCAAACATGTGTCCGCTGAAAACTCCAGATTGCGCGGCTTGGCACCACATTGCGCGGCCGCGCAATCTCCACCCCGCGCAATTGCTTCTCAGATGGCATTGCGCGGCGAGCTACGCGGCTTCGATCCAGCGCAATTGTTCTTCTTCTTGGCTCGGTCTTCCTTGTCTTGGCTCTTCATCCTAATGCATCCTAGATTCCTTAGCCTCGTCCATCTCGTCCATCACCACCATGTTCCATCTGCACTCGCCCCGCTGTTGCTCCTGAACCTAAAAACCTGTAAAACCGAGCAAACCAGCGCATAACACCCGACAACACAAAAACCTAAAAACTACCTAAAAACTAACCCAAACCTAACCAAAATATATATAAAACATGCATCTAAACTACTCCTATATGCGAGCTATCACGCGCCGACTACAAAGGCAACAACAACAGGAACAACGACAAAAGAATAACAACCGCTATAACAACCGCGGAAGCGGCGGTGGGGGTTGGAGCTGCTTCGGCGGGAAACCACGAGGCTACAAAGGCAAGGGTGGCCCCGCATACAACCTAAACGAACGGGGGCGTTCCAACCCCGCGTCGGGAGTCAACACCGTACAACAAGGTCCGGTCCAACCTCGGGCCAACAACGCTGAGTAACACGCCCACGTAGGGCAGACGCGCCCCGGAAAGACCGCGGCACCCGATGGGTACATCCATACCATCTTGGGTGGACCCTCGCTGGAGGGTTCAAGCCAGGCGGAAAGAAAGAGATATGCAAGGGCAAGCCACCACGAGCCCTCGGTGTACAGCGTGGCACAGACCTCTCGTTCCCACGTAGGTTTGGCTTTCACCTCCGAGGACGCCGAGGGACTCCACATGCCGCACTCCGACCCCCTGGTAGTGCACGCTCAACTAGGCTCAAAAATAGTGAAGCGAGTGCTGGTGGACACGGGTTCCTCCGTGGATATCATGTACTTTGGCGCCTTCGAGTAATTAGGCGTCTCCGCAACGTCCCTGAAGCTCTACGCTGGGAAACTCACCTCCTTCTCGGAAAACGAAGTCGACGTCGCCAGTCTCATAGACCTTTGGATGACGCTCGGCACCGGCTCCACGACAAGAACCGAGATGGTGGAGTTTACGGTGGTGCACCTGCCCTCGGCCTACAACGCAATCATCGGGAGGGTCTCCTTGATGAAGTTTCAAGCGGTGGTTTCCATTTACCACCTCATAATGAAGTTCCCCGTCGACGACGGTGTCAGGGAGGTGAAGGGCAACCAAGAAGAAGGCCGTGTCTGCTACATGACCTCGGCGAAACAAAAATGCCTAGTGTTTATGGTGGAGTCCTCCAGCGAGGATGACCTTGAAGTCCGAGACTTCACAATCCCCACCCCCAAGGAAGAGAGAAGGGTGATATCCCCCTTCGAGAGCAAGTCCGAGAAGATCTACCTAGGGGAATGCCTCACCGGGACATCGGCCACGTCGCTGGAAACCTTGCTCGCTGGGTCCCGCGATGTGTTTGCCTGGACCGCGAAGGACCTCCGCGGTGTCCCTCAAACCGTGGCCCAACACTCCCTCAACGTCGATATCGCCACTCGCCCTGTGGTGCACCAACGAAGAAAAATGAATGAAGAAATGGAAAGTGCCGCAAATGACGAGGTGGCAAAGCTGTTGGCCGCATAATTCATCCGCGAGGTCCAGTATCCGAGGTGGTTGTCCAACGTCGTGTCCGTCAAGTGGCGGATGTGCGTGGACTTTAAGGACCTCAACAAGGCGTGTCCCAAGGACAGCTACCCCCTACCCTCGATCGATGAACTCGTTAATTCAACAGCGGGTCACGAGGTCTTAAGCTTCCTCGACGCATACTCGGGATACAATCAGATCTCGATGAATCCGCATGACGAGGAGGAGACGTCCTTCATCACACAGCGGGGGACATACTGCTACAAGGTCATGCTCTTTGGCCTTAAAAACGTTGGGGCCACGGTCCAATGCCTCATTGACCGGGTCTTCAAGAACCACCTAGGTAGAAATGTGTCGGCTTACGTCGACGATATCGTGGTGCGGAGCAAAAGCCCCGAGGAGCATCTGGTCGATCTCGCCGAGGTCTTCGCCACCCTCAGGCACAACCGTCATAGCCTGAACCCCGAGAAATGCGTCTTCGGCGTATCATCGGGGAAGTTCTTGGGCTTCATGATCAACGAGCGCGGGATCGACGTCAACCCCGCCAAGGTCGAGTTGATCCTCTCGATGAGGTCCCCAAGGTCGTGAACTGAAGTACAACGGCTCAACGGTGCTGTAAACGACATGGGGAGGTTTTGCTCCCGTTTGGCAGACAAATCCCTTCCTTTCTTTGCCTCTCTCAAGAAGAATGACAAGTTCGTCTGGGATGAAAGGCTCGAGGTTGCTTTCTCTTAATTAAAGACCTTCCTGTCTGGCGAAGATTTGCAACTATACATGGACGTGAGCCTAGAGACAGTCAACGCGGTGCTAACTATAGCGGCCATGCACCTGGTGTACTTTGTGAGTCGCGTGCTCCATATTCCTCGTTGGACCCTCTATCAAAACGGAGTATGCCCTTAACTCTGCCTTCGAGGCCACCAACAACGAGACCGAGTATGAGGCCATGATCGCTGGGATCGAGATGGCGCTCCTCAGTGCAGCCCGCAAAATCAGGGTCTACACCGACTCCGAGCTGGTCGCACGACAACTCAACGGGCAATACGACTTAAGAACGGGTTCCCTTTTCGCATACCGAGAGAAAGTTAAGGCCCTGGTCTGGTGCATGAAAACCTTCGCGGTAGAGTCCATCCCACGAACCTCGAAGACAAAGGCGGGTTTCCTCGCGAGGTTGGGCTCCGCCCTTCCCTTGGAAGTAGGGAACCGCGTAATGGTGGAAAGAAAACTCTCGCGAAGTGTAACCAGCGAGATCCTCTCCGTCACTACCGAGGATTGGAGGTTCCCGGTAACACGATACGTGGAGAAGGGTGTCCTCCCAAAAGACCCCGCGCTTGCCAGGAAACTAAAAATGCAAGCGGCTCGCTATTGCGTCATCGTTGGCCGGCTATACCGCCGAGGCTACGCAGAGCCCAACCTGTTGTGCGTCCCTCTCGAGGTCACGGAGCACATCCTCTACGAGGCACACAAGGGAACCTGTGACGGCCACCCGGGGTGGCGCGCCTTGGCCATAAAATCATCCATCTGGGGTACTTTTGGTCCACTCTCCGACACGATGCGAAGGCCTATGTCCAGAAATGCGACGGATGTTAGAAGCACGCGAACCTCCAACACGTCCCGACCTCTCGTCTTCATTCCATCCATGCGCCCTGTCCGTTCGCGATGTGGGGAATAGACATCCTCGGTCCCTTTCCCAAGGTCGTTGGCCAGGTGCAATACATCCTGGTCATCGTCGATTACTTCACGAAGTGGATCGAGGCACAAGCTATGGCAAAAATCACTGGGGCAAAGGTCTGCGACTTCCTCTGGAAGAACCTCGTTTGTCGCTTCGACGTTCCCATGGCCATCATGACTGATCATGGCCCCCAATTCGACTATGAAGAGACTCGAACCTTCTGCTCCGAACTGGGCATAACCCTCTAGTTCTCTGTGGCCCACCCCCAGTCCAATGGCCAGGTAGAGAACGTCAACACCCGCATCTTGACCGATCTCAAGAAGCACCTGGGCTTGGCGCAAGGTCACTGGGCAGAGCTGCTCCCGCTCATTCTCTGGACCTATCGCACCATCGCGCGCCGCACAACGGGCGAGACACCCTTCACTCTAACTTATGGGGCGGAGGCATTAGTCCCCATGGAAACTCTGATCCCATCGGTGAGTGTTTTCGACTTCAATGAAAAAGAGAATGAGGCCAACCTTAAAGTCTAGTTGCAGTTCAGAGACGAGTTGCATGAGGTAGCTGACCTACCCTACAGAGAATACAAACGACGCGTGGCTGTATATCACGAAAAGAAGGTCAAACCTCGTCATTTGGCCACGGGAAACCTCGTTCTGAGGCGTACCGAAGGTGGCAAACTGGATCCTAACTGGGAGGGTCCATATCTCCTCGGGGAGGAGGTCGCGCCCGAAGCTTTTAAGCTCAAAGACAGCGAGGGACGTACCCTAAGCAAAACATGGAACGTCGCGCGGCTCAAAAAATATTATGTGTAAACTCTCTAAACTCCGTTGTTCCTTACAAGTTTTTGTGAATAAAGGATTGCAGGCTTTCCAAAAACTCTCTCAAATATGAAAATCTCGTGTTTAAGTCCACCCCTCGCTTCTCGCTTGGGGTTGTAGAATCTCGTTAAAAGACCACCCCTCGCTTCCCGCTTGGGGTGGGAGAATCTCGCTAAGTCCACCCCTCGCTTCCCGCTTGGGGTTGGAGAATGTCGTTAAAAGTCCACCCCTCGCTTCCCGCTTGGGGTTGGAGAATCTCGTTAAGTCCACCCCTCGCTTCCCGCTTGGGGTTGGAGAATCTCGTTAAAAGTCCACCCCTAGCTTCCCGCTTGGGGTTGGGGAATCTCATTAAAAGTCCACCCCTTACTTCCCGCTTGGGGTTGGAGAATCTCCTTCAAGTCTATAACTTTCTCTTTCAATTTAGTCAAAAACTCAAATTACCTTAACTTTCGTCTTGGTATAAGCACAACAAACAATCTCAACAATAGATAGAAGGCATTCAACACATCATCTCACTCATCAAACCATGCATAACTATGCCGGGTTTCAACCCCGATCCTAGAAAAGAAGACTACTCACTATTCATGACTAAGAAACAAATAACTTCGACAAAAGAAAACATTGAAAACAAAATACTACTTCAAATTAATAAGAACTATCGTCTTACAGAATTCAGAAGAAACCGAAAACAAACAACTCTGAATCGAAAACAACGATCAACGACCTCGGTAACTTTCGTCCACCGAGGCTTGCTCTCTCTCCGACTCTTCTCTCAACTCTCGGCCCTTCCTCCTTCTTTACTTCCTTTTCTTCCAATCGAATCTCATCCCCTTTCTAAGCTAGATAGAAGGGTATTTATACTAATAAGGCTATAAAATAGAAAAGGCTAGAAGATAAAAACTTTCTTACAAAGATAGAAATAAAAACCTAAAAGATAGAAATAAAATCTAGAAAGATAACAAGACCTAAAATACATAATATAATAACCCTAAAATCATAAAAAGACACTCTACTGACACGGAAATAAATTCCCGCACAAGATCGGTAAGTAATAAAATCAACCATTCGAACACTCTCTCTCGTAGCCTCGTTAATGAGCCCTCACAGCCTCGTTAACGAGCCTGGTCTTGGCTTCTTCAACACTTCTTCTCCAAAAACTTAAGACCTTGCCTTCTTCATCTTGTATTCCTCCGTCTCTCACCATAGCATTCCAAATTCAGCTCCAAATAGCACCTTTTCCTTGCTAAAACCTACAAAAATACATAAAACGGAGTAGCTTCTATAATTTTCACAAATATGCAAAACTATCCAAAAACACACAAAACTAATCCTATACTTATCAAAACTAGTCCTAATAAATTAAGAAAACCTACCAATAACTATACTAAAAACATGAACATCAGGGTGGGAGAATCTCGTTAAGTCCACCCCTCGCTTCCCGCTTGGGGTTGGAGAATCTCGTTAAAAGTCCACCCCTCGCTTCCCGCTTGGGGTTGGAGAATCTCATTAAAAGTCCACCCCTTACTTCCCGCTTGGGGTTGGAAAATCTCGTGTTAAGGTCCACCCCTCACTTCCCGCTTGGGGTTGGAGAATCTCGTGTTAAGGTCCACCCCTCTCTTCCCGCTTGGGGTTGGAGAATCTGGTTAAAAGTTCCCCCCTCGCTTCACGCTTGGGGTTGGAAAATCTCATTAAGTCCACCCCTCGCTTCCCGCTTGGGGTTGGAGAATCTCGTTAAAAGTTCACCCCTCGCTTCCCGCTTGGGGTTGGAGAATCTCGTTAAAAGTTCACCCCTTGCTTCCCGCTTGGGGTTGTAGAAGGTTGGGCGCTCGGCGCATCATTAGTCGCAGGTTGAGGGCACGCGGCGACAATTTCCTGACCTCCCTGAACGAGGTCCGTCGCGGGAGGTGCCTCGCTAGCCACAGTCCCATATTTGTTCAGAAAGAACTCGCATTCTCCCTTGGGCTCCTCTCCGGCTTCCTCCCCCATTGTCTCCTCATAATTAGGTTTGAAGAAGGAGATGCGGGGATCGAGGTGCCCATACCTCGCAACCGCCTGCTTAACCCCCATGCCGACGGCCTGGCGGAACATTTTCCGCACACTCTCCACCAACTCCCCCTTGTATTCCTCGGAGGCCACATACTTGGGGCCAGCAGCTTCCACCTCCACGTTGAGCTCGGCAACACGTTGTTTGAAGATTTGGTTTTGATGGTTCTAAAAGTCAGTGACACACAATTAGCATGGAGAGTCAGCGACATGTAGTTCTTATGAAGAAGTCACTAACAAGCATAACTGATGAGAAAATAGTGTTGGAAAAGTTGTGTGTGTGATGGTTCCAAAACTCAAAGAGAAGTCAACGACAAATAAGTTTAATGAGGAGTCAGCAACATCAAGCTTTGAGAAGAGGTCGTTGACAAAGGACAACTGGCAAGAAACTATTGTTGAAAAGTTGTGTTTTGATGGTTCTAGGAAGTTAGTGACTCTGAAGTTGCATGTCGAGTCGGTGACTCGGCAAAGTCACTGACACGACCAGTTGTCAGGAAATTTGTTACAAGATTTAGAGTTTTGATAGTTTCAAGGAACTCGACTCGGCATAGTCATTGACATGACCAGCTGGCAACGAAAACTATTTATAGAAGGAACGCACAGATCGTGTGCGATTGTTTGCAGGAGAACTGAGGCATTTATTTATGGAGAATATCATCACAAAAGAGTGCTAAAATCATAAGAGGATGATATGATTCCATTGAGATATTTTATGTTTACGTAAATGTTATATTAGGAAAGATCTTGTAAGATTGCGTGGGATGTTATTTCCTTATCCGAATAGGAAATAATATCACGCGAAATCACACCTTATTCTAGATTAAATACTGCATTGTTTTAGGTTAGAAGCAAGGACTTTTGTGCATTATTGTATATCTTGAGGAAAAGAAAAGAGAGAGTTCTAGGTTAAAGAAGACTCGTGCGTGGGATTTGTACGAGTAGTGAAGAAGACTTTTGCGTGAGATTCGTGCAAGTGGTGAGTTCGAGTGTTCTTAGGCATAGCGTGAGGTTAAGAGTGTAGGTACAAGGTAGAGCGTGGTTCAAGGTTGTGGGATTCAACTTGTACACGGGAGAGCTTTGTAACACTCAAGAAATCAATAGAGCGAGTCTAAGGACTCTTGAAATCCGACCAAGTGAGAAGCTTGGAAGGGAGTGGTTTTTCTCTAAGTAAACTAGTTGGTTTACGAAGAGTTTCCACTATACATCGCTTGTCATTTACAGTTTGGTAATATCTTTCCTATTTGATTAATTATTCCGCTGCTTATTTCAAGGTCACTGACTTTACCAAAGTCGATGACTTCGATTGTTACTCAAAGTCGACGACCTCGCAGGAGTCGCCGACTCGTTTAAGTACTAACGATCCTACAATTGGTATCAGAGCCAAGGCTCTAGATTGTGTTATTAGTACTTTTCTTACAGGAAAATGTCTTCAACCAACACTGTTGTCAGTGACTCTTTATGGAAGCCTTCGATCCTCAAGGATAGTAAGAATGGCAAGGACATGAAGGAAGTGATTTGCTATAAATGTCAGGCTAAAGGACGTTTTGCTAAGCAATATCCTAGAAGAAAAACTGGAGAAACTGGCAAAGAAATGATGGCAACTTGGGATGTGTCTGATGATGATGATGAGGTGTCATCGACAAGAGGAGATTGTTGTATGGCCATTGAAGACAAGTCATCCCAAGAGGTAAATGAATCTGAACTCTTTTCTCTTCCTGCTAAAAAGTCTAGGAAACAGTTAGTTGTTATCATCGAAAAGCTTGGAACTCAGGTTACTGAGTTAAGAGAAAAAGTGGACGAAAATGAAGAAACCATTTCCAACCTCTTCGATGATAATAAACTCTGGTCTAGCAAAGCTATTGAACTTGAAAAGATTTCTTCTCCTAAGTCAGCTACTTGTGAGTCATGCACTGATTTCAGTTCTCAGGTCACTGACTTGCGAAAACCCATAGGAGTTAAACAACTCTGGGTTCGTAAGAACTAATTCTTTCAATGCAGCTTGAAGTGGGTGACAAGGAGCCCTGGTTTATTGATAGTGCGTGCTCAACTCATATGTCCGGAAACCCCAAGGATTTTGTCTCACTTCAAGAATACAAAGGAGGTACAATTACCTTCAGCAACAATAGTAAAGGTGGTATTTCAGGTATTGGTCAGGTAAGATTTTCTGAGAAACTAACTATAGATAATGTGTACTTGGTTGAAAATCTTGGTTTCAAGTTATTAAGTGTTTCTCAAATGTGTGCTAATGGAAAAATTCAAGTTGTTTTTGATAAACAAGGTTGTCAGATGATAGAAAGTGACTCGGGGAAAATCCTTCTGAAAGGGGTGTGTGAAAACAATCTCTATAAAGTGGTCTTCCAAGAAATTTCTGGGGTGAAGCCATTAATGCATCTTGCTATGTGATGAATCGAGCCATGCTTCGTCCACTTCTTGGAAAAACTCCTTATGAGCTGCTTAGAGGAGTTAAGCTCAATGTCGCCCACTTACGCACTTTTGGGTGCAGATGCTATGTTCATAATAATGGCAATGACAGTCTGGGAAAATTCGATTCAAGGAGTGATGTTGGCACTTTTGTAGGTTACTCCCCTCATAGTAAAGCCTACAAGTTTTCAACAAAAAGACGAGGAAGATTGAAGAAAGTGTTCATGTCGTGTTTGATGAGAACACGATGGGAGGCTCGATGATTGAGGATCAGATGATGGTGATCAAGGATATTATCTATTTCAAGATGATCCAGTTCCATTTACTGCATTAGAAAAGGAGAAAGCAGTCAGTGACAATGTTGGTGTCGCCGACTCAAACAGAACAGGGGGAAGTGATCATGTCAGTGACAATGTTGATGTCGCCGACTCAGACAGAACAGAGGGGAGTGATCATGATCAAAGAACAAGTGACGATGAGACAAATGATGAGAAAACGCCTGAGAGTTGCTCAAGTCTAGAAGATTCTAATGAAGATTTAGAGAGAATGCCACAGACTCAAGTCAGTGACTTGACAAATCTACATGTCAGAAACTATCAACAAAAAATTGCTCATCATGTCACTAACATCCTCACTGATTTCTCAAAGGGTGTGCAAACCAGATCTTCTCTAAATAATTTCTTTGCTTTCATCTCAATGTTGGAGCCTAAAAATGTTGAACAAGCGTTGAAAGATTCGGATTGGGTCAGTGCCATGCAAGAGGAACTTCATCAGTTTGAAAGAAATAAGGTTTGGCATTTGGTCCCAAGGCCAAAGGGAAGTTCTGTGATTGGAACACGATGGGTGTTCAAAAATAAGTTGGATGATGAAAGAAATGTGTTCAGAAATAAAGCAAGGTTGGTAGTTAAGGGATACAATCAACAGGAGGGCATTGACTATGATGAGACGTTTGCTCCGGTGGCTCGTCTTGAAGCTATTAGATTGCTGATTGCCTATTCTGCTCATCATGGGTTCAAACTACAACAAAATGGATGTCAAGACTGCATTCTTTAATGGATATCTAAAAGAAGAGGTGTATGTTGAACAGACTCCGGGTTTTGAGGATGTCACCCACCTGGATCATGTCTACAAACTGGACAAAGCTCTTTATGGATTGAAGCAAGCACCGCGTGCTTGGTATGATCATTTGTCTTAGTTCTTGATTTAACATGGATATGTTCGAGGAAAAGTTGACAAGACTCTGTTCTTGTTAAGAGAAGGAAATCACATACTAGTTGTTCAAGTCTATGTCGATGACATCATCTTTGGCTCAACAGATGATAAGCTAGTGAAGAAGTTCGCTGACCTCATGTCTAGTGAATTTGAGATGAGTATGGTTGGCGAGCTTAAGTTCTTTTTAGGACTTCAAGTTGTTCAAAGTGAGGATGGGACACGAGTTCATCAACAAAAGTATCTTAGAGAATGTGTTAAGAAGTTCGGCCTGGAGAATGCTAAACCATTTGATACTCCCATGTCGCCAACTACCTCACTTGGAAAAGATGACAAGGACCCTGAGGTCAATGCTACTATGTACAGGGGTATGATTGGATCATTGCTATATCTCACTGCAAGCAGACCGAATATTGTGTTTGGAGTCTGTCTATGTGCTAGGTTTCAATCCGATCCAAGAGAGTCCCACTTGAAAGCTGTTAAAAGAATCATTCGCTATCTTAAGGGGACTGATAATCTATGTTTATGGTATCCAAGAGGATTTGTTTTTGAGCTTGTCGGCTACACAGATGCTGATTTTGCTAGAAATCGAGTTGATAGAAAAAGCACTTCAGGGATGGCTCAATTTCTTGGGCTATGTCTTGTCTCATGGGGATCTAGAAAGCAAAATTCTGTGGCTCTATCAACAGCAGAAGCAGAGTACATCGCGGCTGCAGCGTATTGTTCGCAACTATTGTGGA
This sequence comes from Fallopia convolvulus, assembly GCA_964016875.1. Lineage (NCBI taxonomy): Eukaryota > Viridiplantae > Streptophyta > Magnoliopsida > Caryophyllales > Polygonaceae > Fallopia > Fallopia convolvulus. The sequence continues at coordinate 43,030,668 of OZ024731.1, read as the reverse complement.
TCAAGCAACAGGTCAGTGACTATGGTGTGCAGTGTGGGTCAGTGCCCATACTATGTGACATTACTAGTGCGATCAACATCTCAAAGAATCCGGTGCAACATTCAAAGACTAAACACATTGAGATAAGGCACCACTTTCTTCGAGATTGTGTGGAAAAAGGCATGGTCACTATGGAATTTTGTAGAACAAGTGATCAAAGAGCAGACATCTTCACAAAGGCCTTAAATCGTGAACCCTTTGAACAACTCTGCATGGAACTAGGTATGATCTCTCTTCAATGATCTATTTCCCTACATGAATTCCCTCGATGATTGGATAGAATTGATTGCTTTGCATATGTTTTGAAGTCAATGTTGTATGGTATAAATCTTTGCATTCTTGATAGACATCATGTTTAGGAAACCCCATGCATTTCACTTGTCGATGACTTCTACTTCATTCAGTATGTGTGCAACCTTTTTGAGCTCTTTGTTTTTAGCCCAAAAGAATCAACTTGATGATCCTAACCTTCATTACAAGCCCAAATGATGGTTGATTCTAATGCTTGTCCCTGTCCTATCATGTTTTGAGAGTCTCTATGAGCCCATTTTGAATTTCCATATGAAACGGAGACTTATCATCATGATCGATAAATCCTCAAAAATAATGCTTCATACTTGGTTTGTTTTGGCACTCCTTATGCAACCCCAATGCCAAGTAAGTTCTTTAAAGAGAAGGTCATGGACTGTGCAAATGTTATGGACAAATATGTTGAGATGAGAAAACAGGTTTGATGGTCGCCGACATGAGCAAGGTCGGCAACTGTGAAAATTGGCACGTGAATCACATCAGAATATTAAGAAGATTAGTTTGTTTGTTTTTGGAAAGAACTTTTTCCGAGCGGAGCTTGATTCGATTGAAGTGATACTTTCCAATTAAGAGAGAACAAGTTCCTTTATTACCCTACCTCCATCCTCATGTAAAAGCTTCATGAAGCTAAACACAAACCAAGAAACCCTAATTGTGTCACTTGAAATTGGAATGCTGCGCCAAACGGTGCAACCGGTAAGCGTTTTCGGAATTGAGTAACACACCCAAAAAGGGACGAGGAGAGTGCTAAGGAGGATTTGGAGAAGGAGTTGGTTAAAACTCAAAATTTGGAGGCAAAGGAGTTGAAAAATCTAAACAAGGGCTCTAGAACTGGAAGGAGACGAAAAAGAAGAAGGTGACCAAAGAGTAACCAAGGAAAAAGAAGAAGTCGGTGACTTGCGAAAAGTCACTAACACAGATGACTCCGGTGATGTCAATGACAATGTTCTGGAAGAGGTCACACCTTCTAAGCAACCTATAGTTCTATATGAAGAAGGTACTCATTCTGATCCTAATGTTAAAATTTATGGAGTTTGAGGAGAGGCTTGCTTGTCTTGGTTTTGAGTCACTGACTGTTGCATGTCCATGACTCTCTCTATCCCTCTCTTCTACCCTTACCACATTATCTCTCCAGGTTAAAAGATTTATCTCTTTAGTTTGATATGGTTGTACCGCATTTCTGGATTGTTTGTTTTTGCATCGTACATTATCTCTTGCTTTGGTGGATGACTATCTATGACCGTTTTGATATTATGTTTTGAGTTTCCATATTTTGCCTCTGTTTTTTTTCTTGTTTTAGCAATCTTTTTGATGATGCAAAAAGGAGAAATTAACCGGGGGAATAGATTTAAAGGGCGGGATCTAAAAACTGAAACCATGTGGATATTAAGCTTAGGGAGAACTTTTTATGGTTTTTGCTTTTTCTCTTTATCTTGTGATGTTATATGTATGCTGCATAGATCTTATCAGAACAGGTTGTTTGTCACCATCAAAAAGGGGGAATTTGTTAAAAGATAGAGTTTTGATGGTTCCAAAGATCAGTGACACAGAAGTTGCATGGAGAGTCAGCGACATCAAGTTCTTATGAAGAGGTCACTGACAGGCATAACTGTATTGAAGTATTTGTCACCATCAAAAAGGAGGAATTTGTTAGAAGATAGAGTTTTGATGGTTCCAAAGATCAGTGACACAGAAGTTGCATGGAGAGTCATCGACATCAAGTTCTTATGAAGAAGTCATTGACAAGCATAATTGGATTGAAGTATTTGTCACCACCAAAAAGGGGGAATTTGTTAGAAGATTTGGTTTTGATGGTTCCAAAGGTCAGTGACACAAAAGTTGCATGGAGAGTCAGCGACATGAAGTTCTTATGAAGAAGTCACTGACAAGCATAACTGATGAGAAAATATTGTTGGAAAAGTTGTGTGTGTGATGGTTCCAAACTCAAAGAGAAGTCAACGACAAATAAGTTTAATGAGGAGTCAACGACATCAAGCTTTGAGAAGAGGTCATTGACAAAGGACAACTGGCAAGAAACTATTGTTGAAAAGTTGTGTGTTGATGGTTCCAGGAAGTCAGTGACTCTGAAGTTGCATGTCGAGTCGGTGACTCGGCAAAGTCACTGACACGACCAGTTGTCAGGAAATTTGTTAGAAGATTTAGAGTTTTGATAGTTTCAAGGAAGTCAGTGACTTCGAAGTTGCAAGTCGAGTCGGCGACTCGACTCGGCATAGTCCCTAACATGACCAGCTGGCGACGAAAACTATTTATGGAAGGAACGCACAGATCGTGTGCGATTGTTTGTAGGACAGCTGGGGCATTTATTTATGGAGAATATCATCACAAAAGAGTGCTAAAATCATAAGAGGATGATATGATTCCATTGAGATATTTTATGTGTACGTAAATGTTATATTAGGAAAGATCTTGTAAGATTGCGTGGGATGTTATTTCCTTAACCGAATAGGAAATAATATCACACGAAATCACACCTTATTCTAGCTTAAATACTGCATTGTTTTAGGTTAGAAGCAAGGACTTTTGTGCATAATTGTATATCTTGAGAAAAAGAAAAGAGAGAGTTCTAGGTTGAAGAAGACTCGTGCGTGGGATTCGTACGAGTAGTGAAGAAGACTTGTGCGTGAGATTTGTGCAAGTGGTGAGTTCAAGTGTTCTTAGGCATAGCGTGAGGTTGAGAGTGTAGGTACAAAGGTAGAGCGTGGTTCAAGGTTGTGGGATTCAACTTGTACACGGGAGAGCTTTGTAACACTCAAGAAATCAATAGAGCGAGTCCAAGGACTCTTGAAATCCGACCAAGTGAGAAGATTGAAAGGGAGTGGTTTTTCTCTAAGTAAACTAGTTGGTTTACGAAGAGTTTCCACTATACATCGCTTGTCATTTACAGTTTGGTAATATCTTTCCTATTTGATTAATTATTTCGCTGCTTATTTCAAGGTCACTGACTTTACCAAAGTCGGTGACTTCGACTGTTACTCAAAGTCGACGACTTCGTAGGAGTCGCTGACTCGTTTAAGTACTAACGATCCTACACACATCTTCGGAGGCTGGTAATCTCGTCTTCGGCCTTCGAAAGCTCCGCCTCCTTCTCTTTGAAGAAATTGTGCTCAGCGGAAAGCTTGCTCCGAAGCTCCTCACTCTCGCTCTGCAAAGCTCCAACCACCTCCTTTGCCTTGCTCTCCCCCTCCTTCGCCCTTGCCTCCCCCTCCTTCGCCTTCGCCGCCGCCTTGGCCTCGTCCCTCACCGCAACCTCCGCGGCTTTAACCCGTTTCTCGGCCGCAACAAGCTCCTTTGCTTGCTTCGCACACTCCTCTACGCGGGCCTTAAGCGTCGCCTCCATCTTTTCCATCCTCGCATGAGCGAGGTTGATGCGGCTGCGTTTGTAGTTGTCAAAGAAGGTGTGCTGCAAGTTCACAAAATTGTTTGGAAAAAGAAAAATAATAAATAAGAAAAAAAGGCACGAAACCCAAAACAGAAGTGAAGTTCAAAAAAGCGGAACTTACCATGGTTGAGTATCGGGCAACCTCGTCATCAAGGGCCGCATCGGTGAGATTGTTAGCCCACGCGACCTCCTCCTTCCACTCCTCCCTACCCCATTTCACCGAGGCACCCCTAACCGGCCCAGGGCAATGAAACTTGGCGGGGGAAGGACCAGCGACATTGAGAACTCGTCCCTCAAAGTTAAAAGGGGGGATGACCTCCTTCCCCGAAGAAACACGTCGGTCGTCCCCCCGGTGTTTCTTCTTCTTCTCAACACGAGGGGACTCCGTGTTTTTCCTCTTATGCCCGACTCCATCGCCGGACCCTCGAGAGGTTTAGGATGACGTCTTTGCGACATCCCCCTTAGGCGGGGCCCCCTCAGCAGTCTTCTCCCCGGACATCTTCGGTGGCGGAGGTATAGATTTCAAATGCAAGGCAGGCGGCCTCATCTGCAAGGTCGACTCCTTTATAACAACCCCTGGTTGGCTTCGAGGCTTCGTAACGTTGGAAGAAGAAGTCACAGGCTTCTTTCCCTGCGACTTCGAGGTAATAGCGCCAAATAGGTCAACCACTGTCAAAGGAAAACATGGGAGTAAGACAAAAAGCAAACAACAAGTCAAGCTCGCATGATTCTTAACCTCGCGGCCTAAAAACAAAACGTTAAACAAAGACAAGCTAGCAGGGTATTTAAACCTCGCTATCTAAAAAGGCAAATAGCAAAGGCAAGCAAGAGAAAAATCAAGTACCCTCATTACCCTCGCGAGGGGTAGGGCGAGACTCAGGTCGGCCCGCTCAAGCCGGTCATGTGCTAGACACTTCTGGTACGGGGCCTGACGCAATGCAGCATATCGGGCTTTGAGTGCCTTAAGCTCGGCGACCGTATGCGGACCCACGGACCGGACGAAGTTGTCCGGTGCCGTGGGAAAATTGAGATACCTCCCGGTGAGATCTCGAACCAGGAACCAATTTTTCTTCCACGGCCCGACGTTCGAAGGGGCCGTGATGAGTTTGATGCTCGGCAAGCTAAGGTTGATGAGGCAGGACTTTTGCTCCCTCCTCGCTAGGAACAGAGTCGACATGTTGTCAAGATTCGGCCCGTTCCCCAAGCTCGCGGCTACGAACCGTGTAGGCTCACAACAACCTCCAGGCATTGGGAAACAGCTGTGCAGGGCAGATCTGCATGGCCCACAGATAATCGACGATGTGTTGGGCAAGGGGTAACCTGAAGCCCGCTTGGAGACTGAACAGGTGCACGACCACGCACCTTTCATAAATCGCCAGGGAGCTACCCTCCCCTTCGGGAAGCACTAGCTAGACTCCCTCGAGCCAAGCGAAGTTCTTGGCAATATCCGCGAGGTCCTTAGGCTTTAGCTCGGTGGGAAATCTGTCGGACAGAAATCGCTCGCGTGAATCCGAGGACATGGGAATCCGTTCCTCGAGGACAGGTGGAACGCAGGACACGACATCGGTGATATACGCCGCAACGAAGCTCTCGGGCTCGTAGGAGTCAGACGACGTCACCACCACCTCGGTAGCGACCTCGTCGGAGACAGAAGACGAAGCCATTTCGAAGTCGGGAAAAGCACGAATTAATAGAAACCTCGGAGTCACTAGAAGAAGGATCGCTAAAAATCAACCAACGAGACCTCGGGTTTTGGGAATCGTTAGGCTCTACGCTCCCCACGGACTCGGAAACCTCCTCGTAAAAACCCTCTTGAACTTTGAACACGAAGCCTGGAAGGGGGCTCACAGAAGCTATCCTAAGCATGAAAGAACGACGTCCAGGCCGCGCGAGGCTAGCAGCTGGAAAAGAAAGAAGTGTTGAGACGTCGGGCAAAACAATCAAAGAAAGAAAGCACGAGGTCATAAAAAAAGAATGACACGTGGTACTCTAGAAGCTACTCTGACAAGATAGGACGGCGGAGGAGAATTTGAAGTGTCAAAAGGAAGAAAGAGAAAGAAGAATGCCAACCAGCGGTGGAGGCTAGCGGTGGAAACCCAAACATCCCGTCAATCGGACATCATGACGTTTGGGTTTCCAAGGATCACAAAATTCGAAATGGTGGAAAAAGCAAGCATCCAACCGTCAACTGGCGGACAAAGGGTACGAAGGCATGGCGGTCGCCACCCTTGCCCCACCGTCTCGCCACCACGGCACTGACGAAAAGCCCTAGGAAACCATCGTTGCCCACCAAAACCCAAACAGGGGCGAAGAAAATGGCAAGGGCACCGCACCCAGACAAGAGCCACCCTCACCACCATCGTCTCGCGGCCACAGCGCTGGCGAGAAACACCGAGAAACAACCGTCACCCGCCAAGGCGCAGAATAAAACGGGAAAAAGCGAAGAAAAATGGTGAGGGCAACGCACAGAAACAAACGCAACCCCACCGTTTTTTTACCACCGTGACACCGGCGAGAAACACCAGGCGACACACCGTCGCCCCTCCAGAACACAAAACAAAAAAGCAAACAAGGAAAAAATCAAAGGCAAATAACACCAAAAGACGAGAAGAAAAAGTCGAGAACTTACTTGTTATGAATCGGCGAATAAAGAATGGTGGTGCAACTGGAAGGTGGCGGAGACTCGTCGGAAACCGTCTAGAGGAACCGCTTGCATGAAACCGAAAAGACGAAGAGAGAGAAAGCAAAAATGTTGAAAGAGAAGATGAAGGGGAAGCGTTTGAGATACGCCCCTATAAAGAGCAGGCTTGGGCCTCTCCCGCTCCCAGATGGCTTATTGGGCCTATCCCACCTGGACGGCCCATTAAGCAAGATATGGGCAGCAGGCCCAGAAAGCTTAACCCATGCAAAACAGGAAAAATGCCTAAGTACGGAACCTCACACCTCGCAAAAGTGCCCTCCCAACCTTGAGAACCTTGCACCTCGCAAAGTGCCCTCCCAACCTCGAGAACCACCCAACCTCTAAAAACCTCGTATCCCGTGACCCCAAGGAACTTATGCCCTGCGGCCCTCGGGACGAAATCCCCAAGACATGGGGTTGTGATGATGTCCAAAATGGTAAAATGATAGGTGGGCCCGGGATACGAAAAAACAAATAGACACGACGGGATCTTCCGAACCCACGCAGCGAGGTCTAAACCTCACCACCGACTCTACTGACACACCTGCCCACACGGACCACTCACAGATGCCGTTTCCTCGAACCACTCACGGATGCCGCTTCCCCGAACCAATCACTGACTGCCCCTCCCCCGGACTAATCAAAAGCCCCTATCTCGAGCATCCCACATCGAACCTTGGCCAAAACTCGACTCCCCTATCCTCTATAAATAGAGGAGAACCTCGTAAGAAGAGGGGGTCGAAAAACATCTTGAACTCAAGAACTATCTTGCTCGTTGAAGATCGACGTGATTGAAACATCGTCAAAAGACCTCTTTATAGACAAGTGAAGTCCACAAAAAGACTTCAAGTCATACAGAAACCTCGTTCACATCAAAGACCTCGCTACACAAACCCACAAGACTCTCTACACCACGCTCACAGGTCCACCTCGCCTCAAGATCAATCAACTGATACTTAGGTGGTAGAATCGTTTAGCAAATAGGAGATCTCGAACATTGTTAGATCGAGATCTCGAATACTCATTGGAGGTCTAGGGTGTAAATCTCAATTGCTTATTAGCCTCGTTGGCTTGTAACCTCGTTGTAAGGAAAATATAAATAAAGAAGCAAGTGTTTGCACAATCGAATATAATAATCTCGTTTCTTGTCTTCTAATGAGTTGTTATTTCGGGTTTCATCATTTGCTTACTGTCAGCATCTCAAGGACATCTCTTATCAACTCTCTAATGTTGACTCTCCGCTGTCACAGCGTCAACTAGTTATTCAACTGCTTTCGGGTCTCTCTGCCGAATTCAACATTGTTGCTAGTTTCATTCAACAACAGAATCCGTTGCCTGATTTTCCTAAGGCCCGGTCGATGATCCTTTCCGAGGAGACACACTGGGAAAAGCACGACGCCCTAGCTATTGACTCCAAGGCGCTCGTTGCTAACACAACCCCCGCCCGAAAAGCCCGAGAAAACGACGCCACCGCCAACCCAACCTGAAAACAGCGGGCGCAGTCATGCTTCCGGTAGTCGCGGCAGGGGCCGCGAGCGCAGGAATTCTTCAAGGCTAATCACGTTTCAGCGTACCCCGATCGGTTGGGTTCCTATTCCGAACCAGCAACAACAGCCTCAATGTCCCAATGGCGTATGTAATCAAGCCCAATGTCCGTTCCCATCTCTCCCCGGACAAGGTATACTCGGCCCCGCTCCACGCCCTCCTCAGTAGGCTCACACTGTTTACTCCGATCCGACTGGATATATGCCAGCCACTAATTTGATGCAATCGTTCAACACGATGACTCTATATCCACCGGACTCGACTTTGGTGATGGACACCGGTGCTTCGTCTCACATGGCCAACCACCCAGGTATACTCTCATCCCTTATTTCTAAGAGCAATTCTTCTTCTATTATTGTCGGAAACGGTAATCGCATTCCAACTACGGGTTATGGAAATGCCCTTATTCCCACCTCAAACCAACCCTTGCACCTCAAAAATGTTCTCATCGCCCCAAACCTAATAAAAAACCTTGTTTCTGTTCGTAAATTTACAATTGATAACAATGTCTTTGTGGAATTTGACCCTAATGGTTTTTGTGTGAAGGATCTTCAAACGGGCAATCCTCGAATAAGATGTAATAGCTCCGACGAGCTTTATCCAATCACCTCCTTCAATCCTATCTCCCTCTCCGCTAAGTCGTCATCTACATGGCACTCTCGTTGTGGTCACACGGGCGCACCCATATTTAATTTACTTAGGAAATCTGTCTTGTCTAGTTGCAATAAAATGTATGACTCCTCACTTTGTCACTCTTGTCAACTTGGGAAGCATACTCGTCTACCTTTTGTTTCATCTAAGACCATTTTTGTTGCTCCTTTTCATTTAATTCACAGTGATGTATGGACCTCTCCTATTGTTAGTTCTACTGATCACAAATATTTCCTTGTGTTTCTTGACGATTATTCGCATTTTGTATGGGTTTATCCGCTAAAATTCAAGTCTCAAGCGTATGCTCAATTCGTTAAATTTCATCAATATGTGCGTACTCAATTTAATTGTCCCATAAAAGCCTTTCAATGTGATAACAGAAGGGAATTTAAGAATCACGAGTTCCATTACTTCTTTCAAAAACACGGGATTATGTTTCGGTTTTCATGTCCTACACGTCCTCCCAAAATAGCAAAGTCGAACGTGTCATTATAACTATTACCAATATGGTTCATATGGTGCTTCTCCATGCGTCCGTTCTTGCCCGATTTTGGCCTTTCGCGGTCACTTTATAAGCTTACTTTCTCAACATTTTACCCTCTCCTAATCTCAACAATCTTACTCCCACCCATCTACTTTATATTTGTTCTCCCCTTTACAACTATCTTCGGGGTTTTGGGTGTCTATGCTTTTCAAACATATCCTCTCAAACCTCTCAAAAGCTTCAACCTCGTTCCACCCCTTGTGTCTTTTTAGGATATCCCGATAATCGTAGGGGTTACTTATGTATTGATCTTCCTTCCAACAAAATGATCATCTCTCATCATGTCACCTTTGATGAGAGTTCGTTTCCGTTTGCTCGACTGCCTTCCCCACGGTCCAGCCATGTCGAATCATCTAACGACTCTGTTTCTCCGCTATTTTTCCCCCTTTCCTTGGCTCGCCGGCTGCTACGTCCCCATCGGTTTGCCCACCGCCCCCCTCACACAGCTCACCGTGACAGCCTTACTGAGCCCACACCGTTTTACACCATCCCCTTTGTCGGCGCATGTGGATCACTCACCTGCGCCCGCGGGTCACTCACCTACGCCCACGGGTCACTCACCCGCGCCCACAGGTCACTCACCCGCGCCTGCGGGTCATACACTGGCGCTCGCAAGTCTCTCTCCAACACCCGCGGGTCACTCCCATGCGCTTGTTGTTACCCTGCCCCCACCGCCAACAAACCACCATTAAATGACAACTTGCAGAAAAGTCGGGATCGTCAAACCTCGCCCGATTTTCGACCTTCATGCCTCAACCCCCAAACCCTCCCCTACCTCCTACCTCTCATAAAACCACCCTGCTTGACCCGCATTGGAATGTTTCCATGACTCACGAATATCGTGCTCTTATTAGTAATGGTGCTTGGGTGTTGGTGCCCCGACCTCTCAGGCTTAATGTGGTTTGATGCATGTGGTTGTTCAAGCACAAGTTTCGTGTTGACGGTGCTCTAGAGCGATATAAGGACACTTTGTTGCTAATGGACGGTATTAGGTTGTTGGTATTGATTGCGGTGAGACTTTCAGTCTTGTTGTCAAACTGGCTACTATTCGCACAATTCTTCATTTAGTTGTTTCCCGCTCTTGGCATATTCATCAGTTGGATGTCAAGAATGCTTTTCTGCATGGTCATCTTAACGAGACAGTGTATATGTTTCAGCCTCATGGCTTTGTTGATCCTGCCCATCCCAAGCATGTCTGCTTGTTGAAGAAATCTCTATATTGTCGTAAACAGGCACCTCGGGCATGGTACCAGCATTTTACGTCTTTTTTGAATCGGGTTGGATTCACAGGCAGTCGGTGTGACTCATCTCTTTTCATTTTCCGACGTGGCCCTACAACGGCCTATCTGCTCATTTACGTAGATGACATTATTCATACTGCTTCCTCTTATTCTCTCTGTCATTACATTATATCTCTTTTGAGTCATGAGTTTGTTTTGACTGATTTGGGGCCTCTTTCGTATTTTCTGGGTATGACCGCTATTAGCACGTCCTCGGGTGTATTCTTGTCTCAAGACAAATATACTCTGGAGATTGTCGAACGCGTGGGCATGACATCTTGTAACCCAAATGCCACACATGTTGATCCAAACACGAAGCTCACAGCTGACGCCGGCCCCAGTGTCCGATCCAACTCTATATCGGAGCCTGGTGGGTGCACTACAATACCTCTCTTTTACTCGGCTTGATATCACTTATGACGTTCAGTAGATTTGTCTCTTTATGCATGACCCTTGGGAGCGACATTTCTCTGCTTTAAAGCGGATTATTCGATATGTTCATGGCACCTCGGCTCTTCGCATTACTATTTCACCAGCCCCATCCCCCAGCTTGATTGCATATACTGACGCTGATTGGGCTGGTTGTCCTGACACCCGTCGGTCCACTTCTGGTTATTGTGTCTTCTTGAATGACACTTTGGTCGCTTGGTCTGCTAAACGCCAGTCTGTTGTCTCCAGATCGAGTGTTGAGGTCGAATACAAAGGGGTTGCTAATGTCGTTGCAAAATGTTCTTGGCTTCGTAATCTTCTTATAAAGCTCTGTTGTCCATTCTCTACAGCTACGTTGGTTTATACTGGTAATGTATCTGCCACATATCTGGCCAACAATCCGGTACAACATCAGCGTACCAAACATATTGAGTTGGACATTCACTTTGTTCGAGAAAAGGTTGCTTTAGGCCACATTAGAGTTCTTCATGTTCCGTCGTCTTATAAGTACGCGGACATTTAGGGGTTGTTTGGTTCTATACCTAAGGTATAAGGAATCGGGTTAGGTATAGCCTATCCCCTATTTGGTGTTTGGTATGCAACAAGGTTTGGATATGACTCATTTCCATTCTCTCAAAATACACACAAACTCATACCTTCTCTTTGAGGTGGGTGTGACTCATTCCTATTCCAACCCGATTCATCATTCCAACCCGATTCCGGGTATAGAAACAAACAAGCCCTTAAGGGTTTGTCTCGCTAGTTATTTTTAGATTTTAGAGATAGTCTCATTGTTTGTACACCTCCCGTTTCAACTACGGGGGTGTGATCTCGTATATTATTATATTGTATTTTGTATATGCTTGTAACCCTAGCTTGTGTGGCAAGTTTGTAACTCTTTTATATTGGTAATCAATACAGAAGTACCCCTAAGGGGAATTCGCACTCTAACATGTTACACTTTATAGTAATTTGGTACCAGATCCCAAGGATTATCGTATCAGAGTGATGCAAATGTATGTATGCATCAATACTTGTTTAACTATGTTGGAGTTAACTAGTTATAAACAACCCATGCCTTCTTTTACCAAAAATTTGAAGGGTTTGTATACGGTTAAGCCTTACCTGCTATATTATATTAGCAGGCGGTGACATCGATCGATCCGTAACCATCAACTGTTGCAAGTTCGAATTTCCTAAACCTCCCTTATTGTAGTGGTATAAATCGATGTCTCCTTATATATAAAGCCTAAAAATAAACATGAAAAGCTTGTATTAATCTCATCAAAATGTTAGATTTTTGTTCCAATTAATAAAAACACTAGGCAATGGTATTTGTGTGAGAATAATTAACGTTGCTTATAAATTTGATGGGTTGATCTTGCGAAACGATTTCAAAGGAAATCATATACATTTTTTCATCTATTAGGAATTTGTAATGTAGAGAATTACGAGTGCTTTGTGTAACTTGAGGGATATATTGAGTAACGATTTCAAATAACAAAATATCTTCCTTCCTCCTCAATTCGTATCTCTCTTTCTCATTAGCCTGTCTTGATGATTCCTGGTTATAGAAGATAAGGTTGTTTGTTATAATAAGTTCTTATACATGTATTATTTTGTAAATAAAGGCTTTTAGGAGTGTTGTTAGAAAGCCTATATATACTGGTTGTAAGAACAACTTTACCTGTACGAAAATATCTCTAACATAATGAATCTTCTTTCTCCTTAGCTTGAGTGAGAAAGCTTGGAGGTTAAGAACTTACGATAATGGAATTTTCTCTTTGATTCACTCCATTTTTCATGGTATTAGAGCGTAGGTGAAACGATCTACCATTTTCATCTCTTCGATTATTTAAAGAGAGTTTTAGGTCTCAATCTCTGTTTACTTCAAGATGCCAGACATACCAAAGTTAGAAGAACGAGGAATGGCTAAGGCGGCGAATGATCTGATGGCGTTGTCTAATTCAGATCAACCTGGAGCATAGCTTGTTGCAAGCGTCTTCAATGGAGACAATTTTCTTAGCTGGAGTAGATCTGACTCTAGCTCTTGGAGCCAAGAAGAAACTAGGGTTCATTAATGGAGGACTCCAACCTCCAGATTAAGGATCAGATGACGAAGAGCGATGGACAAGGGCAGATTATATGGTAAGATGCTGGATTCTCAACTCTATGAAAGGTTCAATTGCATATGGATTCATTTATGCTGATTCAGCAAAGCAATTGTAGGAGGAAATCAACAAAAGATTTGGTCAATCCAATGGATCTTTATTGTTCCAATTGAGAAGGAATTTGACTAATCTGACACAAGTAGGTATGACTGTGGTAGAGTATTACGGAAAATTGAAGAAAGCATGGGATGAAGTGTATAATTTGGCAGGCTTTCCAGATTGTTCTTGCAAATGGTGTGTTTGTGATGTGAATAGAAAGGTAAGAGAGCTGGATAATACTAACAAGCTTATGGGGTTCTTGATGAGCCTCAATGACAGCTTTGAGAATGTTAGAAGCAACATTCTTCGATGGATCCTTTTCCTTCTGTCAACAAGGCGTATTACCTGGTTCAACAGGTGGAAAGATAGAAAATGGTGACATTAAGAACTGATCTTGCTGTGAATCAGGAATCCAGTGCTTCGAATGCTAATAGGTCATATGGGAAATGAAATTGTGGTAGCAATTTTGGGAATTATACTTTTGGTAGTGGAAAAGGAAATGCATATTCATTTGGAAGCTATCTTGAGAAGAAAGAAGCTGCTAAAAGGGCAAAAATGGAGAAGAAGTGCACTCATTACAATGAAAGGGGACACACCGTGGATCAATGCTTCAAGATCCATGGTTATCCTGACTGGTTTAAGGAATGGAAGGCTAAGAATGGGAATAAGTCGGCTACTAATGTGGAAATAGATAATCCTCCTCTAGATGTTGGATTACAAGGTTGAGAAGGAAGCTCAGATGAGATTGACCCTGCTTTTGTTAATGTTGTATGTCAACTGAATGATGAGGATGATGAAGGCTAAATCTCCTATGGAGCTATCAGGCATGGTTTATGTCATGTATTCTTTTAGAAATGAAAAGAGTTACATGTTATCTTTGATTATAGATATGGGAGCGTCAGACATATGACTTGTGACTATGATCTGTTAGTTTCTAAGAATAAATTGGTTAAACCAATATCTATTTGTCTGCCTGATGGGAATGTGAAACAAGTTACTGAGATAGGAGATAAAATTCTAAATACTGGTTTGTTGTTGAAAGGAGTTGTTCATGTTCTAGATTTTAGAAACTTGCTATTTGTGGGAAAGTTGCTTGATGACAACTCTGTTAAGGTGAAACTTGACAATAAGAATTGTCTTTTTCAGGACCTTAAGACACATCAAGGATTTGCTTACTGGTAAAAGAGTTCATGGAGGTCTGTACAGAGCTTACTTGGAACCTATGAACACAAGATCAAGACAAGTAGTTCATAGTACATATAATGTTGGTCATGTGGACCATAGTAAGAATAAAATTCAGTTTGTACATGCTAGACTAGGGCATGCTTCAAGTACAAAACTGAAACATGTTTCTCAATTTTTTGATGCTTCTTTGTTTACAAATGACTGTGAGATCTGTATCATGTCTAAGCAACATGATTTACCTTTTAATAGAAGTATCTCTATTTCAAGTGAGTTGTTTGAGCTAATTCACATGGACCTTTGGGGTCCTTACAAAATTTCTACTCATTCTGGAGCTAAATATTTCCTTACTATATTAGGTGATTACGATAGACCTATTTGGGTGCATTTGATACAGAGTAAAGATCAGGTGAGTCAAGTCATATAGAACTTCATTGTTATGATTGAAAATCAGTTTGACAGAAAGATCAAGAAAATCCGAACTGATAATGGTACGGAGTTTGTAAACAGAAATTGCTATAAGATGTTTGCGAAAAGAGGAATATTAGATCAGAAATTTATTGCTTATGTACCACAGCAAAATGGCACAATAGTAAGAAAGCACATGCATCTTATAGAAATGGAAAGAGCTATTAGGTTGCAAGCATCTTTGCCTATTCAGTATAGGGGAGATTGTGTTCTAGCTGCAGCATATCTGATCAATCTACTTCCTTCTTCTATCTTAAACTGAGAAACTCCTTTTTCTAGATTACATGGAATGCCATTAGAATATGATCATCTAAAGGTTATTAGATGTCAGTATTTTGCTCTTATTCGGGGGAACACAAAACACAAATTTGCAACATAGGCAAAGAAAATGTGTGTTTCTAGGGTATCCACATGCTCAAAAAGGATACAAATTGTTGGATTGGGATACTAAGAAGATATTTGTAAGCAGAGACGTGGTATTTCAAGAGCATATTTTCCCTTTCCAAGGAGAAACAGAAGGTTTATATCTTTCTCAAACCAAAAACCTTTACCTCTTGTTAATCCTAATGATGATATGCCCATCTAAGGTTTTTCTATCAACCATAATAATCGGATTACATCTGAAAATACTATACCTTTACCTGATCATGTTAATGATTCAATTTCAAATAGTGAGTCATTACCATCAAACCCAGAACCTATTTCTCCTGCAAATTCAGAAACCATTTCACAAATTTTACCAATAACTCGAAAATCCACAAGGCCTACAACTAGACCTAAACACTTACAAAAACTTCATTTGTCCTACTATTTTAGACAATGTTCAATCCCAATCAGATAACTTCATGGCCACTTATCTTACAGACCATTCCTATTACTCAGATTCATATGTTGCTTCATTAGCTAATACCTTAATTTTGAAAGAACCTTCTACTTACAAAGAGGCATGTCATGATCCACTTTGGATTGAAGCCATGAATAAAGAACTCGCATCTCTTGAAAATAACAATACATGGACTTTAACTAGTCTACCACAAGGTCACAAAACAATAGGATGTAACTGGATTTTTAAAATCAAATTCAAGGTAGATGGGAGTGTTGAAAGGTATAAGGCGCGCCTAGTTGCAAAGGGATATAAGCAGATTAAAGGCAAAGATTATAACCATAGCTTTAGTCCTGTTGCAAAGTTTACTACAGTAAGGTTACTTCTGGCCATTGCTACAATGCACAAATGGCCATTACACCAGCTCGACATCAACAATGCTTTTTTGCATGGTTTTATTGAAGAAGATGTTTATATGGAAGTACCTCAAGGCTTCAACAAAGTTGCTCCTAATCAGATATACAAATTGTCTAGACCTCTTTATGGGTTAAAAAGCAAGCTTCTAGGCAATGGAATCATGGTTTGAAAAACATTTCATCATAATTTAGGATTCTTGCAGTCCAAATTTGATCATTCTTTATTCCTTTGGAATACTGAGAAAGGGCTCATAATTGTAGTGGTTTATGTTGATGATTTGTTAGTGACTGGTGTTGATGAGAATCTGATTCTATATGTCAAAGATACTCTTCATAAGGTATTCACTATTAAAGACCTAGGACATGCCAGGTATTGCCAAGGGTTGGAGATTTCTAGAATAGCTCGAGGCAAAATGTTGAATCAAAGAAAATATGTTACAGATTTGTTGAAAGATGCTCAGATGACTGATTGTAAATCAACTCCTTTTCCACTTCCAAGAGGATTGAATCTTAGTATTGATAAGGGAGATTTGGTTGAAGATCCAAAATTGTATAGGCGCTAGGTTGGAAAGTTATTATACTTAAATATGTCTTGACCAAACATATCATATGTTGTTCAACATGTTAGCCAATTCATGAGCCAGCCTCGAGAGCCACATTTTAAAACCCTCTGTTGTAACAGCCCTATGTTGTAACATTGGGTGTTACCGCCAGTGACCTTGGATTTTACCGTCCAAAGTCACCCTAGACTTTAAATAATTTAATGAGAATATAATTAAAGAAGAAATTACTAAAAGCGGAATTTTATTCATCTATAAGAACATTTGTTCATTACATTGAGAGTCGTTTTACAAATGATGTTGTAGCGGAAAATAAAGCCCATATTAAAAGGGTTGAAAAGACGTTTTTTTTAAATATAAGTATTTTTCTCCAAGACAACTCATATGAGGATGATTTGCTTTGATTAAAATGGAAGAGCTGTTGCACCATCTTCTAAATGCTTGCTCTATTGAAATTCCTTCCTTCCTTCAACGTCGTATTGCCTTGACCTTCTATCCGTGCATAACTCATCTCAAATCTTCTAGCCTTTGTCTTCAAACTTCGGTGGGAACTTCCTAGAGTCTGGCATTTGTCGCGAAAGGCGAGAATACCAGGCAAAAATGCGGAAATAGTGGAATTAGTCTAAGGAGACTAAGCAAATGAGAATGGAACTTCTCAAGGGTAGTTTGGTGATTTTATGTTACTCGAGAGAGATTATCGGGATGTGTTTAAGAGCTAGAATATTTATGTGGAGCTTTAAGGACGGAAATGAATAAATCTCAAGATGAGATAACTCTTAACCCGAAAGGAAGAACGTAAGATTATAGAACTTCGTAGATTAGAAAGTGTGCTGGGAACGTTATTAATTCATACAAGTTTTGAAAACCTCTCGCGCCCTTGTCGGACCTCAACCAACCTCATCTTATTCGGTGCTCCAGATCGGGGAGGTGGCCCGAAGGTGTTTAAGTACTGTAATACCCGAGTTCGTTTTAGGTCTTTTACGGCGGAAAACGAGTTTCTTAATTTACAAGCAATCGAGTTTCTTGACCCGCAAGTTTTGTTACTTTAAAGAAAAAATCCTATTTAACTTAATCAAAATAAAATATTAATCTTATCCTATTTCCACACCCGATCCAATGATGAGTTGACCAAATCTCCTTTGCTAAGATCGTTGAACCGATCATGATTGATCTAGCAAGATTCATATCCTTCACAACAAAATTTTATCCTTTAACGAATTTTATTTTTAATCTTGAACCCGTTTTATACATATACTGAAACCAAGCTCGTGAGAAACCTTCATTCTTCCAAGTCCGTCACGCCATCACTCTTTACGTTCTTCTCCGACAGAACAGTACGAGAGTGCACCGGGATCGCTTGCCGCCGTTCTATACATGAATTAGTTTTCCCCGGTAGGTCTGGTAGGGAGCACTAAATCCGCAAGTTGCAAGCTCGGAGTCACCGATCGCAACATCGCCGGTAAACTGCGCGCCTTTCCTTCGATCACCCTTTTCCTAAATTTTCTTCTTAATCCTTGGTTTCAGATCTTGTCTCTGTCGGAATCAAAGCAAGCAACTCTTTCCTTTCGTCGTCGGCAACAACAACTTGGGTCTCCATCATCGAGGACGTTTCCTTTCGGTTCATTGAACCCTCGTCATTCTACTGATTTACAAATCGTCCGTGCTTGCAGGCGTCTCCGGGTAAGGGATCGACCCATGAGTGTTCCTCTGTTGTCCATGGTTGTTTGAGATAGACGGGTTGTTGGGTGTGAGTCTTTGGATCTGGGGAAGGCGTAGGCCTACGGCTTTTCGGGTGTGCAGAATAGTGAGGAAAGGGTTGGCCGCGGGTTTGTTCGAGGAAGAAAGGGTATGGCGGGTTTTAGTTCACCAGGTCAACCTTTTTATCTAAGCAAGGCTTGATCAATAAAGTAAGGATTGGTTAAGTAAGTAAGGCTTGGTTAATTAAGTTGACACCTTAGTTAAATTGTTATGTATGTCGTTATTGTTGAGAGGGTATTCTTGACAACAAATAAATTTATAATCAAGACCCCGCTAATAGCTTGCATATAGGAGTAGTTTAGATGCATGTTTTATATATGTTTTGGTTTGGTTTAGGTTAGTTTTTATGTAGTTTTTAGGTTTTTGTGTTGTCGGGTATTATGCGCGCGCTGGTTTGCTCGGTTTTACAGGTTTTTAGGTTTAGGAGCAGCAGCGGGGTGAGTACAGATGGATCATGGTGGTGATGGACGAGGCAAAGGAGCTAAGGAAGCTAGGACATGCTAGGAGACGAGCTAAGACAAGAAAGAACCGAGCCAAAAGCAAAGCCGAGCAATCTGCCCGCGCAATCCCAACTGGATGCCAATTGCGCGGTGTAGCGATTGCGCGGCCGCGCAATTCCAGGCCGATGCCACGCAATCTGGGGTTTCTCACAGACGCAAGTTTGGGCCCAAGTGTTGGTTTTGGGCTTTGGCATGTTGGTTTTTGGGCTTGTGATTATCCGAGTATTGTGGTTTATTATATCTTATTAGGGGTTTTTTTAGTAGACATATAAATACTTTATGTTAGTTTTATTTTCAATAACTTTTGTCACACTTTTTGAGGCTAGGGTTTTCTCTCAAGGAAGACTTTGAAACCTTTGTAAGTTTGATTTTAATTTCAATTATGCATTGATAATTTTCCCTTGTGTTAGACTAATTAGTGAAGTCATGATTTGTGTATGATTGTGAGATTTAATTGATTCTCAACAAACTTGAATAGAAATTATTCCCTGTGCTTAATTGAATCAGAATTATTCTAGGGTTTTGTTAGATTAGCTACCTAATAGAATTTCTAGGTTAATTTACAACTGAATCTGATTAATTACCGGTTGGAGTTAATCTGATCAAGAGTAGACTTTAATTAATTTAGTACCGGTTGGACAAGTTGATTAAAGTAGGGAATAAATTCACAAGTCACTTAGATGTCTGGTTGCTCCAAGTGTTTGTTTCTATTGATAACTTGAATCGTCAAGCTGTTATTTAATTGAATCTAGAAGGTCTTCTAGGTTATTATCTAATTAGGGTTGTTAGAACTGGTTGGTCTATCAACTAAATCTGAAGTTCGGGTCTTAATCCTTAGTAGGATCATTATCCACAATAGATTATTCAAGTGAGAAGAGAATCAAGAGAATCAATGATCAATAAAGCAATATCATGATGGATCTAATTAGTTGAACACGCTTTTCTCATATTTGCTAAAGTCAATCATATTTACATTCATAGTTAGTTTTCAATTTGTTTAGTAGTCTAGACTTTCAATCAATAAACCCCCTTTTAGTTCTATTACTTGGCACATAAGTAATAACACAAATACACAGTTCTTCTGGGATCGACCCTTGTTTACCCCTCTACTGAGTTGCTTAAGTTAGGTTTCTTTGATAGGTATAACGACCACCGAAAAATACCTCATCACCCGCTGAGTATAGGGGAGTCAGGATCGTTCCACGGGAAGCAAGGTTTGTTTATCTATCGACTCCTAAAATAAATAAAACAAAAGCAAGCAAAACACACAAGCAGCCTCGTTAACGAAGTTGTCAGCCTCATTAACGAACCACCGAGAGTAAAAAGACCAAAATTAACGACCTAGACAGGTTCGGTACCGAGCCAACGAACTCAGTAACGAATACGATCTTGAAAAGAAATCAAATAAAACGAAAATATCCAGGACAAGGGTTACCACAGCATAATCATGCACACAAGCTCGTAAGAAGATAAATATCATGCCTTTAAATAGATAGATGCATCAACTTTCATTGACTTAGCAAGCAAATTAATCTACTTTCATAAACTAACTCACCCAATTGCTTGTTTCGGATCTAAAGCTTGAAACTTTCGCTTTCAAACAATATCAACCTTCAAGTTTATAACTTTCTCTTTCAATCAAGTCAATAACTCAAATTACCTCAACTTTCATCTTGGTATAAGCACAACAAACAAACTCAGTAATAGATAAAAGGCACTCAACACATAATCTTACTCACCAAACATGCACAACTATGCCGGGTTTCAACCCCGAACCTAGATAAAAAGACTGCTCACTAATCATGACTAAGACACTAATAACTTTAATCAAAGAAAACATTGAAAACAAAACACTACTCAAATAAATAAAAATATCGTCTTACAGAGATTCAGAAGAAACCGAAAACACTGAAATACCGAATCAAAGAACACACTAACGACCCCGATAACTTTCGTCTACCGAGCTCCTTCGATCACGACTCCGATCCGTCCTTCTCTCTCTCGGCTCTCCAAAATCCGACTTCTCTTCTCTAAGCCAAGCTCTCCCCTTTTTCTATGCTAGATAGAAGGGTATTTATACTAAAAAGACTAGAAACTAAAAAAGGCTAAAAGATATAAACTTTCCTAAAAAGATAGAATCTAATCTAAAAGATAGAAATAAAATCTCAAAAGATAGCAAGGCCTAAAATAGATAATATAATAACCCTAAAATCATAAAAAGATACTCTACCGACACGGAAATAAATTCCCGCAAAGGATCGGTGACCCACAAAGTCAACTCTCGAACATCTTCATCTCGTGGCCTCGTTAACGAGCCCTCACAGCCTCGTTAACGAGCCTGGGCTTGGTTTTCTTTAACACTTCTCTTCCAAAAACTCGAACTTCAGCTTCTTCATCTTGTATTCCTCCATCTCTTATCATAGCTCTCCAAATTCAGCTCCAAACAGCACCTTTTCCTTGCTAAAACCTACAAAAACATACAAAACGGAGTAGCTTCCATACTTTTCACAAAATATGTTAAACTATCCAAAAATACATAAAACTAATCCTAAACCTATCAAAACTAAACCTAATAACCAAATAAAACCTATCAAAAACTATACTAAAAACACGAACATCAAAATATTCCATACTTAGACTTGCTTGTCCTCAAGCAATCACTAAACAATAATCAAAACCAAACAATATACTCATCAAACTATAGCCATCATCTAAAAAGCAACATCTACACATAGAAGAAAAATAGCAAAGGACTATTAACGTCATCACACATATATACACCCAAAATAGACACAACAACATACAATCCAACCTCACAAGGGATAATGTGTTTCTCTCAACTCTCAAGTGTTTGGGCTCATAAATTCAATATCTCAACTCATCTTATATACAAAAACTCATAGAAATTGGAACTTATATCACAATTACTCTCCACCCAAGATTTGTCAAAACAAGCAAAAATCATCAAGAGAACTTTAGGGGGGCTCAATGAAAAACTTCATAGAAGCTTCCATTCGGCCGGGTTGTAATGGGGCTTGGTAAAGACAATTAGGCGTGGAAAATATTTTTTCTATGTGGTGCTAATAATATCCGGGAATCAAAGACTCCTAAAAACTCACACATAACATCAAAAACTCTCATAAAAACATATACCAAACTCACTCTCTCATTATGCACACTTATTTTCACTCACCCATTATTATCCTAGAATGTCTCATAAAAATAAAAGAATCTCCTGCTTATCTCATAAACACTATGCACCTCTTACTTACTTCTTTCTTCATACTTCCTATATATCCAACTCCTTTTTCTCTTTTTTTTTCGCTCGCTGCCTCGTTAACGAGCCACTTCAGGGTCGTTAACAAGCTTCATTGTGTACTCCTTTTTCTTACAACTTTCCTTCAACCATCAACTTAATTTTGTGCATCTTTTGTACCAAGAGATCTTTATTATAACAACTATTAAAAACAAAAGACTTCCAATCTACCCTTCCCAATAATCCCTCAATCAAAGCAAACATTATATGTCACTTCTCTTTCTTTACACTCAAAAAAAAACATACCTCTCCAAACTAAGTCCTAATCCCCGGATAGGGTCAAGCTTATCTCGGCTAGGGAACATATTTTGTGGAGCTTAAAAATAAAAGGCTTCAGGCTAGAATTGGCTGTCAAAAGAAGGATCATGTAAGGGTGGATAAGGATAAATAGGGCTTATAAAATAAGTTCGCTATCATCTGATTTTCACAAGTAATGAACTATAAATCTTATACGGGTCTCAAGAAATAGATAACCATCACAATTCCAAGAGATAATATGCATAAAGAGAGTAAATCACACAAGAAAAGAAGAGGGATTTTTAATGTTCACCCTATAAGGCCAAAAAAATCTCACAAGGCTAATTTTGTTGGATTGCATCACTTATGCTAAGAAGGTATATGTGCTCAATTTCATCAATTGCTATTCCTTCCTAAAAACAACTTATTTTATATTAAGAATTTGGCTACATTCTCAAAGACATGATTGCAAGGAATTATATGATCATGATAGCAACTACTATCACAGAACTTAAGAAAGGGATATCTATCAATTCTAAACATTTTTTCGATATTTTTTTTCAAAACGTTTTCGATTTTTTTTCTTTGATTTTTTTTTTGATATAAAAGAACTACTTAAAACTAAGCACAAAAAAACAAACAAGACACAAAAGTTTCTACTTTCTCCCACCCCATACTAAAAATTACAGTGTCCCCACTGTAAGAAAAATAAGAAGAATGAAATAAATAGAAAAGAAAAACACAAGAAAACAAGAAAAGAGAAAAAAACAAAAACTTACAAAGTCTTAGTAGTGGAAAACAAGGAAAACGTCTTCAAGCTGGATCAACGGTTAGGTGGGGGAAAATAGTGCTCGAAGTTCCCCATGAAGTCGTACATCGTCCTCCAGCGCTCTGCATCCTCTTTCTCTCTCTGACGATGCCTCTCATCCTCAAATGTCATCCGAGCTGAATAGACAGTCTCCCATCTATCTATCCTCCTATGAATGTGGTCTTGCTGGAGGTGAAGTTGTTGCATCCGTGCAGAAAGATCCTCGGCCCATGGTGGCGGAATGCTCGATCCAGTGTACTCAGGCTGAGGAGGTGGTGGGTAGTGAGGCTGAAAGTGATCATGGTGAAGCACCGGGTGGTATGGCACAAGCCTATAAGAGTAGGGGTCGGTAGGAGCTGGCGGTGGGTCGGTAGATGCCCTCGGTGGGTCGTTAATGACCCTGGGTACCTCGTTAGCAGCAGACGTAGAAGGCTGGAAATGATCGTTAACGAGCCTGGTGGGCTCATCAATGAGGATGTTGGTGCCTAAAACCTTTGTATCGAGGTCTTCTTCCTCGAAGTTAAGCTCCTCAGTGCCTCCTTCAGTGTCAATCTCAGTGTCTCCCCCAGTATTGGCCTCGTCAGTCTCTTCCTCATCATTGTCTTCGTCTTCATCCATCGCATCTTCCTCTCTTTCTAACCGGGACACACACGGCCTAAGTGATAGCTCATCCTCTGGCTTAGGCTCTAACGGGAATGGATGACTCTTCCACGCCTCGTACCAATTTGGTACATAGAGTAACTCCAACATATCGAGGGTGGGTGTAACGAGGTGGTTTTGAACTTTTACTTTAAACCTTCTCTCAGCTTGAATGAAAATACTAGAACTATACCAATAGTTCTTGTTGAGTAACTGAGCATGAGCCGGTGTGTAGCGAGTGAGGTCGACTCCAAGGTTGGTGGCCAAAAGACTGACCAAGTTACCACACCAAACTTCCTTGGACTTGGTTGATTTCTCTATGTAGTAGAGCCATTCATACCCCAAATTCAAAGGGTCGGGCTCCTCGAAAAGGATAGTGCGGAGACAAGCAACTTTTGTCCTCGTTGGCCTGTTCAACTCTCTCTTCGGCAAGAATGTAGCGGCTAGGACTCGGAGAATAATCCGGAAGATGGGGTTGATGATGCTAGCCCCGGATAATGCCGTTGTGGAGGATTGGACCTCCCCGGTGATATAGCTCCAAGTCCGAGTCACCCTGTAGTCTTTTAGGTTGTACTCTCTAGAAGGGTTTGGGAGCTCCAGAATTGCATTGAACTCCGCCATGGTGAACTCACGGCTCACATTACCGAGCCGAAACCGGATACGTCCCGCCGAAGTTTTCGACGGAAAACTAGTCTCTAGAGTGGCCAAAAACTCGGATGTGAGGGCCGGAAAGTGTGGTAGATCCTCCTTCTTCAGTAGATGAGATGCACCGAGAATAACGAAGGCCTCCTTGACATCCGTGTAAATCCCCGTGTGTACGGCACTAGACTTCGAGAACCAACGAGTGTTGTGGTCCTTCTCTAAAATGGCACGATATTATTTCACTTGGCCTTGAGTACTCAAGATCACATTATCCATGCGAGGTGGAGATGGGGACCTCTGATTCCTCCTCTGTTTCTGAGCTCGGGTAGCGGGTCTGCTTGAACTTGCCATGAGATCTACAAAACAATCAAGAATTTTCCAAGATAAGATCCACTCAAAATAGATAGCCAAGAGACCCCATACTTGGTCTCAAAATAACCTCGGAATTATTCGTCAACTATCCAATTGGGTCATTAAAGAATCTGGACTGGTGTAGAGTCGGTGATGCTTGCGCAGGGTCGTTAACGAACCTGGGTGGGTCCTTAATGAGCTGCCGAGAGCCAGTTCACAGAATTCCGAATGTCATCAACTTTAAAAATCAGACCATAAATCAAGTATACATCCTCAATACTCCCTACTAGATACACAATCGGGTTCATGCACCCCATACTTGCTCGATTTCCCATCCCAAACATGCGAAATTACCCAAAATTGATATAGCAAAAATTGAACTTAATACTAGGACAAGAAAAATTCATGCTTTTCTAATTAGACTTTTGCAATGGAGAATCTAACATGAATAATCCTCCCAAGATCATGAACAACTAAGCTTCAACGAGAATTCATGAGCAAAATCCGAACATGCATGTCGACCTTTTCTATAGACACAATCCCAATATGAAATTTCTACCCTAAAAACCATGAATCTTGTAAGTAAGAGTTAGGGTTTAGAACTCATACCGCAAACTTGAGAAATTGAAGAACAAGTGGTTGGTTTGGGGTGGTTAACGGGTGTGAATCTCGTCGGTGGAAATCCGGAGTTCCGAGCTTCGGTAACGAGGGTGTCTCCGTCGATCGGTGGAGGTGAGAAATTCCGATCGGTGGTGGGGAATCTCCAAGATCTTTGGTAGGATTTTTGAGGGGTTTGGAGTTTAAAGGATTTGAGAGTGAAATTTTTAGGAGGGTTAGAAGGGTTATATAGGAGAGGGTAGGGATAGGAAGAGGTAAAAGGGGCGGCGGCATGGGGGTAGGTAAAAGATAGATTAGGTTTAAAAAAACTTAATTACCTTCCCGTTTTAACGAATCGGGTCGTCGAACCGGGTCGTTAACGACCCTGGGTGGGTCGTTAACGAGCCATTGTAGCCTCTTGGAGTGATTTTCGAGCCCTTCTCCTGCATCTTGTTACCTCAAAATTTATCATAATTTCTATCCTACAAACTACCAAAAAGAAAAGAAAAGAAAAGAAAAGAAAACTAAGAAAAAGAAAGAATCTAAAAAAAAACTATACTATACTAAAAGCGGGTTGCCTCCCGTAAGCGTTATTTTTAACGTCGTAAGCCCGACGTTCTTCCCTTTCTTCAAGGTGGTTCTTTTGTAGCTAAGTCAGGGTCTTGAGGTACCCCGTACTTAGCTTTGTAGGTGTTGTTTGCTTGAGTCACGAAGCTAGATCCTTTATCTTCTATGAGTATGCCCGGTATTCCTACATATGGGTTAGTGAAATCCGGAAACCAAGGTGGTTTGGACTCCTCAATAGCATATGTTGTGGGGTATGGTGCAGGAATAGGGTAAGAAGAAAAGTACTCACCTTGATTGTTTCCTTGTATATGAGACTCGCTAGTGGGCCATGGGAGCTCGACAAGGTCCTGTGTGAGAATCTCTTTCGAAGTTGGTGGAAGTTCGGTGGTATCAGCTTTGTCGAGTTCTGGTTGGTGCAACTCGATTTGTGCGACCGTGGTTGGGTCATTTGCGTTTTGGTCCATGCTGAATTCCACTAGTTCTTCTCCAATGTAAAACGTAAGAAGTCCTTTCCTCACATCGACCTTGGCACTTGTTGTAGCTAGGAATGGTCTGCCTAGGATAATGGGGACGTGAGGATCCTCAGGCATGTCGAGGACGACGAAATCATTTGGTATAAAGAATTTTCCCACTGGAATAGGGTAGTCATCCACGACCCCTGTGGCTTTGACGCATGATCCGTCCTCCATGAAGAGGTTCATATCCACAAGCTCTAGTGGTCCCATGTTAGCTTTTGACCATATGGAAAGAGGAAGCAAACTAGCACTGGCTCCAAAATCACATAAAGCTTTAAATTTGTGGTCGTCTATGCCAATCGTGATGGCAAATATCCCTGGATCTCCAAGCTTTTCTGGTAGAGCTATTGATCTGACTTCATCCTGCAGCTCTGTAATAGACCTTTTCCTGCTAAGAATATCCTTCAAAAATTTTGTGTAAGCCGGCATTTCGCTTAGGGCGTCAGCGAATGGGATGGAAATATTAATGCCCTCAAGAATCTTCACAAAACGCTTGAACTTACTCGTAGAGTCCATAGATTTCTTAGTTGGAAATGGAAGAGATTTCACCATTATCGGAACCAAGTTAGGCTCGAGAGGTGAGAGTATCGGGTCGACACTGGGGTCGTTTGGTGTCCTTGGCGGGTTGTTACCGACCCTGATGGGGTCGTTAACTACCCTGGGATAGAGAGGAAGGCTCGGATTAGTAGACTTAACTGGATTAGGGTCGTTAGATACCCTCAGAGCCTCGTCACCATGGTATACGGGCTCGGTATTTGCCCTCGCTGGCTCGTTACCGAGCTGGGTTGTGACATCCTCTTCCTTCTTGTTCTTAGCTTGGACTCGCTCCGGCAATGTCTTCCCGCTCCTAAGCTGCACCGCTGCTATTTGTCTCCTAGGGTTCTCCTCGGGGCGGCCCAGGAGTTGCCCTTGTGGTCTCGGAATCTGGGCAGCGAGGTTCCCTAGTTGGGAATCAACACTTTTCTTCCATATATCGAACTCTCCCCATCTTTTATTTTGTTGGTTCAGGTTGGCTTGAACTTTGTTAACCTTGTTGGTCACTTCGTTAACTTTGTTTGTCACTCCGTTAATGCCTTCCTGTAATCCTTGAACCCATGATGGTGGCTCCTGATGGCCTAGAGGTCGATAGGGTGCAGGTCGTCTATCTGGCGGAGGCGATGCATAGTTTTGATTTGTATTCTGATTGCCCCATGCCTGATAATTGTTTGACATGTCAAAATAGCTAGGCTGGTTCCTGTATGGCCCTCTCATATAATTCATATCAGCAATTGTCTCAGCGGCTCTAACCTGCTCTATGTTAGTGCAAGCAGAAGTACTATGTGCATAAGAACCACATTCTTGACATGATTGAGAGGATTTCAGAAAACTTACCTGCTTCTTCAGACGGTTGACCTCATCTTGTAGGAATTGATTTTTAACATACGGGTCAACTTCGTCTCGGTTAGGTATGTAGAGACGTTTTTGGGGCTGTGGAGTCTGCTGGGTTCCATACATGGCATCATAATTGGACAGCTTATCCAGCAATTCCCATGCAGCCGTTGGGTCCATCTCTATAAAACTGCACGCAGTATGCGTGTTGATGCGGTTCTTGGTCTCTGCGTTGTTACCCTGGAAAAAGATTTCTTGCAGAACATATAAAGGTTGCCCATGAGTAGGGCATTGTCTAAGCATCTCTTTAAGTCTTTCCCATGTTTCAACAAATGTTTCATTAGGCAGCTGGTGATAGGAGGTGATGCGTTTTCTCAACTCCGTTGTCTTGGCAGGCGGGAAGAATTTTGTAAGAAATTGATCATACAAGTTCTTCCAAGTCCTGATAGATTTAGGAGGTAAGCTCTCCAACCAACTCAGGGCCTTTCCAGAAAGAGACCATCTAAAAGCTTTTAGCACCCTCAGTTCTGGATGCATGTACTGTTTGGCATTCCTCAAATAGGCATTCGGCTCTTCCTGTAGACAAGCATTGGTAGCTCATTGACACTCAGCCTCGGCGGCAGCGCCTTCCTTCTCGGTCTTTAATGCCTCCATCTGATTTTGGAGGTCTTCCATCTGACGAGCCATCTCTTCAGGTGTGGCCATGGCTCGGTTCTCTCGGCGTCTACGGTGCAGGGAACGTTCGGGTTCGGAATAATAACCAGCGTTGTCAAATTCAAGCCTTCGACTTCCTACCGGCATACGCTGAGAAAACAGACAAAGAAAACAAAAATTAAAAACAAAAACGGGATCGGGCTATTCCCAGACCCACAGATAAATAAACAAAACACGTTGCTTCCAAGGCAACGGCGCCAATTTGTTGAGAGGGTATTCTTGACAACAAATAAATTTATAATCAAGACCCCACTGAGTATAGGGGAGTCAGGATCGTTCCACGGGAAGCAAGGTTTGTTTATCTATCGACTCCTAAAATAAATAAAACAAAAGCAAGCAAAACACACAAGCAGCCTCGTTAACAAAGTTGTCAGCCTCGTTAACGAACCACCGAGAGTAAAAAGACCAAAATTAACGACCTAGACAGGTTCGGTACCGAGCCAACAAACTCAGTAACGAATACGATCTTGAAAAGAAATCAAATAAAACAAAAATATCCAGGACAAGGGTTACCACAGCATAATCATGCACACAAGCTCGTAAGAAGATAAATATCATGCCTTTAAATAGATAGATGCATCAACTTTCATTGACTTAGCAAGCAAATTAATTTACTTTCATAAACTAACTCACCCAATTGCTGGTTTCGGATCTAAAGCTTGAAACTTTCGTTTTCAAACAATTCAACCTTCAAGTTTATAACTTTCTCTTTCAATCAACTCAATAACTCAAATTACCTAACCATTCATCTTGGTATAAGCACAACAAACAATCTCAACAATAGATAAAAGGCACTCAACACATAATCTTACTCACCAAACATGCACAACTATGCCGGGTTTCAACCCCGACCCTAGATAAAAAGACTACTCACTAATCATGACTAAGAAACTAATAACTTTAATCAAAGAAAACATTGTAAACAAAACAAAACACTACTCAAATAAATAAAAATATCGTCTTACAGAGATTCAGAAGAAACCGAAAACACTGAAATACCGAATCAAAGAACACACTAACGACCCCGATAACTTTCGTCTACCGAGCTCCTTCGATCACGACTCCGATCCGTCCTTCTCTCTCTCGGCTCTCCAAAATCCGACTTCTCTTCTCTAAGCCAAGCTCTCCCCTTTTTCTATGCTAGATAGAAGGGTATTTATACTAAAAAGGCTAGAAACTAAAAAAGGCTAAAAGATATAAACTTTCCTAAAAAGATAGAATCTAATCTAAAAGATAGAAATAAAATCTCAAAAGATAGAAAGGCCTAAAATACATAATATAATAACCCTAAAATCATAAAAAGATACTCTACCGACACGGAAATAAATTCCCGCACAGGATCGGTGAGTCACAAAGTCAACTCTCGAACAACTTCATCTTGTGGCCTCGTTAACGAGCCCTCACAGCCTCGTTAACGAGCCTGGGCTTGGTTTTCTTCAACACTTCTCTTCCAAAAACTCGAACTTCAGCTTCTTCATCTTGTATTCCTCCATCTCTTATCATAGCTCTCCAAATTCAGCTCCAAACAGCACCTTTTCCTTGCTAAAACCTACAAAAACACACAAAACGGAGTAGCTTCCATACTTTTCACAAAATATGAAAAACTATCCAAAAACACATAAAACTAATCCTAAACCTATCAAAACTAAACCTAATAACCAAATAAAACCTATCAAAAACTATACTAAAAACACGAACATCAGTTATGTAAGTGGGTGTTCCCTCTTCTTTCGATTTTTGTATTCGTTTTGTATGTTGTGTTATTTCATTTGGAATTAGTCCCGAATATCTTTTTCAAATGTTTTGGACTTGTTTGTTTGTTGTGTGCAAATTGGTTTTAAATGGGTTTTATCGTAAATAAGTTTTTGAACATTTTCTCTGTGTTGATACCGTTTTTGGTACGGCAATCGTAGCTGGCAGAGAGGAAGGGTTGCCTATGTATGGTCCGTGTGATAGAGAAACCGTGCCCATTCAAAAGAAAATGCTATCTGTGTGTTTTGGCTAGTGCTCCAGTGGAGGCTTAGCCAGGGTTAGAAGGAAGAAGTGATGTGAGGAGTGGGAGGGTCTGCATCTGCACTATGGATTGGAAGACGAGATTGAGAAAGAGTTATGTTGCTTTAATTGCGCGATTGTGTGTATGTGTGTTTGGCTTATGTATGACTAACCGTCTAATTTAGGTGTTGGCCTTTAGAGTTATGGTTTCGATTGTAGATTCTGGTTGCTGGCTATAGAAAATTGTTTTTAAACGTCTTATAATTTCAGCATATTATCTAGCTTGGTAGATTTGTAGCTAATCCTTCGGGGATTATTTTTCCAATTATAGGTATGTTACAGAAAACCGTGCAGGAGCCTTGTCTGAATGGTAGAGTGGATCGTTGACGCATGTGTCATTATTTTGGGTCTTTCGGGTGTACTTCAGGAAGATTTATTATTATTAGTTTTGTTGAATTATTTTAATTGAATTTTTCAACTGTTGTTTGGAATACTTTGAGAAAAATTCCGGAAGCGTTACTTGGTAATTTTGTTTATGCATTCGGACATTCAAACATGTTTTATATTCAGTTTTATAAATCTGAAAGTTGGATGTTTTACTTGTTTTCTTGTCGTGCTCGCGTTGTAAGATCCTAAAGTGTTGTTGTCAACCCACCTAAGTAGTGCTTGGTAAGGTCTACTACCAAGTAGCGCCCTGTGGAAAGACGGGGTATTACAAGTATCAAACCCACCTTGACAAGCCCGAATAAGCATTCAGATTGGAAAGACGGTCGTTTCAAGAACCGAGAGTCGGGTGGACTTCCAAGCAAGTTGTACTATTTCGACCCGAATTTAGTTTCTTGTAATTGTGCTTTGGCACTTATCTTATGTCGTGATAAAACTTTCACTTATGTTAATGGATTTTAAGAGTGTAGGGGGCCATTAATGAGCCTGGATCCACTTATGGGAACGAAGTTCCGGCACCTAGCTAAGGTACGCACCTCCCTCCTTTGAACAGGAGCAGATAGTGGATCATGATCCTTAAAGTCGTGGAATTTTTGCATGGTGCCATACGACTTAGTAGGTTATATAGAGGTGTTGGGTTAATCCCGCACCCCTTACTTCATCCAAACCGATCACGAAAAGAGATCTTAAACAAGCAAGGTCACAAACAAGACAAACGTAATAGTCCTATCGAAATTTAAATAGCGTAATAACAATAACAATTGGGTCATTATTTCTAACAATTTTAACAAACAAATTGTTCCCAACATCGAGAAATTTCACGAAACGAATTAAGGATGCTTCAAGGAGAAATTCCACTTGCATTAGCTTTGCGAGCGTTTACGATTGAGTGAACGGAAATTGAAGATTTAGACGGAACGAGATCTAGACCTAGCAACACGAGACATACGAGAGAATTTTTTTAATAAAAATCATTAACTCTTCTAAGGTTTTATTTTTCTCTTATATTTCTTTTTATAAGAGAGTTTATAAACTAAATTATTATAATAATAATTTAGATGGAGGTGGTAAAATAATAAGAGAGCGGTTCACGTACGAACAGGCGCCTAGGTGCAAAAAGAGAACAGATCTCCACCATCCGTCTAGCTTGAATTATTTGGACGCGCTTCCGCGTCCAAATAATTCAGAAAAAAAAAAAGCACGCGTGTACGTCACCCGCTTCCAGAAGGTACTTATCGCCTAAGCAAACCCCCAAAAAAGGCAATTTTTTATCCTCTTTCCAAATCAAAACCAAAAATCTCTTTTTTTCTCTACACAAAAAAAATCTTCTAAACTGGATTGTAACACAAAGATTTACGATTTGGTATATATGTTCTAATTTTCTACTCTAATCTTGCTATATGAGTGCACATTCATCATTTAAAGCTTCAATTTAACTGGATTTTCTCTTTTCAAAGAGAAAACTATACCTTTTCAAAGGAGCTTTGTTCAGATTTACAATTTTCTCGAAGTTACAACGAAGATCTGACTGATTATGATTAATGGAACAGGTAATAATCGATTTTTTCCCTGATTAAAGCTAATACAACTCGATTTTAAAGTTTTTATCGTATATATCGTCAAAATTTATTTATGTTTACGCATTCGCAATAGGAAACTCCATTTTATGGTTTTGAGGGACACTGCTATGATTTATTTGGGAAGACAACCATTAGTATGAACATATGTCAAATATTCTAAATTTGTTCATAGATAGCACACATTTGTTCATAGATATTGCACATTTGTTCATTAAATATTTGTTCATCAAATATTTGTTCATAGGTATCGCACATTTGTTCATAGATATCACGCATTTGTGCATAGGTAGTACACATTTGTTCACTGGCATTATCTATTGTTGAAAAAATGAAAAAATTAAAATTGTACGTGTAGTGGATACTGATGTGTATTTACATGTTTCTTTTCTCTATAATGAAGGAAAAATAGAAGATAAAAAGGAATTAAAGATCGTAATCTCGCTTGGCAACACACATGACTACATACCATTTTGTGATAAAAACTTAAGACCTAAAGAGGGGATGGTGTTTAGAACCTGGGAACAAGGAGTAAATTTCTACAAGGCATACGCAGATGCATGTGGTTTCCAAGCACGTGCTGGCACCATTACAAAGTCTTCGGATGGAACTAACACTACAGTTTGGAAATACATGTTGTGCAATCGGGCAGGATTTAAAAACTCAACTCGAAAACCTGAACATACTGCATCTAGTAAAGAAGAACAAAAAGAAGATGATGAAGAGAATCATGAAGAAGAAGAACAACAAGGAAAACTAAAAAAGCGAAAAAGAGTAACCAAAAGGTGTGGTTGCATTGCTAAAATGGCTATGAGACTTTCTGGAAGAAACGGATATTGTTAAGAAATTTGAAGAGTGTCACACCCATGTTATGTTTGAAGATGGTAGAAACACTTTGCAAAGAGCAATAGGAAATTGACGTCCTTCCATGAAGATTTCATCATGAATTGTATCGCAGCAAACATTGGTACAAGTAAGTCATACAAGGTCTACAAGGAGTTTGTTGGTTCATATGCAAAAATTGGTGCAAAAATAATTTATTTCAAGAATTTTATAAGAGATCTAAACTCCTTCATGATTGGATGTGATGCTCAAATGGTTATTGACAACTTGTTCAAGAAAAAAGAAAGATGTGACGCATTTTTCTTTGAATATGATGTTGATGAACAACATCAATTAACCAAATTGTTCTAATTTGATCATGTTGCAAGGAAGAACTTCTCATATTTTGGAGATGTTGTCTCATCTGATGCAACATACAAATCAAACATGTATGAAAAGGTCTTAACTTTGATGAACAAATTGATTCTTTTAATGAACTAATCGTATGTATTGATGAACAAAATAAATACTTGCCTTCAGGAATTTACAATGAACAATTAATTCTATTGATGAACATATTGTATATATTGATGAACAAATCAAATCTATTGATGAACAAATTTAATTCTTTGTCTTCAGGTATGAAATGGTGTTGGTACCATTCACATGGGTTGACAACAACAAGAAGAGCATTAATTTTTCCTTTGGGTTGCTTCTAAAAGAAGATATCGAATCTTATGTCTGGCTATTCCAAAACTTCAAAGATGCAATGAGCGGGAATGAACCATTTGTCATTCTCACTGTTCAAGATCCTACAGTAAGAGTTGCAATTGAAAACGTTTTTGACAAGGTTGTGCGTCGTTTCTGCATGTGGCATATCATGTTCAAGGTACCATCAAAGGTTACAAATGATGTGTATAACAATGATCAATTCAGATGTAACACCCCATCTTTATTCAGGGGCAGTATTCGGTAGTAGACCACACATGGGTCCACATGAGCTAACCTGACAACGAGTTCACTCGGATCTTACAACTCGGTCACGATGAGAAAATACATAGAAAACATCCAAACTGTACTTATAAAACCAAAGTATGGAAAACATGCATGAATTCTCCAATCGACATAAACTACACCACCGCTTGTGAGCATTTTATTGACACGGTGATATCCTTTCCTTAACAAAGTCAAACATTATGCAAAATAAATAACCACCACTTCACCCAACTGAACCCAATCCTAAGGACACGGCCTTCAACGACTCGTACCATCATTTTCTCGAGGTTTCATGCATCATGAATTTCTTGCTCCTAATCCTTACATGGAACTGAAAAACAAATCCTCGAAGGGTTAGCTATCAATTTCAATATGCACTAAATAGTAAACACAATATGCAGTAGCAAAATCAATTTATCAAATTACATAATAACAGTAGTAGTAGAATAGTTCACATATAGTATATTCACAAGAGCAGACATGCGCACAACAATACTTATAATCATAAAACGCAAAAAATATTTAAAGTCATACGATACATACTAATAATAGAACATAATTTCATTTTACTATCACCTCATCCACTTTTCACGTCAATATCAAATCAACCACAATTCACAACAATTCTTATCTACCGATATCAATTTACATAGCAATCGGGGCATTCTTTCAGCCATAAATTCTTATCTACCATATAAATTTACATAGAAATCGGGGCATTCTCCAGCCAGAACGGGGTGTAGTGGTCGGCGGCCTCCACCGTTACTCCGAACCACCCATCACCAGAAAAAATCACCTTCTTACCCCTGGTCAAGCCTCTACTAGAGCATTTGCCAAAACATTGATTATAATTTTGAAGGGGCTCTCCTTGTCATACAACTAAGCCAGTGATGTCTCCCTCCTTCCCGATCATCCCATAGGAATCATTATACCGGTAGATGTCAAAGTTTCATAAATTGAATAAAATACGAAGTATTAATC
Organism: Fallopia convolvulus; assembly: GCA_964016875.1. Taxonomy (NCBI): domain Eukaryota; kingdom Viridiplantae; phylum Streptophyta; class Magnoliopsida; order Caryophyllales; family Polygonaceae; genus Fallopia; species Fallopia convolvulus. The sequence goes on along the minus strand of OZ024731.1, from coordinate 42,995,308 downwards.
ATCTAATAATATATTATTAAAGCATCGTTTTAGTCACACATAGATGTATAATAAGATGAAGAGACGAATCCCAAAATAAAGCTCTACACATCATATCTACACATTCAACACACATCAAAATTGATAACTAAGTAAGTCTAGACAACATACTTCGAAGACGAAATCCCAAAGTCAGGAAACAACTAATTATCCCGCAACGCGGAACCCTGTTTAAGACAGATAGCCCGTCTCTTCCCGTCCTCTTTGTTCACTTACTAAGACCCACGCTCCGAATAACAATGATAAAAGATGACGGAACGCGGGTGGATTAATAACTTGGTGACAGAGGTCGAAAAATAATTGAACGACGGTGAGGGTGCGTTGGTGGCTAAAAATAGCCAAACGAGAAGAACCAGAAAAATGAAAGATGGAAATGATGGTCTCTCACAATTGCCCACAAATGTGTGTGTATATATATATAGGAGGTTGGCAAGATATATATCGGCACATTAAATAATAATAAAAAATTATAAACTATCTTCATTACTTAATGGAAGAGGAAAGTTAAAATTATAGATAGTCATGGAAGAATAAAGTCGGCTTATCTTTTGTAATAATTTTGTTTTCCACCCACAAATTTCTTTTACTATAAAATTTATCTTGAAATAATTAATAATTAATTATAGGTTAAAATTTTTTTAAAATATAATTAACTAAAATTCAAAATAATATGTTAAATATTACTATTTAGTCAAGATTACTTATAAGCAAAGTAATCCCAACACGAACATCAAGGTACATAAAAACAGGATAAAAAGATATCAAAATATTCCCGAATATTACATCAGAAGCAAGTTCAACAAGCTTGTTTGGAGAAATGAAATTAGTCGGGAAGAGTTTGAGGAGACTTGGCATTCCATTATTGCTGAATTTGGACTTGAGTTAAACACTTGGTTGTCGCTGATGTTTGAGCTACGTCACTTATGGATCCCTGCGTACTTCAAAGATGTAAACATGGGTGGACTTCTTAGAAAAACTTCAAGGTCTAATAGCCAGAACTTCTTCTTCTCGCATTTCATTGGATCCACATCTTCTCTAGTTATTTTCAGGATGCAGTTTGAGAGTGCAATTGATTCACAAAGGCACAATCAGCAGAGGTTAGACTTTGTTCAACAAGCTCCCCCACTCTAATGACACCGTTAGATTTATAGAAACATTGTGCATCTGTTTACACCATAAACGTCTTCTATGACGTCCAGACAGAAATTGTTGCTTTTGTATTTGAATGTGGTCTAAGCAATTTGGTCAAGGAAGACAACATCCACGAGTATCACATCAACGGGCAGTTTGGGAAGGTACATGTTGTGAAACATGAGCTTCAAAACAAAGAGTTCATTTGCTCATGCAATAAGTTCATCAATATCAGGACTCCATGTTGCCATATGTTTTTCGTATTCAAAAACATTGGCTTGAGGAATGTGCCAACTAAATACATCAAGAATAGATGGACAAAGAAATCAAATCTGACTCCTAGTTTGAGATAGAAGGTTCAACAATTGACCAATGTGATGTGATGAATGAGAAGAAGCTATTGATTGCTGATTTATTGGGTGAGGTACATTCTTGCATTAATGCCATAAGGGATAACACAGAACACCTCAAAGAGCTGATATGTTTCTTGAAGGAAAAAAAAAGGAAACCTATCTGAGCTTATTGGGAGGGGAATCATCTACATCAACAAGGTAGAGTTCAATTCAAACATTCTTGGGGAACAAACCGAGTGTTATTGAGGTAAACCTTCCTGAACGAGTAGTGACAAAAGGCAGGAAGAAAGAAGGATGTATTATGGGAGGTAAAGAGAAAGCAATGAAGAAAGCAAGAAAAGAGCAAAGGGCTTGTGCAAAATGCAAGAAGCTTGGACACAACAGTAGGACATGCACCAATGTTCCCAATTAGTTCTCTCATTAATCTTTGATTTCTGATACATAATTGTTGCATCAGGATAAAATACATAGTATTCATAATTATTGCATTATCAATGATCACGTTTCTAGTTTCGATGAACAATTAGCAGTTAGTAATGAACAAAATCACTATCTAATGAACAAAACCCTTTCATTCTTCAATAAATATATTTCCATGTACATTTAGATATTTTCCATGAACAAATCATACATTAATGATGAACAAAACCTAAGGTATCGATGAACAAATCTAAGGTATCGATGAACAAATCAAAGGTGTTCATGAACAAATCAAAGTTATGGATGAACAAACATAAGGTATTGATGAACAAATTATGAACACATATTCTCAACCGATGAACAAATCGAAGGTATTGATGAACAAATCTAAGGTATCGATGAACAAATCTAAGGTGTTGATGAACAAATTACGATAAATCATATTTTCTGAATCAAATGTCACACTAACACAAAAAACTTGTTCAATAACCATCATCCACAAAACTCCATTTAAAGACATATACCACACTATACAAAAAGAAAAACCAAATGTCTACAACATTCAAGCCATAAACCATCATAAATTGTATTCTAAAGAAACCATACACAAAAACAAACCCATTCCAAACTGTTTTCCAACCAACACATATCATTGTACATCACTTCTTATTCTTTGACTTCCTTGTAAGAGGAGCACGAGATGCGACTGTCGGTTTACGCAGGACAAATTCTTGAACAAATTTTTCAGATGTTGCCTTGTGTTCATTCAATGGACTCAACAACAACTCATTATAGTACCTTATCCTCAAGTCATCAAGTTGATGTTGATCGTGTTTATTGATTCACATGCCCAACCAGACAAGCCGCTGCCAAAGTAGGTTTCCATGTGTCGCATCATAAAAATTCCACAATTAGTCTTGTTTCTGTTATCTCTCCATTTCATCTCAAGACGTTCATATGGAACCCTATCCAGATGCTCGAACAAAGTAGCCCTCGCATCCATCTTGAGCGTCTTCATAAGCTCGACAAAGAGCATTCTCTAAAAAATAACAACAAGAAACAAACACAACCCATTCAATATTAAACACACGTGTCAATGATGAAAAACAAAGTATTACAAAAACAAAATAAAACTCACCAATTTATAGGTACGTGCTCATACTTTTCTTCCAAGGGCACATCTTTCATCGAGTTATCAATTATGTGGAAACGTGACACTCTCACATTCAACGCAATACAATAGTAATGTGTTGAGGTACAAATAGGAAACACAAACTATAAAAATGCAGAGGAAAACAGGCATAAAAAAACCTTATATTGATTAAAAACAACATAGTGAAGAGTCAATCTTTCTAATGAACAAATAGCTAATACCTCTGAACAAATAAGTAGTACTGATGAAAAAATAAAAGAATATCAATGAACAAAAATGTTATATCAATGAACAAAAAATGCATACCAGGACAATCTTGTGCACATTAATCCACTTGAATTTTTCAAGATTGCCATGAATGGCATTAATGAAAAACTCCATGAAATCCTCGTCACTAAAATCCTTGCTCAGTGAAAATAACTGAAAAATATATATAACTATAAATTAGACTGAGAATATCAAAAAGTCATTAAATAAGACAATGTGAATATAAAAAACCTTTTTCTTACCAATCCTCAAGAGACATAAAAAACCTCAAGGGTTTTGAGTCGCTTTTCCACTGCTCTTGTAAATTGAGATAACAGCTCCAAAGCCCGGTTATATTTGTTTCCACTTCATATTTTACCGTCATTGAAACAAAATCCTTTTTCATGGCGGAAATATGCATCATCTTAAAGATTTCAATATTACACAAATCAGAAACATAAAACAAAAAATGATCAATTTTAATAATAAAATCAACTTGAAGATATAAAAAGAGCAATATGTAAACAAAAAATATTATTCTACGCATTGTTACCCCTTTGATCAGGAATGTCTTCAATCAGACAATCGAACAATTTCTTGGCCGCAGGAGATACTTTTTCTGTCAAAACAACACTCCTTCCCATGTAAGGTGACTTCACATAATCAGAAGGCTTAGATATTCTTTTATCAAGTACATCCTCACCAGTAAGTTTAACACCAACAAGAGTGTCAATTGAACTAGAACCAACCTCATGCGCCTCATTCTTGATCTACAAATGTAAAAACACATAATATTCATGAACAAATTACATACAAAATTAGTGAAGAAATTTTCTATAACTTATGAACAAATAAGCAAAAATCAATGAACAAATAAGTAAAATCAATGAACAAACCTCATCCTAAATCCTGTTCAGCTCCTCTTCAAATTTCTTATTTGCTTCATCCTCCTTCATCTTATCTAACTCCTCTTGTTTCTTCTTCAACTCCATGCCAATTCTCATAAATTATGCATCCCTTTCTTGTTTCTTCTTCTTCTTCTTCTCTTCTTCCTTTCTCTTCTCTTCATCAATTTTTTTTTGTCGCCTCAGCATATTCCTTCTTCCTCTTCTTCTTTCCTCTTCTTCCTTTCCTCTTGCCTCCTCTTCACCTCCTCTTGCATTCTATGTTGTTCAACCTCCTCAATCCTCTTCTTCTCTTTCTCCTCTGCTTCTCTCTTTTTCTCTTCCTCTTCAATGTTCCTCTTCTTCTCTTCCTCATCTTCCAACCTCTTCTCTTCCTCAGCTAGTTGTCTCCTTTTCTCTTCCTCCTCTTCCCGCTTTTTCTTCTCTTCGTCTTCTCTTTGTCTCTTCTCTTCTTCCTCGGTTGCTTTTCTCTTTTTCTCTGCCTCCTCTTCCCACTTCTTCTTCTCTTCCTCTTCTGTTTTCCTCTTCTCTTCCTCCTCTTTCTTTCTCTTCTCCTCCTCTTGTATTAATGCATCCTCCCTCATTATGGCTTCCAACTCTTCCTCTTCCTGCTTCTTATTTTCTTCTTCTTCTCTTATTCTCTTGTCCTCTTCATCCCTTTTCAACTTCTCTTCTTCTTCAATCCTTCTTACGTCTTCCTCAGCCCTTTTCCTTGAAGCTTCCTCCTCCTCAGCCTTTTTCTAATTTGTTCATCAGTTAATCCCTTGCAAACAAAAGAAATCTTTAGTTCCTTCTTCCTTGTCGCATCAACCTTCTTGAACTCATCTTCTTGCATAATAACACTTTTCCTACCGATATCTGTAACACTAGCCCAATCATCCCTCAATGGAAACACGCCCAGGTCAAAAGAAGGTAATTCAAACCGCTTCTTTGCCTTCATTGCGGCCTCAATTTCATCCAAAACCTTTGTACCTTCCTCCAAGAATGAAGTTTGGCTTGGTGATTCAGAATCTTCGTGGGTGCCAGATTGGGATGATGATGAAACACCCTTCAACCCCAATAGCTTCTCAAAAGCTTCATTGATCTTGGTGAAAAGTCTTTGGCTGGCAATTTCAGTTGGAGCTCTTTGCACACGATCGAGATTATCTCTTCAAAGATGATGCAAGCTCCATTGACATCTCAAGATGTTCTTCTATAAATGACTGCACAAGAAGTAATCTATATAAGTAAAAAAATAAAAAAAGACACAACATACTATGAACAAATGCTAGTTTGTGATGAACAAATGTTAGTTTCTTATGAACAAATGCTAGTTTTTGATGAACAAATGCTAGTTTGTGATGAACAAATGCTAGTTTCTTATGAACAAATAAACATACATCACCACCATCATGCAAAACATAAAGATAAAAACATGCAAAAATAAAAAAAAAATATTTTGCAATAAAATCAAATAAACATACGTCACCGTCATCGCCAAGACCAATTCCTGCTTCAAAATGATCAGAAGCAGGGGCTTTCCCTTCATTCTTGTCAGCATCATCACCAGGGTAAACAAACTCAGGCAAACCTCTAAAATACCCTTTTCCAAAACCACCCATCGAAATCTCGAAAATCTCTCTCTCTCTCTCTCTCTCTCTCTCTCTCTCAACAAATTAATCATGATTAAAATGCTTGATCACTGGGAAGGATCTTGGAGTTTTAGGACGATGGTAGATGATTATACAATCACAATAGACAATCTGTCTTGAACAAATACTAATATGTTAATGAACAAATATGGATATACAAATGAAAAAATTAATCTTATTAATGAACAAATATGCATAAACCAATGAAAAATTTGATGGTAGTAATGAACAAATTAGAAATCATACCAGCAACAATATAATAGATCCACTGAAAAACCCATTTTTTGTTTTCCTCCATGAATCATCATTCTCAACTAACTTCTCAACAAGATGAGCACACTAATCGTACTCATTGACCTTGTTCAAGTCTACCAAATGATTCAAGAACTTTAAGTTTACACCACCATTTTGAATGCTCTCTACACAGAGGGTGTAGAACAATATAATAAAGTTCCTCCTAAACCAAGCACTACCATTCTTAGCCTCCTTGATCACTGTACTCAAATTCCCTATTTTGATCTTCTCAAAATCCATCATTTTATTCTTCCTTGTCACCTCATCAATTTCAGCCAACACAAACTGTTCTCTAAATCTATTGTACAAATCTAAATGCTTGACAGTCTTCGGGACAGAAATTGTCCTTGGACCACGAGGTAGACCAAGGTAAAATTGCACAAGTTCAGGTGTTATTCTAACACCTGGTCCACCACCAATCTTCAATGTGCATGATGCAGGGTCGAAACAACTAGCGACATGGTAGCACAACTTACTAGGTATATCAGTCACATTCCATTGTATGAGGTACTCAAACCCCATCTCTTTAAGAGCAACAAACTTGCTTTCACCTTCAAAACTAGCAATTACTTCACAAATCAGCTTTGGAGAGTTCCTGTGATTCAACGACAAATGCTCACGCTTCAAAGCTCTAAATGGCACCTTCGCTTTTGACTTATTTCCAACTACAACCTTTTTCCCAACACCTCGTTCTTTACCAACAACAATATCCACTTTCCTCTTCTTCCCAACAACTTGTAATTCAGCAACAGCACTATCCATTTTCCTCTCAGATGGTTCAATTATCGTTACTCCCTTTCTAGGGATCATATCAATAAGCAAGACATCATCGGAACATTCATCAGATGCAAACTTTTTGCCCTTGTCCATCCGAGGTCTCTTCTTTGATGGAGACGACTGAACAGCCGGCCTTTGCCTCAATACAGGCACTTCAGTATCCTTGAACAACTTATTAACTTTTAAAACATGCTTTTTAGCTATTGATTTTTTTCTCACATTCTTTTGCATATTATAAGAACGCTTAAACTCGGGCTAGTGTTTCATAAATCTTGAATGTTTATTTGATAGCTTGCATTTAGGTAGTGTTTAGGATGCATATTTATGTTTATTTTGCATAAGTTTTAGTTAGTTTTAGTTGTTTTTAGTTTAGTTTCTAGGATCTTGTGTTTTCGGGTAGTTGCGCTTGTTTTGTTCGGTTTTGCAGATCTTTAGGTAAACAAGCATGGATGGGATGGATCTTAGATGATTGTGGTAGAGTTTGATGAAGCTTACAGTAATACAAGTGAAGATTAGAAGAGTTAACGCCCAAGAGCTTGTGTGAAAAGAACGCTTAAACTCGGGCTATACATTGAAGGTCTTGTTTCGACACCTCTATCTTGCAATGCATGGTTTGGAAGCTATAGAGGTCGGATGAATCTGAATTTGTTATCAATGGAAAGCTAACTCGAAGAGCTACAATTCATAGATTTACTCCGAGTCCAAATTCCAACTCTTAAGGGGGTGAAAACAGCCTCTGAAGTGTCGCCTGAAATGTTGAACCGAGAGTGCCGCGGGCATAACATGATCTTGCGCGGCCGCGCCACCCTGGGAATGCCCGCGCCCTATGTTTCTACGCGGAGAGAGTTGGGCCGAGTTTTTGGGCTTCGAGATGGGCTTAAGTTAGGTCTAGACCGACTTGTCTTATGGTATTTCGGGGTAATTTGATATTTGGATATCTTAGGGGTATTTAAACCTTGTTTTTAGTTTTCTCTCAATAATCATTATCATAACTTTTGGATCATACTTTTGGAGGCTAGGGTTTTCTCTCAAGGAAGAACCTTTGTAAGTTTTGATTTTAATTCAATTATGCATTGCTAAATTCTCTTGTGTTTGGCTAGTTATTGAAGTCATGATTTGTATGTAGTTGTGAGGTTTGATTGATTCTCAACAAACTTGAATAGAAATTATTCCCTATGCTTAATTGAATCTAAACTAGGGTTTTATTAGATTAGCTTATTAATTGAATTTCTAGTTATAACTGAATCTGATTAATTACCGGTTGGAGTTAATTCGATCAACAGTAGACTTTAATTAATTTAGTAACGGTTGGACAAGTTGATTAAAGTAGGGAATAAATTCACAAGTCACTTAGATGTCTGGTTGCTCTAAGTGTTTGTTTCTATTGATAACTTGAATCTTCATGCTGTTATTAAATTGAATCTACAAGGTCTTCTAGGTTGTTAGATAATTAGGGTTGTTAGACTAGTAGTTCTATCAATTAAATATGAAGTTTGGGTTTTAGTCCTTAGTAGGATCATTATCCACAATAAATTGTTCAAGTGAGAAGAGAATCAAGAGAATCGATGATCAATAAAGCAATATCATGATTGATCTAATTAGTTGAACACGCTTTTCTCATATTTGTTAAATTCAATCATATTTGCATTCATAGTTAGTTTTCAATTTGTTTAGTAGTTTAGACTTTCAATCAATAAACCCCCCTTTAGTTCTATTACTTGGCACATAAGTAATAACATTAATACACGAGTCTCTATGGGATCGACCCTTACTTGCCGCTCTACTGAGTTGGTTAAGTTAGGTTTCTTTGATAGGTATAACGACCACTGAAAATACCTCATCATTATTCCCTAAATAAATAAGAAATACAAAGCACAAATTCACACATGTATTCACCACATTGTTTGATTTTATTGATGAACAAATGCTAGTTTTTGATGAACAAATGCAAGTTTCTGATGAACAAATGCTAGTTTCTGATGAACAAATGCTAGTTTTTGATGAACAAATGCAAGTTTCTTATGAACAAATGCCAGTTTGTGATAAACAAATGCTATGCCAGTTTTAATGAACAAATATGCACAAATGAATGAACAAAAATCAACACAAGATCACTAACACTTTCCCACACACGTATACTAAATCATTTCATGCAACTAACAAATCCACAATCACCTATTGCAAAACTCAACATAAAAAAAAGTGGATAAAAACAACAAATATGCACATGCACACACAATTTGTATTTATTCAAGTGGTAGGACCAACAATCGAGTAAAAGAAAGTGATGATTCATGCATTTTTTTTTAATTCACAAAACACCAAAATCGGCAATATCAACTTCAAACAACTCAAATAAACACTAAAATAGACACAATCGATCAAACATTTAGTATATATGCACTCGGCAAACACAAAACTACAAATGAAAAACCTAGGGTTTCAGTAAATTTAAAACGAGAGACAAAAACCTTGATTCTCTTGAGATGAACTTTAAGATTTCTCCATCTGGAACTGGATTGATCTTTTTAATAGCTTTAATGGTAAGAATACGGCTCAAAATCACTCCAAAATAGGTTCGATTGAACGATTTCACGCTTGAACTGCTTGAAATGCTTCGAAAACTATAAAAGTGAGTGAGAGAGAGAGAGAGAGAGAGAAAGAGAAGATGATGGACTTTATAAACAGCATGTCTCTTGAATGCCCCGTGTGGTGCGTGTTCTTTTTTTACAGTTTTTTTTAAAGATAAGAGCAATCTCAACCGTCCGTGTGATACGATCGAACGGTCGGGTGCTTTCTCATTTCTCACACACGCGGGTGTTCGCACGAGACTCTTTTTCCAATAATAATATTCTTTATTATTATTTCGTACTTGTAATATCTCAAGTATTCTTTAAAAAGATATTTATATTATATCAAGTATTATAAGGTTTCGAAAGTCAAGACATACTCTTATTTATATTGTTAAATATTAATTAATTTATGGTTAATATTCCATTAAAATAATTATACCCTTTTTATTTAATCTATAATCAAATTAATATATTCTTATTATATTAAGTGAGTCTTTTATTCAAGGCATGCAAATATGCAATGGTAAAATTGAATAACGTCCATTCAAATATATTTCCCATACCATTTTGATTCCATATTGGTTATAAAAATATTCTTATGGTATAAAAGTCCATTAAGCCCTTATCATAATATATTTTATCCTTCTTCCCAAATATCTCTTATTCCATATTTTATTCATAATATAAATCTTGTAAACAACATATCTTACCATCCTATTTTTAAGTTTATAATATGCTTTATAATTTGACATGCAACCTTTTTATATTATTTTCTAATACTTGCTCTAACTATTAAAATTACTCTTTCCAAGTATATAAGACTAGTGATACTAAACCCATTATTTTATTCATAAGATTTTCCATGTCTATTGAGATTTATTTTATCAAAATAAACATGCATAATATTAATCTATGTACAAGGGAATTCAAAAATTAGTTTATCTTTCCTAACAACTTAGATCTTTTTATATTTATAATAACTTCCAACAAAAATATACATATGATTTATATTACACTTTCCATGTATATCAAGACAAAAATATCTTATCAGAGTATAATTAGGTTAGAATATGATTTTTAAATGACATGCAAACTCTTTTTTAATAAAAAGGTCTTAAGATAATATTTTTCCATCAACTTGCTCTTGTTTCTTTATTTATTATAATAAACTCTAAATAATGTAATATTATTTATGTTATACTTTGACAAGCATAAACTCATATTTTGTTCCCATAAATTTATTTACAAAAATTTCCTTGTCTAACATGATTTATTATTATTTTTTATATAAGATAAACATGCAACTATGCAAGCCATTATAACCCCTTTTATGTACAAGAAATTATTTAATGAAATAAATAAATTCTGATTTTATCCTTTCTACTAACAACCTTTATCCTTATAGATTTCAAGATATTAAAAAATATTTACTTGTTAAAATAAAAGGAATTTAAAAACAAAATAAATTATTGGGACGTTGTTGGGACCTCTGGTTCTAAGCAACGGATCAACGATTCAATTCTCTTAAGTTTTGATAATGACAAACACCATAGGGAACTAATGTGGTTTGTTCAAGTATTTCTAAGGAACACAGGTACAGCCAAGAACTCCTACGAATGACCAAAAGCCATTGCTGGCCACAATGAAGAGTTTCCATCAAGGGAACTCTGAAGAGGAAAGTTCCCATGAAGTGGGAACTCCCAGAAACAAACAAGAAAACACAAGCTTACAACGATGAAGAGTTTCCATCAAGGGAACTCTGAAGAAGTCAGTTCCCATGACATGGGAACTCACATGTGAGGACAACGACCGTTCAGCGCAGATCGCGGGATTCTGTCTCAGACAGCCCGAGGGAACAGTCTGAGGATCAGACTGTCACGCTTCATCCAACGGTCCGATTGATTCAAGAAGTTGACCTAGTTCAAACCAAAGTCACATGTGAAGAAAGTACAACTTGGGCATCAAGCAAAGGGCATTTTGGACACAAACGAAAGATGCGACTGCCCAAGACAAATGGACTATAAAGCCAAATGAATAGTACTCGGTCTGAGTACTTCTCCCAGAACTTACAAACACCCACATCAGAGAAAAGAAAGAAAAAGAGAGAAGTCCCCGTCGGCGAGTGTGTGATCTCGACGACGGAGAAGCTGAAGTTCCCAGGAGCAAGGGAACTGAGAAGTCAGAATAAGGTTTGAGTTACTTGTGTTTTGCTGTTGTGAGCTTAGGAACTCAGTTGAGAGGATTTACTAGTGTTGCTAGAGTTAGGAAGAACTTGTAGGAACAGAGAATTGTAAATCCGGTTGTGTAACTAAGGAACAAAGCAATCAATATAAGTAAGTCATTCAAAATCCTCCAAGCGGAGGTAGAGGTTTACCCATACAACTAGTTGGTTGTAGTGGGGTTCCTCTATAAAGGAACTGTGCCTTTTATTGTTTTTATTACTTGCGATTATTTACTTCCGCTGCCTTGGGAACAGCTTAATTGCCAGTTCCCAAGCTCACTGCTAACCGATTACGATCCAACAATTGGTATCAGAGCTTGCGCTCTAGATTTGTGTTAGCATCGCAGGTGTCAAAATGGCTCAGGAACTTACTCAGGTGGGGAACAATACGAGCAAGCCGCCAAGGCTTATCACAGGAAGATTTGAAAGCTGGCAACACGACATGAAAGATTGGATGCGTGGCCAAGACTACCAAGCCTGGTGTGTCATCGAAAGGGGGAACTTCGAAATCGATCCAGCTATTGTCAACGACCTCTCAAAGTGGGGTCCCAACGAGTACAAGTGCATGGAGGCAAACTACAAAGCAAAACAGTATCTAAAAAGGTCCATGTGCGTACAAGATTGTGACAGGGTTGCAAACCTTGACACACCCAAGGAAATGTGGGAAGCCATCCAACAAATGCATGTTGGGAACTCAGATCTCAGAGAAGATCTTCAAATGAATGCAAAAAGGGAGTTCTACAACTTCCAAATGGAAATGGGAGAGTCCGTCGACAGCTACCAATTCCGGTTTGAAGGACTTTGCACTAAGATGGAAGGATTGGGGATCACAAAAGAAGAAATCACCCACAAAATGAAGGTCCAACAGCTCTTCAATGGATTGATTGGAGAATGGGCAAACGAGAGAACGATGTTCAAGGAAAACCCAGAGAATCGAACGCTCATGCTCCATCAAGTATTTGGAAAGCTAGTGGGACATGAGAAGAGGAAGATCGATGATAAGGAACAAACTCGAGCTCATCGAGGGATCGCACTCAAGATCGAAAAGATGCTCAAATCAACCCAAGAACAACATGAAGACTCTGAAGAAGAAGAGGATGAAGAGCTAGTTCTTGTAACAAGGGCTCTTCGAAATTTCTACAAAGGAAAGTCTCAACGGAACAGTGGGAACTGGGGAAAGGGACAGAGTTCCCAAAGAAAGCCCACAGAGAAGGATCTCTCAGAAGTGACTTGCTACAAATGCAACAGGAAAGGACATTTTGCGAAGGAATGTCCACAAGGAACTGATGGCAGAAAGCAAGGAAAGAAGGCCTACATCGCTACCTGGAGCGATGATGAAGACGAAGATCCTGAATCATGGGCACTCCCAGACATGTGTGGCATGGCCATAGGAGAAACCACTGGGGAACAACCCAGTGAGGTAACCACTGAAACTGTTCTTGATTCCTTGAGTAATTATGAAAAACCTGAGTTGTTGAAAATTCTTTCAAGTCCTGTTAAAGATAACATAAAACTGCAAAACAAGTTGGAAAAACAGGAACACATAAATTCTCAATTCGTTGGTCTTGAGCCCTGTCCCAACTGCATATCCCTTCTAGAAAAACTCAAGTCCCATGTGTCTCACATCGTAGATCTAGAAAGAGAAATCAAAACTCTAGAGAAAGATGAGAACACCCTCCTGCAAAACCTGAGTAAGACTTCCGAACATCTTGAAGCCTCTAGTTCCCAAATTAAGTTTGTCCCAGCCAGACATGGCATAGGATACAAAGGTGAGTGCTCCAAGAACGGAAAGTCACCCCTGAGCGAACATGAGATCCATGAGTGTAGGGCCTTAGAACTTCAGTGCGAGAAACAGAAAAATGCTCATCTCGAGGAGAAAATCAGGGTCCTAGAGGGTGGAAACAATGGTGAGAAAGATTACTATACTGGGAACTCTGGACATAGAATCTATGTCAAAATTGCTAAGGGAAATGGGTCTCGAGTGTACAACAAAGAAACCATGGATAGGAACCGTATCCAGAGACCACACCCAAAATACTACCTGGGAGAATACTACAAGACATGTTGGCACTGTGGTGCTCATGGGCACTACAAGGATGCATGTCCCAAGAAGAGAGCCCAAACCCCTAAAAGCCATGAGTTCCCAAACAGACAAAAACGTCATACTCATCACCAAAGGAACTCCAACTCTCAAAATTCCAAAGACATCAACATTTCTGACTATATCTTAAATGAAAATGTATTCCCTTGCAAGGGACCTGGCAAGAGTCATCTTGCCTGGGTCTCAAAACACTAACTTTTCCTTGTAGGTGGCAGTGAGAGGGAACAGTACATGGTTCATAGATAGTGGATGCTCGAACCATATGACAGGAAACAAGGATATCCTCATCTCACTCCACACTCATGCCGAAGGAGGCCACGTCTCATTTGGCAACAAGAACAAAGGAGAAGTTATTGGAAAAGGAGAAGTGTTGCTCAACAAATCCATCAAAGTCAGCAACGTAAATCTGGTAAAGGATCTGGGATATAATCTGTTGAGTGTCTCCCAGATGTGTGATCAAGGGAACAACATCGTCACTTTCGACTCAGATGAATGTCTCGTCATCAACAAGAAGACCAACAAAGTAATTCTGAGAGGAAGAAGATACAACAATGTGTATGTGGTGGACACCAACTTTGAACCACCAATGAAGTTGTGCCTTGCGAGTTCCCAAGATGACACGGAACTCTGGCATCGAAGATTGGGACATGCTGGTGTGAATCAAATCCTGAAGCTTTATCTACAGGATCTGGTCATTGGTCTTCCACGAATTAATCTCGAAGGAGTCAAAATGTGTGAAGCATGTGTTCGAGGGAAACAGACCAAGACCTCCTTCAAACCCAAGAAGGTGGTAAGCACAACCAGGTCCCTGGAGTTAATTCACATGGATCTTTGTGGTCCCATGAGAACAGCTAGCTACGGTGGAAAAAGGTACATGTATGTTTTAATTGATGATTTTTCAAGATTCACCTGGGTTATTTTCTTGAAGGCAAAATCACAAGCGTTTGAAGAATTTGAGCCCTTCATTAAAAGAACAGAAGTAAGCTTGGGGCTGAAACTGAAAGCAATCAGATCTGATCACGGAACTGAGTTTCAAAACTCGGAGTTCCTAAACTTCTGTGAGCAAAATGGGATCTCTCACAACTTTTCAGCTCCTCGTACTCCTCAGCAAAATGGAGTGGTCGAGAGAAAGAACAGAACTCTAGAGGACATGGCAAGAACCATGATGATCGAAAGTGGAGTTCCTGAGTACTTCTGGACTGAAGCAATCTCCAAAGCTACATACATCCTAAATCGAGCCATGACAAGGCCCCTGATCAACAAGACTTCCTATGAGCTCATCAAAGGGAGAAAACCAAACATCTCACACTTAAGAACATTTGGTTGCACATGTTTTGTTCACAACAACGGCAAACACAATCATGGCAAATTCGACCCCAGAAGCGACGAAGGGATCTTCCTGGGATACTCATCACAAAGCAAAGCTTACAGGGTCTACAATAAAAGAACCAAGATCATAGAGGGAAACATTCATGTTGTCTTCAATGAAAAGTCTGTAAAGATGGGAATTGAGACCCAAGGGAAGGGAACTCTGTTCAAGCTAGTCAGACATGAAGACGATGATGATGACGAGGATGAGCCAAGAAAGAGGGATGAAGACTATCCAAGTGCAAGCAATATCCCGCAACCAGGGAACAACGACGAAGGTCCAACCCTCACTGATCAAACCTCCCTCGAGGCTCCTTCCTCAGAAGAACCACAAGACACCTCCAACTCTATCGAGGTCCCCTCTTCAGGGAACAACTTTGTTGTCCCCCAAGACAATACTCTGCCAGAATCAAGTATTCAAGGGGAACAAAGAGGAAACCTGCCAGAAATCTCTGAAGAAACATCAAATGAAGAAGCTGGAGATGAGAGTTCCCATGACAAAGAAACACCGACTGAGGATGATACACATGCAAAGGAACTCACTCATACAAGAACCTTTCAACAAAGGAAGGACCACCCTCTTGAGAACATCATCTCCCCTCTTGATAAAGGTGTGCAAACTCGTTCCTCTCTCAATAATTTTTGTGCTTTTAACGCGTTTGTTTCAATGGTGGAACCCAAAAATATCAAAGAAGCATTAAAGGACCCAGATTGGATTCAAGCCATGCAAGAGGAACTCCACCAATTCGAGAGAAACAAAGTTTGGAAGCTAGTTCCTAGGCCCAAAAACAAGAACATCATAGGAACTCGATGGGTTTTTAGGAACAAGCTCGATGATACTGGAGCTGTAGCAAGGAACAAGGCTAGGTTAGTAGCACAAGGATACAGGCAAGAGGAAGGGATTGACTATGATGAGACCTTCGCACCAGTTGCCAGGATCGAGGCAATCAGACTCCTCATCGCCTATGCCGCTCACAAGGGATTCAAACTTTATCAAATGGATGTGAAAACAGCCTTCCTAAACGGACATCTCAAGGAAGAAGTGTATGTGGCCCAACCTCCAGGATTCGAAGATGAGAAAATGCCCAACCATGTCTATTTCCTGGAAAGGGCCCTTTACGGACTCAAACAAGCTCCCCGAGCTTGGTATGACAGGTTTGCCCAATTCCTCTTGTCCCATGGATACATTCGTGGTTCCATAGACAAGACTTTGTTTTTAAAGAAAGAATCTAAAGATATTTTGATTGTGCAAGTATATGTTGATGACATTGTGTTTGGAGCAACTAACGAAACTCTTGTAGAGAAGTTTAAGGACCTCATGAGCAGTGAGTTTGAGATGAGTCTCATTGGGGAACTCACGTTCTTCTTGGGACTTCAAATATCCCAAACAAAGGAGGGAACAAAGATTCATCAACAGAAATACATCAAGGAAATGCTTGTGAAGTATGGGATTGAACATTCAAAGCCCAGTGACACTCCCATCTCACCAAATTCAAGGCTCAATGCAGATGAAACAGGTATCAGTGTGGACCAAAGGAACTATCGAGGTATGATCGGGTCCCTTCTCTACTTAACAGCTAGTAGACCTGATATCATGTTCTCCGAATGTCTTTGTGCTCGTTTTCAAGCTAACCCTAAGGAATCACACTTGAAAGAGGTGAAGAGAATTTTCAGGTATCTCAAAGGGAACGATAACTTGTGCCTTTGGTATCCAAGGAACAGTTCCCTTGAGCTCATTGCATACATAGATGCTGACTTTGCAGGGCACTTGGTTGACAGAAAGAGCACTTCAGGAATGGCCCAGTTCCTAGGGTCATGCTTAGTCTCGTGGGGATCTAAAAAGCAAAACTCAGTGGCACTCTCCACAGCTGAAGCTGAATATGTGGCTGCCGCATCATGCTGTTCCCAGGTTCTATGGCTTAAGTCATAACTCTAGGATTACGGTATGTCTTTTGGCTCAGTTCCCATACTCTGTGATAACATTAGTGCCATAAACATTTCCAAAAATCTTGTGCATCATTCTAGAACTAAGCATATTGATATAAGGTATCACTTTCTACGTGACAATGTTGAAAATGGGAATATCTCGATGGAACACTGTAGAACTGAAGAGCAAATTGCGGATATTCTTACCAAAGCTTTAGACAGACGTCCCTACCAGCGTTTTCGAATGCTTCTAGGGATGATAACTCTAAACTAAACAAGTCCCTGTTTGTCTCTCTCTCAATGCCTGACTAGTTTATCTAAGATTGCATGATAGGGAACTTGGATTTATTGCTTTCACTATGCCATGATTACTAGTCTAGAGAAAAATGTGTACAAAGAAACTCTATTTCTTTTGGCCCAAAATGATCAACTAGAGTTCCCTTTATCCCTCATTACAAGCCACCATGACGGTTGATCATATGACCCACCCTAAGCTAGGGACCAGACAAATGCTTCTCATGAGCCAAAATATTTCCTTTATCGAGTTGCAAATTGTCTGGTTCCCTTTGAGTTCCCTAGCCCCACAAAAAGATGAGTGTGAAGTTCCCTTAACCACTTCACTCTCCCTGACCTTGAAAAGATCATGGGAACTGCTGCATCTACAAAGGGAACGCTGACTAATCTTCAAAGAAAAACCGTCACTTGGGAAGCGGACTTTTGTGTCAGAAGCTCTGAAGCGTTAAAGGCCAAGTATTCAAAATTTGAAAAGGACTTCCCAAGAGATTGTGACGCGTGTCCAGAAGCGTGCTTGAGAAGTTGAAACAGCGCCCCACGTTCATTGGGCAACGGTTATCGAGGTTATTCCACTTCCCTTTCTACCCTTCACCTCCTCTCTCCTTTAAAACCCCTCTTTGCCATTTTTAGGCCCTTTACTCCATCTTACATCTCTGTCATTCGTCTTCCCCAAATCGTTTTCACTCTCTTTTCAAGAAACCTCCAAAGCCTCCCAATTTCTTACAAAAATGGCCCCTCAACACACATTCGCCCAAATCAAAGCGTGGGTACTTGCCAATCCTCGCATCCTTTTCATCTCTCAACTAAAAGAGATCAAGCAAGAACAAGACCCAACCATGAAGGATGTCCTCATTCAAGGGCTATACAATCAAGTAAGCCCCTTCTTGCCTCCTCCTCCTCCTCAGGTCGACGAAACCGTCTCCTGGACCTCTTCCTCCTCCGAATCTTTTCCTCTCTCTCCTCCAAATACCAACACCTCCTCCGGAGTTGTCATCGTTGACAACTTCGGAGACGCTCGCCCCTCAATCAATGAAAAACCCCACAAATCCAAACACCGCCACTCATCCAAACGCCGTCACTCATCAAAAGATCCCTCAAAATCCAAAAAATCCAAACACTCCCACGACCCCTCCAAATCCAAAAAGCGTAAACACTCTGAGGCCTCTGAATTCTCGGAGCCCAGAAAGAAGGCTTTCTTCAAGTTTGAGGACTACCTGAACTGCTCCAAGGAGAGTTCTTGTGCTCCCAAACCTCCTTACCCTTTCCCTTCCGACGATGGGACCTCCGAACCCCAGAGTCTACTCCCCTCTTCCTCCTCCATCCCTCCTCTTCAAATCGAGGGACCTCCCACAAAACGACCAACTCCCCCTCCACCACCTTCCTCAGTACCCACCTCCACGGGCACTCTCACAACACAATCGACTCCTCCTCCCCCGCCTTCTCCAGTTCCCACCACGATGGGAACTCCACCTCCCCAACCTTCTTCCCTTCCTCCCGTCCCTCTAACTACGGGATCTCCAACTCCTCCTTCCTCTTCACCAAAACACATCTCCACCACTCCCATTTCTACTTCGGGGATCCCTACTCCCCAAGTCACCAGATCCCTTCCTCCCCCTTCCACTCAACTCACCGCCCCTCTTCCTTCTTCTCCTCTCCCCTCTTCCATCACGTCTCCCACCACCACCAAACTCCCCTCTCCCTCACCATCCAAAAGTACCGTCGCTCTCTCCTCAGACGACGACGATCTTCCTCTCTCTGTGGTCATCGGCAAAATGACCAAGGACCCTCCTCCGATCATCATGGGAACTTTGGAGGAGGAAGCCCAGCTCAAGGCCATCGAGGAAGAACTCAACAGGGGTCCCTCTGAGCACACAGTCTCCCAAGGGACAAAGTCCCCAGAAAAGGTGGCTCCTCAAGAGCCCACAGAGACAAGGGACCTCGCACCAGCTGGAGGTGCTGAGGCAACAACAAGTCATCCTAGAGATGACGCGGAGGGCTCAGGTTCGAGCTCCTCGGAGGAAGAAGGGACCTCTCAAGATGAGGTCGAAGAAGAAGAAGAAGCTCCAGCCACTACGGAGCCAGCACGGATCCCTACACCTGGACACCAAATGGTGGTGTCCACGAGTTCCCAACCACCAAGGGACCGCGTGCTTATGATTGAAGCGGCTGCACCCCATCAGCAGAAAGGACCTCGCATGGTCTCTAGGGAGAACACATCTAAAAGCACTTCAAGGAAGGGGAAGGGGACCACCAAGCATCATGTCGATGAGCGCCGGAAGCTTCTTCCTCACCTCATTGTTTCAGAAGAAGTGCTGACTGAAAATGGTCTGGAGGAACTGTGGGAACTGATCAAGGCCCAGGGCTGGGAGAGACTCTACCAAGAAACTGTGAGAGTAGATCCCTCACAAGTGCGTCGATTCTACAACAACTTCACTATCACCAACGACGGCACTCAGGAAACTCTCTCCCACGAAGGCGACGAGTTCATTTTTACAACGTCGACAATCCGCCTTCAATTCCAGGTCCCTGGTCAAGGGCTTAGCGAGGTGCCCCGCAAGCTCTGGGGCGACTTCAACAACGCCGAGGTGTGCAACACAATTTTTGAGGGTCGGGTTCCCTCTAAGGTCCTCTCGACGCATCATCTGTCCTTGGTCTCCAAGCTCGCTCACCAATTCATCATCAACGTGGTGATCCCACGCCAGGAGAAGCGCCTGGTCGTCAACATCCCAGATGCCATCATCCTCTACCACTTCCTCCTCAAGAAGCCCATAAATCTTACCCGAATAATCCTTGGGCACATGGAGAAGTGCATGGCCTCCAAGTCCCACTCCCTTCCCTACTCCGGGCTGATCAAGAAGCTCCTACAAAAAGAGGGTCTTTAAGACGCCTCTAAAGATGAAATCGAGCTTGGAAGGGAACTGGACATTACAGTTGCCTAGAAAATGAGGCACTCAGAGCCTGTAGAAGAGACGGCTCCACTAGAGTCTGGTCCACAAGAGGGGAACTCTCCAGTGTTGCTCCGCATCGCCAACACCCTCGACCAGATTGCTAGGGACCAAGCAGTGTTGGCCAGAGGACAAGAAAAGCTTACACAAGTCCTTACGCGCCTTTGTGACGCCTTGTTCCCTCAGAACCCATGATCTCTCCCTTCTTGTTCCCTTAATCCAAAACATGACCACAAATTGTACTTGGGTTCCCATTGTACATATTATCTTAAGTAATGAAATGGTCTTTATTTTGATTGCGTGTTCCCTTCTTTCCTAATATTGCTTTGCTTATTTTCGATGATTTCAAAAGGGGGAAAGACAAAAAATGCGAGATGAGTTAAAAGTTTAAGCTATCACAGACCACGCATAAGCTAAGGGGGAACAATTGCATAAAAAGCCTAATAGGAACTATGTGTCTCACCAGAAGTGGCTCCCTAAAGCTAAATGTTTCACTAAGAGTGACTTCCCAAAATCATACTTAGGAACTCATCAGCATATTATTCATTGAAATACTTGCATTTTTGTGATGGGTTTGTCATCATCAAAAAGGGGGAAATTGTTGGGACGTTGTTGGGACCTCTAGTTCTATGCAACGGATCAACGATTCAATTCTCTTAAGTTTTGATAATGACAAACACCATAGGGAACAAATGTTGTTTGTTCAAGTATTTCTAAGGAACACAGGTACAGCCAAGAACTCCTACGAATGACCAAAAGCCATTGCTGGCCACAATGAAGAGTTTCCATCAAGGGAACTCTGAAGAGGAAAGTTCCCATGAAGTGGGAACTCCCAGAAACAAACAAGAAAACACAAGCTTACAACGATGAAGAGTTTCCATCAAGGGAACTCTGAAGAAGTCAGTTCCCATGACATGGGAACTCACATGTGAGGACAACGACCGTTCAGCGCAGATCGCGGGATTCTGTCTCAGACAGCCCGAGGGAACAGTCTGAGGATCAGACTGTCACGCTTCATCCAACGGTCCGATTGATTCAAGAAGTTGACCTAGTTCAAACCAAAGTCACATGTGAAGAAAGTACAACTTGGGCATCAAGCAAAGGGCATTTTGGACACAAACGAAAGATGCGACTGCCCAAGACAAATGGACTATAAAGCCAAATGAATAGTACTCGGTCTGAGTACTTCTCCCAGAACTTACAAACACCCACATCAGAGAAAAGAAAGAAAAAGAGAGAAGTCCCCGCCGGCGAGTGTGTGATCTCGACGACGGAGAAGCTGAAGTTCCCAAGAGCAAGGGAACTGAGAAGTCAGAGTAAGGTTTGAGTTACTTGTGTTTTGCTGTTGTGAGCTTAGGAACTCAGTTGAGAGGATTTACTAGTGTTGCTAGAGTTAGGAAGAACTTGTAGGAACAGAGAATTGTAAATCCGGTTGTGTAACTAAGGAACAAAGCAATCAATATAAGTAATTCAAAATCCTCCAAGCGGAGGTAGAGGTTTACCCATGTGAGGACAACGACCGTTCAGCGCAGATCGCGGGATTCTGTCTCAGACAGCCCGAGGGAACAGTCTGAGGATCAGACTGTCACGCTTCATCCAACGGTCCGATTGATTCAAGAAGTTGACCTAGTTCAAACCAAAGTCACATGTGAAGAAAGTACAACTTGGGCATCAAGCAAAGGGCATTTTGGACACAAACGAAAGATGCGACTGCCCAAGACAAATGGACTATAAAGCCAAATGAATAGTACTCGGTCTGAGTACTTCTCCCAGAACTTACAAACACCCACATCAGAGAAAAGAAAGAAAAAGAGAGAAGTCCCCGCCGGCGAGTGTGTGATCTCGACGACGGAGAAGCTGAAGTTCCCAGGAGCAAGGGAACTGAGAAGTCAGAGTAAGGTTTGAGTTACTTGTGTTTTGCTGTTGTGAGCTTAGGAACTCAGTTGAGAGGATTTACTAGTGTTGCTAGAGTTAGGAAGAACTTGTAGGAACAGAGAATTGTAAATCCGGCTGTGTAACTAAGGAACAAAGCAATCAATATAAGTAATTCAAAATCCTCCAAGCGGAGGTAGAGGTTTACCCATACAACTAGTTGGTTGTAGTGGGGTTCCTCTATAAAGGAACTGTGCCTTTTATTGTTTTTATTACTTGCGATTATTTACTTCCGCTGCCTTGGGAACAGCTTAATTACCAGTTCCCAAGCTCACTGCTAACCGATTACGATCCAACATAAATAAAAAAGGAATTAAACCTTTCTACAAGTTGAACGTCATTTACAGAATAGCGTACAAGAGGAGGGTAGGGGGTGGGTAGACCTGGGTCCGGTTCCGGAAACGGCGGTTCCGATTCCTCGGAACCATGGAACCGGGACCGGAACCGGCCTTGGCCCAGTTCCCCGGTTCCGGTTTCCGCCGGTTCCGGTTTCCGCCGGTTCCGGCGCTGGTTCCACCCGGTTCCGGTTCAGAACCGGGAATTAAAAAAAAAACGTTTCATTCGCGATCGCGGAAAACACCAACCGCGATCGCTCGAGACGAACCGCGATCGCGGGCCCAAAAAACAGAAACTCTGTTTTTGGGCCAAAGTCCAAACTGCGATCGCGTTTGACCAGGCCGCGATCGCGGTATGGTAAACCGCGATCGCGGCCTGGGGGACGCAATCGCGGTTCCATTACGCGACCGCATAATGGTCAAACGCGATCGCGGTTATATAGTTTTGTCCAAACCGGGCTTGAAAATTGGACTACGGCGAATCCGTGATTAATGCTTGTTCTTCAAAAAAAAAGTTGGATAATTAAAGGGCTTGGACTTAAAATTAAGTTGCCTACGTATCCTCTCGGGGTTATTGATGTTCGCCTTTTTAGTCATGTTTTTAGGGTGTGTTTTTGTGTCTTTTGAGTCTTTTTCTTTAGTTTTGTGTTTTGTTTTGAGTCGTTTGTGTAAGTTTTCGTATTTTCATGAGATATGGAGTCTACATAGACCTGAACAAAGTCGGGCTAACCCGCCCAACCCGTATCGCCCGCCCGGAAAAATGGGCGGACTTGGACAAGATTTCTAACCCGAAAGGGTAAATAAGCCCGGCCCGCCCGAATTCATGGGCGGGTCACGGACAATATTTTTGACCGAATATCCCGGATAACCCGCCCGAATACCCAAATATATTAAATATTTAAAATAAATGTTTATATTTATAAATAAAGATATGTTTGTAGAGAATACTTGGGGCCATTGATTGTAGAATTAGTACAAAAGAGAGTTAGTTATTATAGTACCTTCACCTTGTCACCTAAAAAGCTAGCATAAATACGATCTTAATTTCAAGTAATGTTAGATCGTGTAATTATAATACTAGGATTTTCTAATTTTTTAATGAACATGACAAAATAATTATTTATGAATTTATATTCGGGTCCCGACGGGCTACCCGGGTCCGGATGTCCGGGCGGGCTTGGACATCCTTGTCGGCCCGAATCACCCGCTTGACCCGAACCCGCTCGGAAAAATGGGCATAATTTTTGTTCAAAGCCCGGCCCGGATCCGGCCCGAACCCGACTTTGTACAGGTCTAAGTCTACATAAGCTTTTGTGGTGTTTTGTAGGTTTTTAGAAGCTATTTTGAGCATTATTTTGAGGAAAGGAGCAAAACCGGTGAAGATAGCACTCAAGTATAAAGAGAAGATGAAGATTAAGCGCTCAAGTAAAGTTATTGAAGATCAAGTTTGAGCTTGGAAAGAGATAGAGAAATTCGTTACAAGAACATAGGAAAAAGAATCAAGCCAAACAGAGTTGTAACGAATCTTCTACGCAAGTTTTACTCAAGGCTGTTTTCGACCCTGTCAAGGTCGTTAACGAGGCGCCGTGAGGAGCAACGAGATCCGAGTTGGTGTTTAATTGAAGACTTCTATCTTTTATCTTTTAATCTTTAGTTTAGTAATTTTTTATTATGTTATTAGATAGATAGAAGGAGTATATCTTATTAGAAGATATTATTTCCTTATAGTTAGATTTAAGATAGATTTATTTCCTTAGAGATAGATTTAAGATAGAATAGTTTCTCTATATATACTCTTGTCTACCCTTTGTTATTCTCTAGACAATCAATTGCCTTCGAGGGCAAGTAAGGGGAGGAGAGAGACGTGTGAGAGAGGGAAGAGGCGATTTTTTGTAGAGAAGAACTATCGATTGGATTCGGTTGTAAGCTTTCTTTTTAATTTAATTTGCATGTTTTCAATTATTATGCTTTATGAGTAGTCTCTCTTTCTAAGGTTGGGGTTAAACCAAACAATGGTTGTGCATGCTTGTTTGTGATCATGATTTGATTGTTTTTATTACATGAATCTATTCTATTGTTCTTAATCCTTGAAACGAAAGTTGAAAGGAATTTCTCATTCATAGCTGAAACGAAAGCAGAAACCTTGAATCAGAATAGTCAAATTAGGGTTTTGAAGTGAAAGCGGATTTATCCTAGTTGAAGTAGAAGAGATAGATAGTAAGTTTGTTGATTGAACGAAAGTTGATTGATTTACTTGCTTTAGTTAACGAAAGTTAGCACCTTTATGTGATAAAAGCATGATCTATGTGTTTCATTAGCGTTTGACATGCATGATTGTTGTTGTGGTGACACCTTTACCTTAGAATCTCTCTTACTTGATAAAAACCCTTGCTTTGTTTGATTGCTTGCGTAATAAGTTACAAAACTTGATACTGACTTTCTCCCTACGGACGAACCTGACTCTGCTATACAACAACGGGGTCTTGATTATAAATTTATTTGTTGTCAAGAAATCCTATCAACAAATTGGCGCCGTTGCCGGGGAGATTTCAATAGTGCCAAGTTTTGTTCTTTTTACGCTTTTTAGGACTCCGCCGAATCGGTAATGACCCCCCCCCCCCCAGGGTCGGTACCGACCCTGCTGGGCAACCCAGTTTCTGTGTTTTTTTGTTTAGTTTCTAGGCCATTGTCGAGTCGTTACCGACCCTACCCAGGCTCGGTAACGACCCTGTCAACAGGTAGTTGTTTCTTTCTTTTTAGTTTCGGTTTTTACGGGATCACTCCAGGCTCATTAACGACCCCCCAGGTTCGTTACCGACCTTGTCTGAGACCCCGTTTTTGCTTTTTGATTTCGTTTTTTGTTTTTGTTTTTGCTTACAGTGTATGCCAGCTGAAGGTCGTCGAGCAAACAAAGTCATGGCTACACATGAAGAACTAGCAAAGCAGATTGCTGAACTCTGTCTAGAGATAGAGGAGATCCAGAGAGGAAGGGAAACCATAGCTGTTAAGGCATATGAAGAGGATAATTACATGTGGGGCCCATATAGGAACCAAGGTGATACTTTTTATGCATGGAGGAATTACAATCAGCCCACCTGGGGCAATTGTGCATATGACCAATGGAGCCAACCTCCTCAACAAGAACAAAGGGTTCCTCCTTACCAACCTCCGGACTATCAAGAGCCACCATCATGGGGTCAGGGATTACTGGAAAGCATTAACGGAGTGAACAACAAAGTTGATGAAGTTCAAGCCAAACTGAACCGACAAGATAAAAGATGGGGAGAGTTCGATATTTGGAAAAAGAGTGTTGATTCCCAACTAGGGGACCTAGCTGCACGGATTCCAAGACCACAAGGGCAACTCCCGGGCCGCCCCGAGGAGAACCCTAGAGGCCAAATAGCAGCAGTACACCTCAAAAGCAGGAAGACATTGCCGGAGAGAGTTCAAGCTGAAGACAAGGAGGAACAAGACGTCACCAAACGGCTCGTTAACGAGCCAGCGAGGGCAAATAACGAGCCCGTATATCATGGTGACGAGGCTCCGAGGGTATCTAATGACCCTAATCCAGGTAAGTCTACTAATCCGAGCCTTCCTCTCTATCCCAGGGTAGTTAACGACCCCATCAGGGTCGGTAACGACCCGCCGAGCGTACCTAACGACCCTAGTGTCGACCCGGTACTCTCACCTCTCGAGCCCAACTTGGTTCCAAGAATGGTGAAATCTCGTCCATTTCCAACTAAGAAATCTATGGACACTACTGAGAGTAGGTTCAAGCGTTTCGTGAAGATTCTTCAGGGCATTAATATTTCCATCCCATTCGCTGACGCCCTAAGCGAAGTGCCGACTTACACAAAATTTTTGAAGGATATTCTTAGCAGGAAAAGGTCCATTACAGAGCTGCAGGATGAAGTCAGATCAATAGCTCTACCAGAAAAGCTTGGAGACCCAGGGAGATTTGCCATCACGATTGGCATAGGCGACCACAAATTTAAAGCTCTATGTGATTTGGGAGCCAGTGCTAGTTTTCTTCCTCTTTCCATCTGATTAAAAGCTAACATGGGACCACTAGAGTCTGTCAAGATGAAACTCTACATGGCGGATGGATCTTCTGTAAAAGCAATTGGAGTCATTGACGATGTTCCTGTCCGAGTTGGAAAATTCTTTGTTCCAAACGAATTCATTGTGCTAGATATGCCTGAAGACCCTGCGGTGCCAATCATTCTAGGCAGACCATTTTTAGCCACCGCAGGGGCGCGAGTAGATGTCAGAAAAGGACTTCTCACATTTGATATTGGAGAAGAGAAGGTTGAAATCCATTTCAATTCACCCATAAGTGAAGTGGCTAGTTGTAGTACTGAGGAGCCTACTGACCCACCATGGCTCGGTATCGACCCCTCTCTGAGTACAAAAACAAGCAAAATCGATAGAAACACGCCTATCAAGGAGTCTACCGACCCCCCATGGGTCGGTAACAATCCTTATCTGAAGGAAAACGAGGTGGGAGGTGGATCCAAACACGATATCGAGCCACTTCCAGATCCAGCAGGGTCGTTAACGACCCCCTACACCTCGGTAACGAGCCACTTCCCGAATGACCCTGGATTACCGAGCATACTTATTGACGATAGAGGGCCGAATATTTTGGAAAGAAGCTATGATGTTTTCCAGGCCAAGTATGGAGTTTCTTATGATCCCTTCGATACTGGATGGCAGCCGCCCTAAGTAAGCTAAGGTAAGTTCGTCGGGCTAACGACGTTAAAAGTAGCGCTTACGGGAGGCAACCCGCTTTTTGTTTTTGCTTTTTAGTTTTTGCTTTCCTAGTTCTTTTTGATAGCTTTCTTTTGACTTGTTTTTAGGTTAGATTAGTGTAGTAGGATAGAAATTTTTTTTAAGAGACTCAGGTACAAGAAGTTAAGAAGTGCTACAATTCAAGAGATTCAGTGTACAAGCACGCAAGCTCGTTACCGAAGCAACAAGCACGGTACCGACCCTAACCGGAAACCGAAAGAAAAGCAATGCTCCTCAAGTGATCAATGGTTTCAAGTAGCTTCAGTTTTATTTTGTGAGTTCCCTTTTCCTTATTCTCTTTATTTTTATGATTTTAAACAGTGAGGACACTGTTTGGTTTGAGTATGGGGTATGGGAAAAGGAAACTCAGTTTTGTTTCAGTTTTTTGTTTTTTTAGGATTGATGATATTCCACTTAGATGTCCTATGATATGCTTTAACTTGCTTGATCATGTAATTCCATAGCATGTTTGGAGAGCTTTGCCTGAATCATGTTGAAAATTGTTTTTATGTGGATATTTAGCTTGTGATGAAATTGAGCACATATGATCTTTGGTAGAAGTGACTGAAATCCAACAAAAATTGCTACCTTGTGAGTTATTTTTTGCCTTATAGGGACAACATTAAAAATCCCTCTTCTTTTCTTGTGTAATTTACTCTCCTTATGCATATTATCTCTTGTCATTGCATGGTTATCTATTACTTGAGACCTATATGAGATATTAGTTCATTGCATGTGAAATCATATGATGGAGAACTTATTTTTCATAAGCCCTATTAATCCATATCCACCCTTATCATTATCCTCTTTTTGACAGCCAATTTTGGGCCTTAAAGCCTTTTATTTTTAGCTCCACAAAATAATTCCCTAGCTGATATAAGCTTGACCCTATCCGGAGATTAGGACTTAGTGTTGGTTATGGTGATGGTTTTGTTGAGTGAGATGTTTTGGTTCAAGTGTGGGGTAATTTGGGTTGGGTAAAGTGATAGTATCTTGCAGTTTGTTATGTAAAAGGAGTTTGGTTCCCTGAATGCACTTACAAAAGAAATGAAGTGGAAAGTAAAGGGGAAAACAAAAGAAAAATAATTCAGTGCATCGTTACCGACTCTGCAGGTTCGGTACCGACCTCCCGCAAAAAAAATGAAAATCATAAAGGGAGGAAGAAAAAGAAAGAAAGAGTTGAGTAATAATGAAAAATGTGCATGAGCCAAATTTCCTAAGTGTTTGTAAGCAAGATTTGTTGGGATATTAAAGGGTGAGTGAAAATGAGTGTGCATAAAGAAGAGTGACTTTGGTATGTTGTTTTATGAAAGTTTTGGTGAGATGTGAGTTTTTAGGAGTCTTTGATTCCCGGATATTATTAGCACCACATGGCCAAAATATTTCCACGCCTTATTGTTATTACCAAGCCCCATTACAACCCGGCCGAATGGAAGCTTCTATGAAGTTTTTCATTGAGCCTAAGTTCTCTTGATGATTTTTATATGTTTTGACATCTCTGGTGGAGAGTTTGGTGATATAAGTAACAATGACTATGGTGATTTTTGCATATTGGATTGAGTTGAGAGTTGTTATTATAAGCCCAAACACTTGAGAGTTTAGTGAAACACATATCCCTTGTGAGGTTGGATTTTTGGTTGCTTTTGCATGAGGTTGCTTATATATGTGTGATGACATTAAATTCACTTGTCTATCTATTTCTACTTGTGCTTATGATGTTGCTTTTTGATAAGGGCATTGACTTGATATATGTGTTGATGGTTTTGGTTCTTGTCTTGTTGATTGCTTGAGGACAAGCAAGTCTAAGTATGGGGTATTTTGATGTCCGCCTTTTTAGTCATGTTTTTAGGGTGTGTTTTTGTGTCTTTTGAGTCTTTTTCTTTAGTTTTGTGTTTTGTTTTGAGTCGTTTGTGTAAGTTTTCGTATTTTCATGAGATATGGAGTCTACATAAGCTTTTGTGGTGTTTTGTAGGTTTTTAGAAGCTATTTGGAGCATTATTTTGAAGAAAGGAGCAAAACCGGTGAAGATAGCACTCAAGCATAAAGAGAAGATGAAGATTAAGCGCTCAAGTAAAGTTATTGAAGATCAAGTTTGAGCTTGGAAAGAGATAGAGAAATTCGTTATAAGAACATAGGAAAAAGAATCAAGCCAAACGGAGTTGTAACGAATCTTCTACGTAAGTTTTACTCAAGGCTGTTTTCGACCCTGTCAAGGTTGTTAACGAGGCGCCGTGAGGAGCAACGAGATCCGAGTTGGTGTTTAATTGAAGACTTATATCTTTTATCTTTTAATCTTTAGTTTAGTAAGTTTTTATTATGTTATTAGATAGATAGAAGGAGTATATCTTATTAGAAGATATTATTTCCTTATAGTTAGATTTAAGATAGATTTATTTCCTTAGAGATAGATTTAAGATAGAATAGTTTCTCTATATATACTCTTGTCTACCCTTTGTTATTCTCTAGACAATCAATTGCCTTCGAGGGCAAGTAAGGGGAGGAGAGAGACGTGTGAGAGAGGGAAGAGGCGATTTTTTGTAGAGAAGAACTATCGTTTGGATTCGGTTGTAAGCTTTCTTTTTAATTTAATTTGGATGTTTTCAATTATTATGCTTTGTGAGTAGTCTCTCTTTCTAAGGTTGGGGTTAAACCCAACAATGGTTGTGCATGCTTGTTTGTGATCATGATTTGATTGTTTTTATTACATGAATCTATTCTATTGTTCTTAATCCTTGAAACGAAAGTTGAAAGGAATTTCTCATTCATAGCTGAAGCGAAAGCAGAAACCTTGAATCAGAATAGTCAAATTAGGGTTTTGAAGTGAAAGCGGATTTGTCCTAGTTGAAGTAGAAGAGATAGATAGTAAGTTTGTTGATTGAACGAAAGTTGATTGATTTAGTTGTTTTAGTTAACGAAAGTTAGCACCTTTATGAGATAAAAGCATGATCTATGTATTTCATTAGCGTTTGGCATGCATGATTGTTGTTGTGGTGACACCTTTACCTTAGAATCTCTCTTACTTGATAAAAACCCTTGCTTTGTTTGATTGCTTGCGTAATAAGTTACAAAACTTGATACTGACTTTCTCCCTGCGGACGAACCTGACTCTGCTATACAACAGCGGGGTCTTGATTATAAATTTTTTTGTTGTCAAGAAACCCTATCAACAGTTATAGAGGAATCAAAGCCCACGTAGTTCTCTTACCTTTCGATATGAAACCCCGATTTGCTTACCATCTACGTCGATGCATCCGAAGCGCTTTGGGATTGGGACTCATCGTCTTGCCCGTCCGAGTCAGAAGTTTCGGATACCTCCGCCTTTTGTTGACGAATTTCCGCCCTCTTCCAATCACATACGCACACTTGGGCTTCCAAGACATCGGGCTTTAAACTAGATCGTTTTGTGTCAAGGACGTGTCCTCCTTCTCTAAATGTTTGCTCTACCGATACGGTCGAGGCGGGAACAACAAGCACTTGAGCCGCGATCTTGACCAAGGTTGGGAAAGTCTTCCTGTGGGTCTTCCACCAATCTAAAATATCAAATTCTCCTTCACCAAACTCAAAGTGGGTTGTTAGATATGTTTCAAACTCCGCATTCGAGCTCGAATGTCTCGGTTTCTTGGTAAGGGTATTCAAAAGATTAAACCCATACCTTTTAGTAGCACCAAGGACACTCGAACTCGAAGAGGAGGATGAATGTGGAGGTAATGGAGAATAACTAACACTAGATGAATATTCGGTAATCAATTCCTCAATTGATCTTCTAACTAAGTATATCCCCAACACTAGCAATATCATCATTAACATCCAACTCTAATGCATCATAATAACCATTCAAACATGCTTCTAAACCACTCATCTTAAACCTAGGATCAAACACACAAGCAACAAGATAGATATCGGGGATAACTTTATAATAGTTCAACCATTTCACTTTCATAGCTTCAATAGCACCATAAAGTTCGGTGAATTTACGCCCCTCACAAAAACCGCCCGCCACATTCAATGCTTCAAAACAAAACAAATGAGCACAAGGTTTATAAACATGACTAAAAGTTAATGTTGCATCATGAAATATTTTTAAAACTTCTAAGATTCTATAACAATAATCCCATACTTGAGAAATAATGGGATTGTCGGGAAAATATATGGACGCAAAAGAAGTCAAAAGATCTTTGTAAGGCATGCATGCATGAAGTAGTTTATAAGTGGAGTTCCAACGGTGGCAAACATCTTTTCGAAATGTTCGGGGTGGAACACCTTTTTTACTACAAAACGCCGTCCAATCTTGGGCGGTTCGGGGGCTAGCCCACATACGACTAACAACATATCTAATAGGAGCAATTAAACCTGACATAACATTTAAACCATCTTTCACACAAAGGTTTAAAATATGGCAAACACATCTTACATGAAAATACTTCGCTCCAAGAATTGGTTGACAATGCGGAACCAATTCTCGGATTGAAGCGGTGTTGTTAGATGCATTGTCAAAGGAGATAGAAAAAACTCGATGAAGTAGTCTATACTCTTCCAAAATAGTACGAATAATGTTACTAATCATTAAAGCGGTATGAGAAAAATCAAATACTCTATAAGCCAAAACACGTTTCTGCACATTAAAATGATCATCAAGAAAATGACATTTTAAGCCCATGTATGAATGATTTTGCCAATGATCACTCCAAATATCACTACAAATTGAAACTTTAATATCATTTTGAGCAAAAAACTTCACCAATTTCATCTTACGGGTTTCATATGCTTTCATCACATTTTTTTGATCGACTTCCTAGTAGTCGGTTGATAAGCTAGTTGTGCATGATTAGTCATCCAATGGTTAAATCCTAACTTTTCGGCAAAACTAAATGATAAGTGATCAACACAAATAGACTCGGAAAAGGCATACATGCTATCATTACGGTTATAAGTAAATAAATGAGGGTTATGATGAGGATTAAGGGAAGAAGAAGTTGCAAACCCGGATAGTTGGGATTGTCCTCGCATCATGCCTATCTTGTCGGGGTGCTTGTTCTTCATGTGATTGGATAATGTTCCATAGCCCGATCCCGACAACCATGTGTAAACATTAGTACAATAGTTACAATGAATTTTAAATTTCTTGGTAGATGGATTGTAAACTCCCTTCCGAAAATGTTTTGTAAAAATTTCGGATTTAAGGGATGGAACCTCGCTCGTCTCGGAAGGCTCTTCGGATCCATGATCCTCATCCACACCCACTCCCTCATTTTCATTGATATTGGGATTCGTAAATTCCGACAAGTTAATAGGAGGTGCAAATTCTACACGTTGGCTCTCTTGTGAGCCAAAAATTTGATCAATGTTAGGAAATCCTTCCATTTTCTTAAAATGTAACTAAAGAAGTAAGCAAAAAGAGTAAAGTATGATAAAGAAATATGTAATTAAGCAATAAGATGTAAGGACAATTGTGCTAATTTTTGAAAAGAACAATTAGGAAAGCAATTGCAATTTGTAAAAACTAGTAAAGATTGAGAATTGAGAGAGCTTTGTAAACTTGAGAGATTGAGAGATTGAGAGAGATTGGTATTGTGGGTGGGAATGAGATCATTTAGTGGATATTTATAGGTAAATTTATCAAAGAGCCGTTGGAAATGTGAACTAGCCGTTAAAAACTAGCCGTTCGCATTTTATCCAAAACCGCGACCGCGGCCATGAGGGTCGCGATTGCGGTTTCCCATACCGCGACCGCGGCCTGAGACCCGCGGTCGTGGTTCCGATTTTGGCTCAAAACCGAGCATTCTGTTGAAATAACCACGACCGCGGGTCTCAGGCCGCGGTCGCGGTATGGGAAACCGCGATCGTGGCCCTCAAGACCGCGGTCGCGGTTTCGGCTTTCGTTCAAAAAAAATAGTCGTTACTCCTTAAACCGGCGGTTCGAACCGGGAAAACTGGAACCACCGGTTCCAAACCGCCGGTTTCCGGGGGGGGGGGGATAAATCAGAACCTAAACCGGGGGGAACCGGACCGGCCGGTTCCGGTTCCCGCCGGTTCACCCGAACCGTGACCAAGGTCTAGGGGTGGGCGGCGCACCAGGTGGGAGGCACCAGCAGGTCGGTGGTGGTCCGGCGGGGCTCCGGGTGGCGCGCGCGGGTGGCTGGGCGGCTCAGTGGTGGTCCGGTGGTGGCCCGGTGTGAATATCTAGGGTTTTTGTGGTGTTTTGTAAAATAAATCAGCAAGTAATTGGAAGTGTTTTTGGCTGAATTTTTTATTGATACAGAGAAAAATCGGCAAGAGAATAGGAAGAAGATGAATGTGTGAGATTGCTAATGAAATCCCAGCCCCTTTAAATAGTAAAACTTGAGCTTCCCTTGATCCTCCATGGTGGAAATTGACCATAGGAAGGGAAGGAGATTGAAGGTGATTGGGGATTGTTGTGTTTCTTTGATGATGACATAGGATGATGATGCTTTTGGGTGTTCTTAGAAGCAACAATGGAGTTTGGAAGGCAATTGAGACATGCATTAGGTTTACGTCAAATCCATCAGACCAGTTGATGCTCTTGTGGAAGAAGAAGGAATAGGAGGGTTTAAGATTAAAAGAATTGTAATATGTGTAGATAAGTTACAATTGCTTAGCCGATTGGAGTGTGTGTTATTATGGAAGGGTGAAAAAGGTCTCGGGTTCGAGTCCCCTCTCGCCCCTTTTTATTTTGCCCATTCTTATTATTTTTACTTGCCTTGTAATTTAATACTAAGTTAAATCCGAAATTATTATTAATTATATTTGTTTTAAATTTTAATTGTCACCTTAATAATCCTTTATAATGTGCTTATAATTTTATTAAGGAAATATTAAAACTCTCTATTTAAGAGAAGAGTATTTAAATAAATACCCAACTTGCTTAATATATTTAATTAAATTCTTAATTACCATTGTAGTTAACTTTTATAACCTTTTATAATATATATGAACTTATAAAGATTATTAAATTCTCTACATCAGAGGGAAAAAAATATTGGGATAAATATCCATTTATTTTATTTAGAATTTAGCGGATATTACAAGTGTTTCATAGAGAACTAAGCATCTACGCTTGGATTGTCATTATGTTAGGGATATGCTCCAAGAAGGTTTTATTCAACCTATTCATCTAAAATCTTCTTTGCAAATAGCAGATTTGTTCACCAAACCACTGGGAGAATCTTAGCATAATCTTCTTGTTTCCAAGTTAGGATTGTTAGCAATATCACCAATCCCAACTTGAGGGGGGCTATAGAAGATAAGGGTGTTTCTTGTAATGAGTTCTTCTACATGTATTATTTTGTAAATAAAGGCTTTTAGGAGGGTTGTTAGAAAGCCTATAAATAATGGTTGTAAAAACAACTTTACTTGTACGAAAATATCTCTAACAAAATGAATCTTCTTTCTCCCTAGCTTGAGTGAGAAAGCTTGGAGGTTACGATAATGGAGCTTTCTTTGTGATTCACTCCATTTTTCACTGGTTCAATCCCTGAAGCCTACGACTGAGAAGCTCGAGCCCCAATACACTTTGTTATAGTCTAGTGGGCCTATATAACATGGGGTTCACACATCCATCTATGCGAGTGTGTATTCTGGGCCTAACACACAAGTCCAATGAGGTAATATTCTAAAACCAATTGGAAATTAATAAGAGGAGTGACCCAAGGACTTATAGAATAAGCAAGGTCGGACAGCCCATTAATAAACCAGGGATTGAGACCCAAACCAAACACCAGATTGAGGAGAATCGATTAGGGTTGCTAGGGTTGTTAGGTTTCGTTCGACTTTGATTGGGGTCGCATGGCTTTGATTCTAAGGAGATAAGCAGCAAGATTGAGGAGCACTTGACGAAATTGAAGGCTTTCGTTCTTTTGAGCAGGTAAGTAATTGAAAGGCTGATAGATTTATTGTGCTTTAGAGCTTTAGGAAAGGAATTATGGTCGAGATTATGCAATTAGGGTATAGGGCTTTTGCTTGAGTACTTTAAGGGGTTTATGCAATTACTTTATGGATTTTGTCGGTCCTTACATTTTCTATACTTGCATTGAGCATGTGGATAGATTCATTGTAGAAAGATGACTAGTGGGATATTTAATGTCTTTAGTTAAAAAATTCATTAAGTGTATAAACATGACATGTCCCATTTTGTCCCATCTGTACAGGTATGAATATAAATTTCAGGTTCTTGTATGAGGGAACATTTTATAATTCCAAGCATGGTCAGTTGTGTTATAGAAAAGGGAAGGTTCATTTATACGAAGATGTTGATCTCGATATGACCTCAAAATTTATGTTGGAAATCTTATTGTCCGAGGATATTGGGCCCATGAATGTGAAGGAGTTGTGGTTCTTACCATCTGGAACAACTATTTAAAATGGCATCAAACATGTCAAAGTGGATAGTGATGTAATGGAAATGATTCAAAGTGTTGGAAATGATAGTGTTGTGCACATGTATGTTGTCCAAGGCGATGAGCCCAGTCCATTTACATTGAGACCCCAAGGCCCAACATCTCAGACCATTTATAAGTCCATTTAAACCATATTCATGATACCAACTAGGGCTTCTACATATGTGCCTATTGTGGCTACCCTCACCAAAAGAAAAAGCACTTATGCATGCAAAAGCTCAGATCTAGTCGATCCTTTAGCTTCAGAATGTGCATATACTTCTAGTGATGAGGGTGAAGAGGTTCTGAGGTTAGAATCTTCTGAGGATAGTGATGAGGATGCAGATTTTGAGTTACAGACAGTGAAGATGAGGATGATGATTTATTTCTCCAAAATGTTGATACCAATGTTGGCAAGTTTTGGGCTGATGATATTATTCTAGAAGGTGGTGGTCAAGAAGATTATGTGGATGATGAGAAAGCATTGGATGGTTTTGATGAATTAAGAAGTGGAAGTGGCTCTGATGGTGATGGATCTGCCAGGTATCCTTAATTCAAGCCTCTTGTGGATTTTAAAAAAAAAATTGTTTTGAAGTCTGGGATGATATTTGGATCAAATGACATTTTTAGAAGAACTTTAAGACAGTATTCCATAGAGAATGGTGGTGATGATTTCTACTAATTGCATAATGACAAGAGGAAGGTGTCAGCTTATTGCATAAATAAGTGTGCATATGCTAGCAAACACTCTAGGAAAGTTTGTGTCTGTAACAAAGTGGTGTGTCATTTCAGTGCATGTCCTAGGAGAATGGGGTCAGATGGTAGTTTTCAACTAAAGAAATTCATTGCAAAGCATGATTGTGGCTGGTAACATGAAAATACCAAGGTCACATCAGTTTAGCTATCTGAGAGGTATTTAGAGCTCTATAAGGATGATCCACAATGGAAGCTTCAAAGATTTATGAATGTTGTTAGAAGGGAATACAGAATAAACGTCACATACCACCGAGCTTGGAAAGCTAGATATAGAGCCATGTTGAGGACACAAGATGATGCTAGGGTTCAATATGCTAAGGTTTGGGATTATGCTGCAACAATCAATAAATGGAATTTATGAAGCTCTATCTATGTAAAGGTTTGTCTAGACAATCCACAAAAGCCCCTCTTCAAAGACTATATGTTTGTTTTGAAGCTTGTAAGGAAGGGTTCATACTTGGTTGTAGACCAATAATAGGATTGGATAGCTATCATTTAAAAGGGGCATATACTGTTCAAGTGTTAGTGGTCGTTGGGAAGGATGGGAATGAAAACATCTATCCCATTGCTTATGTTGTTGTTGAGGCAAAGAGAAAGGAGACATGGGGATGGTTCTTGGACATCTTGATTCGAGATATTGGAGAAAGCAACCCTAGTTTCATATCTGGCATGCAAAAGGTTAAGTTTCATGTAATGTTTGACCTTCATTCATTGATACTATTTTAGTACTAAATATGTTTGTGGTATTTTTGTGCAGGGCTTTGTTGAGGAATTGATAGAAGTTGTTTCAATGGCTGAGAAAAGAGTATGTGTTAGACACAAATGTACAATAATTTCAAGACAAGATGGACAAGAAAGACTTTCAAGGACCTTATATGGGCTACTTCTAGGGTGTGCAACAAACCAGATTATGAGTTTCCAATGGAACAGATCAAGAAGTTGGATGAAGGTGCATTTAAGTACCTTATTGACGCAGAACCTAACACTTGGTCTAGGCATGGATTTAAGCCTCACACCAAATCTGATATCCTACTGAATAATGTGTGTGAGACTTTCAACTCAATGATTCTACCTGCAAGAGAGCTACCTATTTTGTCTATGTGTGAGTGGATAAGAAGAAAATTTATGAAGAGATTAGTGGATAAGCGTGAGGGTATGTTGAAGTTCCAAGGTGTGCTTACACCACATTGTAATAACCCTCTATTTTAAAGAAGGATACATTAGTACTTTTCCTATCTCGTATCTTACTAGTTGAAAGGGGAAAACGCTTTTTAAGTGTGTACTAAAATAATAACCATCAATTTTTTTAAAAATAAGTGCTTTAGTACTTTTTCATATCAAATCTTCTTCCAGTTTCGAGGTCGAAACTCTTTTTAATTGGGTACTATTGTAACTAGTTTTACCCGTCGTACCATGTACGACTAAATTCGGTATTTTATAGACATTATAAATAGGATATTAATAAATTAAAATATAATATAAAATTTAATATAATTAATTTATTGCTCGTAAAATATATACTTTTTTAATTAAATATTATATTCTTTATATATTATTACTTTTTCATGACGTAAATTTAAAGATTATCAAATATTTCAATATATCTATTAAATATTTTATTATCTATTTTTATTAATTTTAACATTATAAGTATTTATCGTTAATTTATTTTATAAAATAAAATCACTATATATCTATAAAATAAATTCCTTAAAATATATATGCTAAAAGATTTATATTTATTTTAAAATATTTTTTAATTTTTAATTTTTAATTTTAAATACTTTTATATGGAAGCTTTCAAAAGATATTGTTATATTGAATAGATATGTGTTTGATGTTACAGATAAATTTAAATAGTTAAAAAGAATTTACTTAAAAGAAGTTATAATCATAGAAATAAAAATTAATTTTTAAAATTTGAGATGGGGCCAGAATCGTTCTGGTGGCTCAAAAAGGTATAGTTTTAATATATAGTTATAGATAACCCCATTTTCTATAAGGGCAATTATGTAATTTCTCTTAATTATATATTTTTTAAAAATAAATATATGTGGCATTAGTAAAAATTATAACTTATTATTTTTTTAGCAAATAACTTATATATGTTATTTGGATAAGTGGAACTTACCCAAAAAGTCATAGTTATAATTTATAAGTCTTATGAAACAAATAAATGGATAATCATTTAATTTCGTTATATTATGATAACAAAATTAAAAAGTATTATATAAAAAAATATGTAGTAATTTCAATGATATTTTTCAAAAGATTAAAAGAAGTAATGTTTTGTTGAATTTATAAAATTCTTATCTATATAATATACCATATTTTAAGGAGAGATCATTTTTTATTAACAAAATCCATTTATTTTTTATGGGTAAAAGTATGAGTATAAAAAAAATACAATCTTAAATTAGAATTGCGATCAGATGGGAAAATTTGCTACAGTGTTATATGCGGGCATTTGTGAGCCGTCCGATCTTACACTTTTAAGGGCTAGGATGAATACACGCGTTTAAGTGATTTTGATAAAAGCAAGACACGGAGGGGTATTCTCGTCCTTTCACCCATTAAATTAGAACACATCTTGTTGGAGTCTTCTTCAACCTCTATATCGTGGGTTTCATTCGCCTATTTCGATCAATCTCCATTCTTATTGCCTCTTGCTTCTTCTAATTTGGCTCACTCTTTTTTGTAGATTTTGGCTCGAATTTATGTTCTCTCTTCATAGATTTTTCTATAGATATTTTTTCTATGGTTTCAAGTTCACATTTAGGGGTTTTTTCAAAATTTGGAGCTTGGTACTTCGATTACATATTTTTGTGTGTTTTGAACCGATTTTTGTTGATTATAATCAAGCCTATGAAGATTGTGTATATTTTGCTTTACAATTTCAAGTTTTTGATTAAAAACAAAGGCTAATATCCAATGCGCATATAACCGCCCACCATGTGTTCGACAAAATGTCGAAATGGTTAACTTAGTGTTTAGAGCACTTTTTCTTACAAATTGTTCATAAATTATGAACCTAGCATACCAAATCATTAACTCATACCATTTATTAACTAGAATGCATGACGCAAGTAACAAGTTTTGTGAATTAAATTTCATGAATCATATTTATAATTGTTATGAACCTAATCATATAAAGACAGGCACCCACAAAATACGATTTATGTATTAGTTTACATGTCCACAATAACAAGTATTATGAATTAAATTTCATGAACCTTAATGACAATTGTTATGAACTTAACCATATAATGACTCGAACCAACATAATATCATTTATAAAAACATGACACAAATAACAAGTATTGTGAATTAAATTTCATGAACCTTATTGACAATTGTTATGACCTTGACCATCTAAAGCCATGAACCATTAGTCCAACTTTTATGAACTAAAAATCGTAAGACGAAAATAAACTTATGCTTAAAAAACCATGAACTAAAAGAACAAAATTCATGAACCAAAATAACTAGTATGCCTTAAAAAACATAAACAATAAGATAAACTATTAAGAATTAAAACTCAAGAACCATAAGCATTATTATGAACCTAGCTTACAAAAACATGAACCAAAAGAACAAGTGCCATGAACCAAAAATTACGAAGGAAAATAAAAACTAGCATTAACTAAAAGACATGAATCATAAGATGAACTTTGATGAACCTAAAGTTATTTAAACATGAACCAAAAGAACAATTGTTATAAACAAAAAAGAACGGAACAAAATTTATGAACCATAAAATAAATAGTATTAACTTTACCTTAAAAAGTCATGAACCAAAATATCAACCAATATGAACATAAAGACATGACCGTATCAAGAATTAGTCTATGTGGGATTTGAACCCACATCTATGTGCACATGCACATTGCTCTACCATTTAAGCTAATAGGCTATCAAATGACATGAACTATAAGATAAACTATTAAGAATTAAAAGTCATGAACCATAAAAATTATTATGAACCTAACTTACAAAAACATGAACCGAAAGAACAAGTACCATGAACCAAAAATTACGAAAGAAAATAATAACTAGCATAAACTAAAAGACATGAACCATAAGATGAACTTTGATGAACCTAAGATTTTTCAAACATGAACCAAAAGAACAATGGTTATAAACAAAAAAGCATTGAACAAATTTATGAACCATAAGAAGAAATATTATGAACCTTACCTTAAAAAGACATGAACCAAAAGAACAACCGATATGAACAACAAGAAATTACCGTATCAAGAATTAGCCTATGCGGGATTTGAACCCACATCTATATGCACACGCACATTGCTCTACCATTTGAGCTAATAGGCTACCAAATATACTATTTGTCAAGTGTCTCACTGATGCAACAAGATCTAAAAAAACTCACATTGATTTCTCACATGAAGACTTAGGAGATAACTTCAACAATGGCAACATATCATCAATCATGACTTCTATACCAAAAGCATGTCATTACAGAATCAATACCACTTTCAAATTAACCATCTCAACAAAATAATCCATAAGAGTAAGATTGAGAGCCTAAAACAATAAACCCTAAAAAAGTGAAAAACAAGCATACCCTTTTTGTTCCTCTCACCATTGTTGATTTGAATTGAGTAAGATTGAGAGCTTAAAATAGAGGATGATGATTTCAAGCAAAACCTGGAAAGATCAAGCGAGATCGAGAGGTGGTGATTTGGGTTTTTGAGAGAGAAAGTGACTTGCGGCGTATGAACGATAGCGGCGTACGAAAGAAAGTGAGATTGCAGGAGTTCAGGGTTGAAAAAAATAAGCCTAAAGGGTAGTTTCGTCTTTGAACCTAAAAACTAATATATTTACCCGCGTTCCATTGTAAATGAACTGCTTGATTTTTTCTTTTTTCTATCAAACCCGTTTCATCTAATCGCATATGTCCATTATTTTAATCCAACGTCCCAGGTTTGCTCGCATTTTTTTATTGTATCAATATAATCCACCGGAGCGTGTTAAAAAATTGTATAATCTTGTCTTTTGAAAAAGATCTAGAAAATCTTCTCATTTTCAACTCTTCTTCTCTTATCCATTCAAACGGTTTTTGAGATCAAACTATGCCACGATTGTGGCCAATTTTTGAAAGGAAGTTGGAGATCTTCCTTTGCTTGAGGGTTATGAATCAAAAGCCCTATAAATAGAAGGCTTATTTTGCTCGAATTTCGCACACATTCAACTGAAACCCTAGAATGTACCTCTCTTGTTCAAACTCCGTTTTCTCCCAAACCGTGAATCGAAACCCCTAATTGAAGCCCCTTCGAAAAAACTATACACCCATTAATTTTCTCGTGACCTAAGCCTTCAAAAATTACGATTGAAAGTCGCAGATCTACCCAGGAAAACAGAGTACAACGTTGCTCGCGAGGCGCGGGTGTTCGCCTCCGTTCGCCGCCGTCGAACCACCTACGCCTCATCCACTACCAACAGTAGAGGGGGGGTTTGCATCCTTCTCGCCGGTCCTGTCCCTATCCTTCGCCGGAGCCGCCCTCACTGAGCCTCCAAAACTCCGATTGAAAACATTAGATCTGTCAAGTGAAAAACAGAGCATGACTCGTCTCAGTATTTCGACGATAACTCCCTTGTTTCTCCACCTTTTTACGAGCCATTTAAACCACCCTATTCTACACTTCGAGATGGTTCCAACAATACTTTATATACCTCGAACCGATTCATGACGAGGGAGAACGAGCCACTTGAAT
Source organism: Fallopia convolvulus (assembly GCA_964016875.1). Classification (NCBI taxonomy): domain Eukaryota; kingdom Viridiplantae; phylum Streptophyta; class Magnoliopsida; order Caryophyllales; family Polygonaceae; genus Fallopia; species Fallopia convolvulus. The sequence continues at coordinate 42,952,989 of OZ024731.1, read as the reverse complement.
CTCGCTTGACTGCACACGTCGTTCTGTCCAAGCTGCCTCATTAATTTGGTTTTTTCTCTCCCCATGCACAACAAAAAATTTCCCTCTTTATATCGTTAGAAAGATCTCGAAGTCATGGTTCCAACGCCTCCAGCCCCGCTCCATTCGTGGACTGTAGCATCCTCGGCGAGTAGAAAACTAAGGTGATGTATGATCAGCC